>JANAVB010023996.1:10656918-10786918 GCA_029216955.1 Iris pallida | reverse complement strand
CTTGCTCGCGCAGCAAAGGATTGAGCTTTACCAAGCTCGTATCTCTGGGGCCTTCAATAAAAAGGTCCGTGAAAGATCCTACCAGGTGGGCGACCTCGTCTTTGCAGCACGAATACCGATGGTGATGACCCACAAGACGGCTGGAAAGTTCGAGCCCAAGTGGGAAGGACCGTTCGTCTCAGAAATAGTGTACTCCAACGGTACTTATCAGCTAGCTAAGCCTGATAGGGACTTGCTAATATTTTCCATCAAAGGCAAGTTCCTAAAAAAGTATTATGTCTAATGACAGAACCAGCATAGGCACCCATATCCCCTGAAAAGGGTGTCCATGAGTTCTGGTAAGGGGATCTCTCGCACTCCCGCCTATATATTCTTCCAAGTAGATGAAGTACTTCACGTCCACATTACCTCTAGATTGCTCCTCTACGCCTAGACGTCGCGACTACCATGTCCACATTACCTCTGAGTCGTCGTTCTTCTTGCATCAGCTCTATGATTATTCCCGCGGTCTAGAAAACATTTTACGTCCATACTACCTCTGGATTGTTGTTTGACACCCCGACAAAGATCAAGCCTACCACGTCCATATTACCTCTGGTCAGGCAAATCCATTATGAAGATTCCCTCTTTATTCAGAAGACAAAAGCAAAAGGAACAAGAAAGCTTCTTCATATAAAAACATGTGGCTACAAGGACCTATTACAGACCCTTCGTAGTTACATACACAAAAGCAATAAAAAGCTGAAATGGCGGTGACAGAGCCAATCACTTCCTGGCCAAAAGGAAGCTACCGCCCGAAGCTGGTACTGGCCCGAACTGGGGATGAAGACCAGCACAGGACTTCCCTATCCCTACAACTGGCCGGAGAGAGCTACCACAACAGCAGGCCTTATCATTCCTCAATCAGTATGGCAACCAATACGAAGTCAGGAAGCTAGGGTTCGAGACACCATTGATGCCCACGACATCTAGGACGTGGGACGTTTCGAGATCCAGTAGTAGTACTACTACAGCTTTTTTGGATAAAAAGATTTGCCAGCGACGGCCGCCTCAAGCAAACTCCAGGATCATCAGGAGCCGAACATCGGGCAAGCAAGGCCATTGTTGAAGCAGCTGAGTCTTCTTTTGAAGGGAGACAGTCATTTATGTAGGTTGTTCGCGTGGTCCAAGTGTAACGCCCCAGTCCCAAAATACGTAGGATTAGAAACGTAGACATGCCAGTCGTATAATAAATATATGTAAGCTTTAAAATACAGAAGAACTATGCCAAATCTCATCCACACAAAATAAATGAATAAAAGATATCATATAATGATAATAAATTATCTTGATACAATAGGTTGGGTGGAGGCACATCCACTACCAACAAAATAAAAGGAAGAGGTACATGATATACAAAAGAAATGACGAAGGTAGCAGGATAGATCCAAGACACGTTATCTTCGAATAAATGGAGAAGACCACGACCTCGTCTAGAATACCTACGGAAGACATGAACACACACCTAGGAAGATAACCAGGTCCTCAGAGGGACGTAACAAGACACATAATATCATGCCAATGTAACTGAATATAAATTTCTCAAATAAATAAGTCAATTGAATTATAACATTGTCCAATACACACCATTGAACTAGCGTACCATCCCCCCAACCAAACAAGGACAGAAGATGGTAAACTAATTCACGATGATGTATCTTTCCATGCTATGAATCTAATATGGTATCCGGACCCCAACAAGGTTCAATACCTTCTTATCGGAGTAGTAAGCCACAGCTACAACCAAACAAGGACAAGATTTGGTGAACTAATCCGCGACAAGTTATTGTTCCAAGCCATAGTCAGATGCAAGTACCAAACCAAGAGTACTCATACTTAACGAATAAGGTAGCCTAACCAGTCTAAGTGCATAAAGTTTTAAGAACATCCTCCAACGCATGGGCCCTGGCTAAAATGGGATCGGCATAGTCCCCCCTTGGGGCACAGAGGCCCAATAAATAAGAGCATAACGTTCCGCAGAACGCCAGTGCCGTCAGTAATCATGGGAAATCTCACATGCGTCTCCGGCGGAGCTCACAGGTTACAAAAGGAAAAGTACATAGTAGCCCATACGTTAAGGTATTGTCCTTCCCGCCCAATGCCTACTATATTGTATCCACAACACAAAACCTCTATTAACCGCTAAGTCAAACTAAGCATGCAACCTCTATTAGCAGTTATTCCTATCGTACGGCTTATACGTACCGGTGGCCAGCCAATCACGCACGTTCGTGTTCTACATGCTGTTTCACTTAACAAAATGCCTAAAATTAGCTTTTGAAAGAAAACTAGAAAAAGTACAGAAGTACAAATTGTTCTGGGAAGTATTGCTATGGAAGTCTGATCTGAGAGCGATCACTTTGTTCCTTGGACCATACGATGATGATGAAGAAAACTGCTTAAAGAAGACGAACAATCGGAAGAACTAAGTCACCGGAAAAGTATCGAGCAACGGTACTGATGGCACAGTCGAATGCTTGCTTGCTTTGCTTCACCCTGTTCTTGAAAAAAAGTTGAAGAAATGCTTCTGGGAATATCACTCTGGAAGTATAAGTTTTCTCAGAATTACCTCTCCTATCTCTATGTTGATCTCTTGATATGTAAAAATAAGTCTATTTATAGACTTGACCCTTTGTGCGTAAAAAGCAACAAAATCGGGTCTCTACGCTAGTAACTATCACCCACGATATAAATCATCCTCTACGCATGTTGACACGTGTCCCATATAGAGTTTTGATCTTTACGCATGGTGACACGTGTCCCACTACTTCAACAAAGTGGGGAGAGCACGTACACACGTTCTTCGATAAGTGTGGCATGAAAGCCACGTAGGCAAACCACGTTCTCAAGTAGCCAGGAAAGATCGAGTGTAAAAATGACCCAAAATATGCTCCTAGCGTAAAGTGGCAAACTGGCGTAAAATAGCCCAAAATAAACTTTCTGCGTAAAGTGGCTAAAAAAATAGCCTTGAGCGTAAAAAGTAGCCCAAATAGACTTTACGTCCACAATAGCCTTCAGCGTAAAAGCTCGAATAGCTATCGTGCGTAAAAGAAACAGTTTTATTGAGCGTAAAGTAGCCCCACTTGCACACTATACGACAAGTATTGGGTTTGGTGGAAAGATTTCCTCGGCTTCTGTGTAATCCTGCTGTCAGAAAATTATTGTGTCAGATCGAATCACTTGCATTAAATGCGGCCTGACAGTCTGTCCCCGGCGTAAAAGTAGAGGATAACTCTCGCGTAAAAGCTTCTCGCGTAGAGAATAACATGCGTAGAGAGTAGCTTGCGTAGAGTCTGAGTTTTGACTCAGTTTGAACTGCATAAAGTTCTCAACTACTTTGACTTGGTCTTTGAAGTACTTTTTATGCACCTACAAGACCCTCTTCAAAGTTTTCAAATTATTTTCAAATTTTGAAATACTTTGAATAGAAGCGTAAAATTTGGGATTTCAACAGTCAGCGTAGAATTTGGAATATCCAACGGTCATCCGCGTAAAAGTTAGGATATCCAACAGTCAGCATAAAATTTGGAAATTTTAACCGATTCAAAATTCTCTATAAATAGAGCTTTTCGAATAGAAATAAAACTTTACTTGTCTTTCGTAATCCCGATCTTTCTTCACTCTTCTTCCTCCTTCATACTCTTGCTTTCAATCTGATGGCTCCCAAGAAGTCCGCCGCCGGCAGCAAGGGCAAGAAACCCGTCGCCGATTCATCATCGGCCGACCGCACGAAGACCCCCGTCCAATCATCAACGACACCCCAACAGAGCAACCCCGTCGTGGCTCCAGCAATAAAGGGTAAAGCCCTATTTTATCTCGGCTACAAGTTCGCCGGAGAAGAAGAAGAAAACTCGAATCTTCAAATTTCATGCCCACGTCATACGTGTCAGCGTAGAAACTGAAATAACAAAATACGCCCACGTTATATGTGTCAGCGTAAAGTTAAGAACATACGCCCACGTTTATACGTGTCAGCGTAAATTAAGAAAATACGCCCACGTCTATACGTGCTAGCGTAAATTTCAAAATACGCTCACATCAATATGTGCTAGCGTAAAAATTAGAATATGCTCACGTCAACACGTGCCAGCGTAAAAGTTAAAATACGCTCATGTCAACACATGCCAGCATAAAAAATTAAAGTACGCTCACGTCAACACGTGCCAGCGTAAAATTTATAATATGCTCACATCAACATGTGCCAGCGTAAAAAGTAAAAATTAAAATACGCTCATGTCAACACGTGCCAGCGTAAAATACACAATACGCTCACAACATGTGCCAGCGTAAAATTCACAAGTAAAAGACTTTGTGTAAAAATAAAGAACTTTTACTCTTTTAAAAGTTTTTATCAACTTTAATAAGCATAAAGTTTGCATAGTCAGAGTCTTTAGCCTAAAACTCAAACCAAATTATCTGCGTAAAAATTTCAAATTAGATTTTCACTAACTTGATTTTTTCTTTTTTCAGTGGACTTGCAAGCTAACCCACTAGCAAAAATATTTGGCTCATCAGCTAGTATGGTGGGATCAAATTATTTAGAGAACCTATCCCATGTGGAGTTTTCCCAATCGAATCCGGAATACCCTGTAGTGAGAGAGCACAGTTGATAGCTGCCCAAGGGGATAGAATGTTGCTAACCATGATTAATGGAGAACTATTGACCTCGCTGGATGGTCAATAATTTACAAAGTCAGCTTTCTTATTCGGGGATGCGGTTGACTTTAAGTCACAAATACACCCCAAGAAGGAGTCTTGGGTGTTCAAGTCTGGAAATAGAGCAATGTATCTCCCTGACATGGATAGAGATTATCCTCTGTCTGCATTTATCCATGCCACCCATCCCCGACAGATGCTGTGGAATCTGACTCCCAGCAGTCATGGAAGGCCAGGAAGGATCATTTTCAAGAGGGATAGTGCCCACGATATGGGGTATCACGTCAGTGTTCCTAATGGCGGTGTCGTCCCTTTCTTTGGTCTGTTGCCAGGATTTACTCCGAGTGAAGATTCGACTTTAATCCAACCGGTGCAGACCCAAATGTTCATTAATAAGTTTATAAGGGCTGTGGTATTATATCCCCAGACAAACCCTAGGCTACCAGTGTGGCTAACTCCTTTCAACCAGAACTGGATCCAAATTAGTGTTTGGATCATGATGAACTTCCAGACGGAGCTGAAAGACATCGGCCTGTATGAAGTAGTGGCCTCCACTAGTCAGGGTATACCACCGAATAGTAATTTGTTCATGGCTCTGATGGAGATATATATTAGTTCAACTGGAACTTTTGCGACCCCAAAAGGTGAAATGGGTCTCGCACTCCACGAGATGTAATTCATCTCAAAGCTGCCAATGGGGGAAGCCCCATATGAAGAATATGTTCCCTCCAACCGGGAACTTGCTAAAATCAGGAAGAAAAACCCTCAACTGGTTGAGGTATCTGAAGAGTTGATGTGCCATTACATGATTTGCACTACTATGCATGAAAGTGGATCTCATTTGGCGTACATCAACAAGTGGACAACATATCTCTTTTTCCATAAGGATAAGATATCTAAAGATGATAAAGAAAGATTTCAGGAGAACAAGGCTCCAACTATCAACACTGGTTCAACAATCCCTGCTGATAAAATATGGGATATGATGGTTAGCTACAAATTCCTGAACAAATATTTGTCTACCAAGACTGGAGAGTTCTCTGCAGGAAACGAAGCCTTGAGTTTCCTCAGATATGGAAGCCAGAAGATCTCCAAGAAAGCCTTGCTAGCAGGCTTCATTTCTCTATGGTTGAGGAGATAGGTTGTACCGGGGACCTGTACAGTTGATAGAATCCACCGAAACATGCTATGGCCAGTGGTACGTTTGGTTTTTAAAATCAGAATCAACCTGCTATCGGTAATGGTGTGCCGAATAAACACAGGTTTGAGGACTTTTGGTGAGGAGCTAATCAATAACGCTCCTCATCGGAACGTATTCCCTAGGGTAGAAATGTCCTACACTTACTTGATAGGCTGACTGTTTCATCACAACTGTAATTTATTACCACCAGGCCCGGGAGATGATGCGGAGGTCTTCCTCTAAAAGTTCAGTAAAGCTACATGGACTGCCACGACAGTGGCAGATACCCGAACAGTGTTAAATTATTCTTATGGTTGAAACTTTTTCTGTACCCGACCACAAGTTCCAGCCGACTGCTTCAGTGTTCACTTTGAAGATGAAGTTGAAGAAAGAACTTTATTGTCAGCACCAGTCTTCAGATGGTTACAGTACATCAGACCCTCCCATCTGATGTATAAAAATGAAGATAACTGTGCGTTTGAACCATATCTACCAAGTAGGTTCGCTCGCCAATTTGGGTATGACCAACTTCATGTTGGTAATCCCTCTACTAGTTTCTGTCATTATGGGAAACTGATTGATGGTGCGAGAGGTTGGAGATATTTTTGCACTGCCTGTACAGGTGCCAAATTTAAAGTATCAACCGCTACCAGCACCACCGAGCTACGTATACTTCATACGTATGCTCACTTTTATGCTTCCATCCGCTCCTTCGCCCATGGCTACAACATGAGAGGTAGTCTAAGATGGCCTAAGGAAGGAAATGTTAAGGAGCCAATCAGGGTACCATCAGACATACCTGACGACACAACTGTTCTAGATCAGTATCTGGAAGTTATCCATACGAGAGTTGGGGAAAAAGCTGTAGAACCTATCATTATTGGCAAGTCCTAAAAACGGAAACAAGGTGCAGCTGTCACTCTTCCAGAGAAGACCCCAGAAAATAAAAAAAGGCTACCACTAAAAGACCTTCTAGATTAAGAGCCACTACCCCGGAGAGTGACACTCAGGTGGATGAGCCGCAACATGTTGCATCTTCTTTAGTTCACCCTGGAGAAGGATCTTCAGCATCTCAACCAGTAGCACCAACAGAAGCTGCGGTAGTCCTTTCTCCCGGACGCCTCAGCTCGTCGCTTCATTTAACTTTGCCACAAAAGGCACAAGTTGTTGAAGACATCGCCCCAGTACATACTGTTGATCAAGAGCCCATCCTATCAGATGAACCAGCTATTAATTTTGACGATGAGGATTGGACTGGGGATTATGACGCGTACTTGACACGTCCTACACCTACTCTAGGTAAATATAATTTATACAAAATCCATAACAAATTATGATTTTTTGTATATTAACTTATTTTGTTTAATTTTTTGTAGGTGTCATCATTACATCCAAGCTTGTGGCTCCTCCTCATTCTCAAGAAGATATTTATGAGAAAAATGCGGAGTCTGAGGAGGAGGCTTCTTCTTCAGAAGAAGAAGATGCTCAAAAAGAAGTACTACGAGAGCTCGAAGTGGAGACTCAGAAAGAATGTCCTCCATCTATGGAGGTACAACAAGAGCCAGAAATGCAGGCTCAGCCAGAAGTGTCCCCTCCTGCTGAGGGCAAGGATAAAGAAGAAGCTACAATAGAACTTACTGTAGATGATGAAAAGGCTATTGAAGAAGAATTAGACTTTAATGAAAAATCAGTTGTAGAAGGATTCACTGCAACTGAAATACTTGAAGATCCTGCAGAACCAGTAGCTGAAGAAGGTGATAAAGGCATAATCAAATTATCAACTGAAACTGGAAACGTTATAATAGCATCCTCTGCTATTGTTACTGATCCAGTACAAGTTCCTGAAGAGACAATGCCCGAACCGGAGTCAGCTGCCATAGCTATTATTCCACCCGCACCAATCATCGCCACCGAAACTCAAGTAGTTTTAGCTCCAGAAACGGCTGGAGCAACAAATGCTGAAGATATTGTTCCTAAAGCTTCTGGGAATCAGTTGGCCATGGTAGCAGTGACGACAATATCTTCATCTCAGCCTGCTACCAAGGCAACATCTACTCCTAGTCTTCAGAGAAGAGATTTGGTAGACATCGCCGCAATACCGAGTACAAGTACAAAAATGAATCTTTTAGTTGAGATTCATACTGATACTTTTTACAAGCCGCTGGCGGCTCTAATCAAAATGGTCCTGAATAAGGGCCTCAATTATGAGAGATTGAAGGCGGCGATTGCTCTTACTATCAGAAATGTCACCATGTTCAATGATGCGGCAAGAGCAGCGGCATTGGAGAAAATCGTGGAGGGACTTGAATAGCCCATTAAAGAATATCTAAAGCTGTCAAGTGAAACCACTGAAAGTCTCATCTAAGAGGAGTATGACGCTCTATCGGCTGAATACCTTGCTCGGGAGACGACTTTTAATGAGGCCCTCCATGAATACAGCATCAAAGTAGCTAAAGAAAAAGCTTTTTTGGCTGGAGCGAAGCCCCAGCTGGATATGCAAAGAAAAGCCTATAAAACTTGGAATATAAGAATTCATCAACAGAATTCATGAAGTCGAGGCTGAGCTGGCTCGCTTGAAGGAGGAGAGGGATCAGCTGATCTTAGCTCGAGACCAGCAGCTTACACAGAGCTCAATTTTGGAAGAACAAGTCTTTGGAGCTGAGACTACCATCAAAACCCTTGACGAAGCCAAGGACAAGATGATAGTCACTTTTGCTGAACTTTCTCACATCTGTACTCCCGAAGCTCGATGCTCCGTAGCTACTAAGACTGTTTTGAGCTTTCGTGACAAGCGTCTAGCGGAGCTACAGAAATTACTTCAAGATGTCTCTGCCCTGCCTGAGGCAAATAAAGAGCTTTTGTAATCTTCTATCTTTTTTCATTCTGTAATGTTTACAAGAAATGAATAAAATATTTATTTTGTGATCCTATCATTTATTTTGAAATTAAACAATAGGTACGAGATAAAAAACACTTATCAGAGGTAATATGGACATGACAAGTCTTCTAAACTCAATAAATTATATCTATCCAGAGGTAATGTGGACATGATAGACAATGAATCTCGTTTTCTGTTTAGAGTATACGATACTATTAGAGGTATTATGAACGTGACAGATCGTAACAACTCAAAGAAAAAATAGATTAATATCTATTCAGAGGCCAAATGGACATGATAGATAGGAAAAGAAGTATACTTAATATTTATTCAGAGGTAAGAACATGATAAATAATAAATCTCACTTTTTAATCAGCTGGTACGATAGATGATTAAAATTCTTTTCAAGGAGAACTAATAACCAGCTAAACCAAACATTGGTAGCTGGAAAAATAAGGAAGAAATTTATACATAATATTTCTTCAAGAATTTGCCATTAATCGGCATCATGAGCAGATCTCCATTAGGTTTAGACAACCTATAGGCAACATTGGAGAACACTGTCTTGACTACATAGGGACCTTCCTATTTTGCTTGGAATTTCCCTTTGCTCTTATGAGTCATCACCACCGATCTTTGGACAGCTAGAACTAGCTCACCGACTTTGAATACCCTTTCTTTAACTTTACGATTGAAAGTTCGAGATATGCGGGCTTGATATAGCTCAATGTGCTGTTGCGCTTGAAGACGCTTCTTGTCCAATCCTTCAAGTTCTTGGAGTTATAAGAGATCATTGTTCTCTGTAGTTAGCTCATTAGCAATGGCTATTCTAAGAGATAGAATCTGTATTTCTAGTCGAAGAACAGCCTCACATCCGTAGACTAGTAAAAACGGTGTAAAACCAGTAGGAGTTCGGACTGTCGTTCGGGAAGCCCATAAACATTCTCTAAGTTTCTCATTCTAATCACATTTATTAGAAGAAACGAACTTTTTGAGAAGTTTGATGATTGTCTTGTTGAAGGCTTTGGCCAAACCATTAGCAGCTGGATTATAAGCCGGAGAAGCCAGATTTTGGATCCGATTCTTGTCGCAGAACCGATAAAATGCCTGACTGGCGAATTATGGTCCATTGTCATGAATTATCCGTCAGGGAATCCCAAAACGATAAATGACATGGTGTTTAATAAAACTAACCACATTTGATGTTTTTACTTCAACAAGGGAAACCGCTTCCGCCTATTTAGAAAAGTAATCGGTTATAGCCATTATAAACCGATGTCCCTTGACAGAAGGAGGGTTAATCGGACCAATAATATCCATGCCCCTAGCTTCGAAGGCCCAAGAAGCTGCTGTAGGATGTAAGAACTCTGATGGTTGATGAATAAAATCAGCATGAATCTGACATGCTTTACACCGTTTGGCATAATCCACAGCATATGCTATCATGGATGGCCAATAATACCCTATTCTTCTAATACGGTCCTGTAATTTTGGACCTGGTTGATGAGCGCCGCAGACACCATCAAGAGCTTCACGGAGTGTTTGCTTAGCTTCACTTTCAGAGAGACAATGCAGCAAAAGTCTGTCATAATAACGACGATATAACATATGTAAAGAAGAATCATAATAGAATCGAAATGATCGTCTCTTAATTGATGCAGCTTCTTTTGGATCTTCAGGTAAAATCCCATGAACCGCATAATCAATGAATGGACTTCTCCAATCCTTCTGCTGGGAACTTGATTCTGTAGTATAACTCTGTTCAATATGCAGATTATTCTTTACACAGAATAAGTCTCGATCCAACAAAGTGATAGTATTTTGTCTTCTAATTGGAATAGCTAAGTCTGCAGCTAAACTAGCAAGAGTATCAGCTTCCAAATTTTGAGAATGTGGTATGAATTCGATGAAGAATCCTTTGAATGAAAAGACCAATTCGATTATCACTTGATGATAAGGAATGAGGTCAGGATTTCTGACTTCATATGTCCTTCTGACCTGATTAACAATCAGTTGAGAGTCTCCATAAGCTTCCAGGAACTCAATGTCCAATTGTTTTGCTACTTGGAGACCAATTAGTGGAGTATTGTATTCTGCCACATTGTTGGAGCATGGCCCATTAAGAGAATAAGCACGGTATATGACCATTTTGTTAGGAGAGACTAGGACAATGCCTACTCCGGAGACAATATTGCCTTTAGGTCCAACCCGTGATGCTCCATCAAAATATTGTTGCCAAATGTCATCTTTCAAAGTCATGTTACAATCCATGACTTCATCTAGAATATCCTCATATAGTTTCGATGTCTCAAGTATAGGGTGAGCTGCTAGGAAATCAGCTAATGCTTGACCCTTTACTGATTTTTGAGGTACATAGACCATATCATAAGGAGTAAGCAACATTGCCCAGGTGGCTAACCTGGAGTTAAGAATGCTCGGTTTTCTCATCAATACCCGAATAGGATTTATTCTGGAGATGACATGAATAGTCTGTCCTGACACATAATGTCTTACCTTTTGAACAGCAAAAACCAAGGCCAGACATTTTTTCTCCACAGGAGTATACCTATGTTCAGCTCTGACCATCATTCGGCTAAGATAATAAATTGCTTGTTCATGATCTTTGTCACTTTTCTGTGTAAGAAGAGCACCAAGTGAATGATCCAAAGCTCGAACATATAGCAAAAATGGTCTTCCTGCCATTGGAGGTACCAGAACAGGTGGATTTGTAAGGTATTGCTTGATGTCATTGAAGGCTTTCTGACATGCTTCATCCCAGACAAATGATACACCTTTCTTTAATAGACGGGAGAAAGGTTGACATCTCCCGGAAAGATTGGATATAAATCTTCTGATATAAGCGATGCGACCTTGGAAGCTACAAAGTTCTTTTAGATTGTGTGGAGGACGTATTTCAAGAGTCGCTTTGATTTTGTCAGGATCAACATGGATACCTTGCGAAGTAATGACAAATCCCAAAAATTTGCCACTGGACACCCCTAAGAAAGACTTAGTAGGATTCATCTTCAATCGATGTTGGCGCATCAATCGAATACCGTCTTTAAGTCTTGAATATGATCATATTTTAATCGACTTTTGACAGTAATGTCATCTACATAACATTCAACTGTTTTTCGTAAATATTCTTGAAAGATGTTGCTCATAGCCCGTTGATACGTGGCACCGACATTCTTTAGACCAAATGGCATCACCATATAGCAGTAAACCCCAAGGGGTGTACGAAAAGCGGTATGCTTTTTGTCTCCTGGATGCATCTTAATCTGGTTGTATCCTGAGAATCCGTCCATGAAAGACATGCGTTCAAAACTGCATGTATTGTCTATCATGACATCAGTAATCGGAAGTGGAAATTCGTCCTTTGGTGAAGCTGCATTAAGATCGCAAAAATTTATGCAAACTCGGACTTTTCTGTTCTTCTTCATAACAGGAACTATGTTGGCAACCCAATCTGGGTGTTGTCTTCACGAACAAAGCCATATATGATCAGCTTTTTGACTTTTGCTTCGATTGCATCCATCATATCTGGTCGAAAATGCGCTGCTGTTGTTTCACAGTCTTAGCATTAAGAAAAATATTGAGTTTATGAGTAGCAACTTTAGGATCTAGAACTGGTATATCCTCATAACTCCATGCAAGGATATCAATATATTCTTTAATCAGTTTTATCAACTCTTCCTTTTCATCTTCGGAGAGGTTTTTACTGATGAATATTGGCTTGGACGTAGTTCCGTCTCCATCATCAATCTGGACAATCTCATCCTCTATAGGTGGCTATCGTTGTTCAAAATGAAGCTTCTATTGAGTGTCCATTTGCTGTGCCCAAGGGTCATTCTCAAATGACTCAGATTCACCATTAGTTTGAACCATGTTAACTGAGAAGACACATTCAGATTCATCATAATAGTCTCCTTCAGAATATGAGGATTGTAAAAAACTGGAAGAACATTCTTCCATATTTTCTTTGTACATGTGGGGTGTATCTGATTCGATGAATTGGATTTCTTCAGAATCTGATGATTGCGAAGAACTAGAAGAAAATTCTTCTTGTATATCCTCATTAAACATGTGGGACAGATCGTATCCCAACCCATGATGAGTTTTCTGGTAAAATAGATCACCACATAATGGTAATCGTCTACCTTTGCCTTGATTGAGACCTTGCATAGCCTTCAAGTCATATCTCATATTCTGGATAATCTTGATAGATTGTTGACTATATTTGTCAATTCGTATTCTTTCTTTATCTTTTTCTCTAAGATCATTTGTCTGAGTAACAGGGATGTTTCTAGCCAGGCCAAACACAATTTGGCATTTGTTTTTCTTATCAGACGGAATCACAAAATAAGATTCTTCGTAACGTCTATAAGTTACACAAGCTTGTGATAAAGCGGCTACAGGAAGAGGATAAGGAGAAGATGTTAAGAACCTTTGAGCATAAGATCCTACATCGACATGAGGAGGAAAGGAATTTTCTTTATGGTCAATATATAAGGTTTCCTCTCTATCTATGTCATCTTTATATTGATGATTTTGATCCTCAGAAGATAAAGTCATTCTTTCAATAAATTTGACAGCCATATACTCAAAAAGGTAATCTTTATTAATATTAGAAAGTATAGAATGATCAATATTTACATCATTTATAATTTGACTGCTATACTTCGGATTGATCATTAACGGACCGTCATCCGTCTTCTGCGTGGACTTACCAAGGTTAATGATCAGTGGTGGTTCTGGATCATTCATACGAGAAGTACGTCCTTTGACTTTGATCATGAGAGGTTGAACTTAGCTCTTGGCAAGAATATCCACTGATTCCTCAGACGAAGCTCGAGTTCTTCCTTTGACCTTGATCATCAGAGGTTGGCCATTGACAGGCTGGGGTTGGATCCGACCTTTGACTTTAATCTTCAAAGGTTGCTTTGCTGGAGGATATTCATTGACAGATTGATCTTCAGCAGGTGATCGATCTTCAGCCATATCTGATATCTCCTTCATATGTTCTTGTTTGTAGAGTATTGAGTCAGAAAAATAGGCTTCAATACCCTTGAAAGGATAGATATCAGCAAACTCAATCTTCACAACCCCTTGGGAATCTACGTACTTGAAGCATTGGTAAAGAGTTGAAGGCACAATGTTATGCTCATGTATCCACGGTCTTCCGAGAAGGATGTTGTAAGATACATCTGAGTTGATAACATAAAATGTTGCCATAGTTCGAAGATCACCAATTTGAATCTTCAGACGAATCTTCCCCAGTAGTTTACTCTTGCCAGAGTTGAAACCAACTATTGTGGTACTAGTGTAAGTCAAATCACTAGTAGGAATCCTCAAAGGTCTTAGCATACTCTGAAGAATAATGCTAATAGAAGACCCAGGATCAATATAAATCCTATCAATTTTAGTGGATTCAATATACCCAGTGTAGCACAAAGGCCTGTCGTGCTTATTATGCTTCAACATCGTATCTTCTTGTGTGAAGGTGATATTGGGAATTGCTTCCATCATACTATGACAATGTGGGCAAGATACTGGTATATTGTCAGGAGTTTTGACTTGGGCTAAGCATGAGTCAGCTTGCAGCAAGGCTTCACTTAAAGTTTTACGACTTTCTTTAGAAAGGCGAAGCAACTCAAAGATAGAGAGTCTAGCCGGAGTATTAGCTAACTGGGCTAGAATATCAAATTTGTAGGACTTCATCACCACCCTTTGATTTGAAGCAGATTTCAATGGGACGTCAAAGCGTACTGCTTTCTGTTTCCCTTTCTCAACCATAGATGGTTTAGCAGGAATAGGAGATGGTTGAACTGGTAGTGTTTCAACTACGCCCTCTGCTTCTTTAGAAGATCCCTCATAGTCTTTGTGGTACTCTTTCCCAGATCTCGTACCAGCAAAGGTTTCTTTTTCAGACTCAGGAGAATGAAGTACCATATTGCAGGATTTAGTCTTCTTTCCCTTAGTCTTTTTCTTACGAGGATTTTTATGAGGAACCTCAGAACCCAATCCAACAGTGAATTTTTGACTTTGAATTTATAAAGGAAGTCGCATTCCTTTATCATAATTCAAACCTTCTGCCTTTTGAAAGTCGTAGCCCATCTTTTTCATGAGATAGACTGATTGTTGACTGTATAAGTGAATGGGCAGTAGACTTTCAATAGATGGTTTAACAGAGGAAGAAGAGACAGAAACCTCTGTAACCACAAGAAAGGAGGCATAGAGATTTCTGTAGAACGAGTATTCGAGACACGAGGAAAAATCCCTGTAGGAGCTTTTTCATAAGCAGCAAAGACCTATTATGCCCTGTATAAGGGTATGCTATTCATAGCTAACCACTGCTGATGAGTAAGTTTAAGCTTGGTAGGAGGAGCCAAGCTTAGAGGGCATATATTCAAACCCCTCAGTCTATCCTCCAAAGGAATGCCACCCCATAAATGATTTAAATCATCATAGTCTGGGGTTAAAACATGAGAAATCATATTGTAGGTTTTAACTTTTTTAGTTTTTTTGGATTTTGAAGTTTTACCTTTATTCTCCATTTCAGGTACTAAATCAGGGTGTATCCACATGATTTCACCAGTTTTCAGTGTAAGAGGCAAAAGTCCTTCATTTTGCTCTCTGGCAGGCGGGATATTCACAATCTTCATCGTCGCCTTTGAAATTGGGACAATCCCATCTGGGACTTGCCGTGGAGGAAAACCTCCAAATTGAAAAGAAATCATATTGGTTGTGATCGTATGCTCATCGTTGGTTAAAGCGATAGCATTGGCATTTATCAGCTGCTGAATTTTCTTTTTCAAAATATAGCAAGCCTTGGTAGGATAATTTATGTATCTGTGATAGATACAATACTTGGGATTGTCGGTCAGATTCACCTCATTAGGCATTTTTGGCTCCGGAATCTGGAGTTTGCCACTCTTTACCAGACATTAGAATATCCCTGGGATATCACTGTCATCAAAAGAGTATTCTTCTTTTGGCTTAGAAGACTTCTGATTATTCGGTATCGTTTTGGGTTTTGAAAAATTAACCACTAGGGTTTCTTTCCCTTTCCCATTACGATTACTGGATTTTTTGCCCGAAGTGCCTTTCTTTCCTTTGTCTTCTGAGACAAAGATCATCCCATGTTCACGAGCCAACCTACCATTGGTCTCGGCAGAAACTGCTGCTATAATAAACAAGGCCCAATCTGTGAACTGGGAACCCGTAAAGACAGAAATGGATGGTCGCAGATTTATCTTGCATGTATCAATCAATGCTGAATCTGGCATACTAGGAGGCATCTTCCGAGTTGCCTGTCAGAAACGTTCGATGAATGTTCGAGTATCTTTCTTCTCCTTTTGTTTGATTTCTATTAAAGATGACATATTCATGTCCATGCCTCCTTCATAGAAGAGGGAGAGAAACATTGCTTTAAATTCGTCAAAAGACGATATGCAATTGTCGGGTAGACTACGAAACCAATCGTAAGCTGAACCCGTCAGCCACCCGATGAAAACTCGGGTAAGAAGAACATCATTCTTCTGCATATGCACAGTCATAATATCAAAGTAATTGATATACTGACTAGGAGAAGCCTTTTCATTAAATAATACCATCGATTGTGGTTTGAATTTCGGAGGAAAGGATACGTCATTCCAATGAGGAGGATAAGGTTTCTTAATCCCTAACCTCTGGAGTTGATCCTTATGCTTCAGAACTTCAAACTGTGCTTTTAACTCATACACTGCTTGAATAGCTTCACTAGTTTGAGGAAGCACATTCGATTGAATAGTTGTTGGATGTACCGTAACCCCCACCGGAGGTGGTACATCCTCTGGAATGATAGGATCTGGAGATGTAGAATTTGGATTAACAGCAGGCTCTTGATTATTCAAAGGTATATCAACCCCTTGACTATCTTGAGTTTGTGTTGCTACCTGTACCGGTATTACTACTGTCGGTTGAGCAGCTTGCTGAGTCATTATTATTTGATGCATACTTTGTATTATGGTAAGCATGTCCTTCAATGATTGCTCAACGACAGAGAGACGATGTTCTGTATTAGCAGATGACGTCTCCGGTTCATCTCCAATAGCATAAGATTCAACCTCTCTTGAAGATACAGAGGGATTGGTATAGAGGTATGAATCGACACTATCAGTTTTGGACTCAAAAGACTGAGTACCTCCAGCTTCTGAATCAGAAGTCTGCAACTGTCTTTGTCTTCTTGATCGAGTATTCTGATATACTCCTTCAAAGGAATGAAGAAGTCTGTTAAACTGTTGTTGACCAGGAGTCTGGGATGAGTTGCATCTTGGACGTCATCCTCTGTTGGTATGAGATGCCATGTTGACTGACGCATATAACAACTCATGTTCTTGGTCATCAACCTGCTGCTGAGGCTCATTATAGCTTAATCGGTCAAAAACTGACCGTTTAGAAGCCGAACAGCAACATTTGATTACAATCTGGTGATACTCACAATGACAATTTTCTTGGGAGAGTGTCACAGGAGATTGTCTATTTTTATGCTTTTGTACAAGCAACTCGCGTAAATCTAAAGGAGTAGAGGGAGTAGTCTTCTTTGTTACATTTGGGGTAGACAAACGTTTAGTCCCTTGTGTATAAAGAAGATTACTGGCTGCATTAGTAGAACTAAACTGTATATTTTTACGCGCTTGGAGTTGCGTGCGTAAATCTTGAGATTTTTTAGCACAAAGGACTCCATCAGTATTACGCGTAATTTGTAGGTTTGGTACCTTGCGTAAAGTAGTGTAAGAAGGTTGTTGGTGGGGAACCAAAGTTTTACCAACAATTTTTTTACGTTGCATGCGTGCAGGTAAATTCACTTTAGATGTAAAGGCATCATTGTGAATTTTATCTACACTGTCACAGACAGGAGATTTACCTTTATGCGTAGAGCGCAAAACATGAGTATCTGCCACGTAACAGTCGGAAGATTTTCCTTTACGCGTGGAGCGTAAATTTTGTGTGTCTACCACGTCACAGACGGGAGACATATTTTTACGTGCGGGGCGTAAAACTTGTATGTCTACCACGTCACAGACGGGAGACTACTTTTTACGCACAGAGCGTAAAACTTGATTTTTACGCGCAGAGCGTAAAACTTGTTCTTTACGCGCAGAGCGTAAAACTGAAGAGTCTGCCATGTCACAGACGGGAGACTGATTTTTACGCCCAGGGCGTATCACCGAGGTAGAGACTACCTCGTCACAGACGGGAGCCTCCACAACAGGAGTAGGAAGGATTCCTTTGCCTTCAGAGACAACAGGGAGATCCGAGGATGCTTTGGACTTAGGAATCCAAACTTTTTGCGCCTTTCGCAATTTCTTAACATTGGAGCAGCGAGTACTACCCTCAGTTCGGAGCATTTCTTCGTAGGCAGTCTGGTCGAAGTACACAACCAGAGTCTTCTTTGTCGATCTGACTGACACATCATCATATTGAGCAATTGCCTTTTCGTCAGAGGAGAAGGTCGTCCCTAGCAGAGTCGCCATTTTGTTTCATTTAAAAAAATACCTAAAATTGGCTTTTGAAAGAAAACTAGAAAAAGTACAGAAGTACAAATTATTCTGGGAAGTATTGCTATAGAAGTCTGATCTGAGAGCGATCACTTTGTTCCTTGGACAATACGATGATGATGAAGAAAACTGCTTGAAGAAGACGAACAATCGGAAGAACTAAGTCACCGGAAATGTATCGAGCAACGGCACTGATGGCACAGTCGAATGCTTTCTTGCTTTGCTTCACCCTGTTCTTGAAAAAAAAAGTTAAAGAAATGCTTCTGGGAATATCACTCTAGAAGTATAAGTTTTCTCAGAATTTCCTCTCTTATCTCTATGTTGATCTCTTGATATATAAAAATAAGTCTATTTATAGACTTGACCCTTTGTGCGTAAAAAGCAACAAAATTGGGTCTCTACGCTAGTAACTATCACCCACGATGTAAATCATCCTCTACGCACGTTGACACGTGTCCCATGTAGAGTTTTGATCTCTACGCATGGTGACACGTGTCCCAATACTTCAACAAAGTGGGGAGAGCACGTACACACGTTCCTCGATAAGTGTGGCATGAAAGCCACATAGGCAAACCACGTTCTCAAGTAGCCAGAATAGATCGAGCGTAAAAATAACCCAAAATATGCTCCTAGCGTAAAGTGGCAAACTGGCGTAAAATAGCCCAAAATAAACTTCCTGCGTAAAGTGGCTAAAAAAATAGCCTTGAGCGTAAAAAGTAGCTCAAATAGACTTTACGCCCACAATAGCCTTGAGCGTAAAAGCTTGAATAGCTATCGTGCGTAAAAGAAGCAGTTTTATTAAGCGTAAAGTAGCCCCACTTGCACACTATATGACGAGTATTGGATTTGGTGGAAAGATTTCCTTGGCTTTTGTGTAATCCTGCTGTCAAAAATTACTGTGTCAAATCGAATCACTTACATTAAATGCGGCCTGACAGTCTGTCCCCGACATAAAAGTAGAGGATAACTCTCGCGTAAAAGCTTCTTGCGTAGAGAATAACATGCGTAGAGAGTAGCTCGCGTAGAGTCTGAGTTTTGACTCAGTTTGAACTGCGTAAAGTTCTCAACTTCTTTGACTTGGTCTTTGAAGTACTTTTTACGGTCCTACACATGCGACACACAACTTCGTGGTACAACGTGTCAAGACCAATGTATACAACACACGAGGTGATCCCTTAAATCTAGGTTTAATGTGTAAGAAAATAATACATAGTAGGAAGTATAACTGAATAGTAAGTTCTAACAGGTTATGCCGTGTATCGCTGTTTATTTTGCATAAAGAAAATAATGAATAATGCATGAAATATGAGCTAAAATAAATAAACAACAAATGACAAGGTATCTTGCCTGGTAGGACGCCTGGTGTACTGCAACGATCAATGTGGCACGAACTGTGACTTCGGGTAACAACTACACAAGGTGACCTCTGATGGTGGCACGGACAGTTCTATTGGGTCCAGAAGGGTCAAATTAGTTAGAGTCAACATAATGAAGTACAAATTTGGTGAGGAAACGCGAATAATGTTTAGTCACGGACGAAAGGATAATCAAAGAAATTTGATAAATAAGAAAATATATGATTTTGATAATACTTATAGTCCTTGAAAAAGAAATATATTTTATCATCCAAAATTATTATTCCTAGGTAGTTAGTAAAAATTATTTTAGGTCAAAAACTATACTTTGCTTAGAAAATATTTTACATAACTACTAGAATATTTATATGGTAATTTAAAACTATATCTTATTAGTAAAAAAAATTAGATGAATACTACTCAATTATAATTTGAAAACTATTTATTATCAAAAATATGCTTCCAAACAAATATCCAAAAAATTGAAAGTCATTTTAAGGAAAAATTGTAAGTTTTTGTCAAAATAATATCCTAAATTTGTGAAAAATATGGTTTCTAGGTGATACTATATTTCCTTGGTCCAAAATTATTTTTAGAAAATACTAAAAAATATAGATAAATATTTTAGAGTTAAACCCTTCATTTATCAAATATAAATTTCACGTATGTACAAAACTTAACACTATTATTTTTGCCACGAATAATTTCTAGGAAATTATTTGATGTATATATAGAAAAGGTATTTAGAATCAGTAAACTAAATAAGAATAATAATTAGTAATAGTATTACTATAATACTCTATAAAATAATAATATATAATGCATATATACATACTTACTGTATATAAGAGTAAAATAAAAAATAACATACATACTTACTGTATATAAAAGTAACAAATAATAAAAAAACAACAAAAGGAAGAAAACACAAAGTAGGAATGTTGTTCACTCCTGTCCCTTTTTTGGAGAGAACTAAAAGAGCCCAAATTACAGAAAGAGGGAGGAGAGGAGAGCAAGGAGGTGAGAGAGAGAACAGAGGGGCTGAGAAGAAAAGAGGAAAGGGGGATCGGAGTGGAGCGTCGACGACGGCTACTCCGACGGTGAGAGGGGTTTCGACACACGCTGAAGTGGGCACAGAGGGGTGCGTCTCCGGTCGGCTACGGATCCGGCGACCAGGGTGTCAGATACCGTCGTTTTGGGGGAGCGATCGAGGGCGGCTCTGCACAGCAACGCACGGGGGCACGGAGGCTGGGCGGCAAGGAGCTGACGGCGCGTCCAAGCGCTGCGGCGCGCGCTCAGGCGCTGTCGTACGTCCAGGCGGAGGAGACTGACACATGGTGTCACGAAAGAGAGATGGCTTCAGACTCACAGGAAGGAAGGGGGCACGGTGGTCGGGTCAAGGGCACGATGGTGGTCTCGCGTGGCCTGTGGTCAATGGTCGAAGGGATCTTGGCCACACCGCGGTGGTCGTTCAGGTTTGGTTTCCTCTCCTCTTCTCTCTGGTAGTGGTAATGGGTTACGGGTGTGTCACTACCACATTTCTAGTATGAGGGTATTTTTGTCATTTTTGGGGGTAATTTAAATTTATTAGAATTTGTTTGAATTTATAGGAATTTTTAGGAATTATTTTAGAATTGTTTGGACTAGGTTGACTTTGACTAGTGTTGACCCTTGTAGACTAACCTAGGAGCTAACCCTAGTTAGTATGGACTTGGTTAGGTTATGTGACTCTAGTCTAACCTAGCTTGACTTAAGATTAGTGGTAATTAGTTCATTAGAATTAGATTGAGGAATTAGGAATTTAATGGTGTGAGAAATGGCTTATGATTTCACAAGTCATTTCATGACTTAACCTAATAGGACTAGCCACCTAGTGCAAACCTAGCCCTAGTCCACTTGGCTGGCGACTTAGCCTAACCTAGGGATTCCTCCACTATAAAATCTCTCCTAAAATCTAGGGTTGCCTCTTTATTAGGAAAGCTCAAAGTTCAAGAAGGTTAGTTTCCTATTGTATTTTTAATCCCTAGAACTCCATTCCTCTTCCTTTTTCTTTCTAATTTATTCCATTAGGTTCTAATATACCTATTCTTGCTGTTGTTAAGGTTCCATCTCAGTTTGATGTGATTTGAGTGGATTGGGACATCAAGAGAAGAGCTAGTAATTGGGGGTTTTTCTTGAAAGTTCAACAATAGGTAACTTTCTCATTTCTCCATGAAATTTCATTTTGTCTTCATGATTAGGAAGCCCTAGGGGTCCCCTAATTGTCTGTATTGGAGACGTGTCGGGTTTCTTGAGTTTTGTGTCCGTTTGGACACGTATCAGAGTCGGCCTTAAGGTGTTTGTCGAAATGCCTCAAAGAGCATTTCGTTTGGTTTTGTGGAAACTTTTTGAATATGAACTAGGGTTTTGATCTTGCCTATGGGTTTCTAGTGTCTGTGTTTGGTTTTCGTGTCGTATCAGGCCTGGGGAGACACGCGGTGCACACACACGCGCGCACGCTACAGTATTCCCCTGCTACTCGGGGGCTGTAGCGGACACGACACGTAATATTTTGACACAAAACTTGACACGTGGTATGGGGCCATGACTGACATCCCGTGTGTCAAGTCCCATGTGTCCCCGTGTCGTGTCGAGGGAGAAATCGACTGTGCAAGTGTCGTGCACTGTAGGTTTTCAGTATTCCTATATATGTGTTCCTGTGTAACTGTTTTAAATACTTTAAATCTTGTTTAATTTGATTACATAGATCCAATATGTGTTGATTATCTCTGTTAAATATTAGTTTGATGATTAAGTCAGTTTTATGTGGTTTTGGGGTTTTCGAATGTCTGAGCAACTGGACTGATACTGTTTGAATGGTCAAGTATCAGTGATTTGCTCACTGATATTTTCCTTGTTCGTTTTAGTTAGATGATTATAGCATGTATATGTTTTGCTTACTTATTACTCTTCAATATCCTGGTTAGGGAGTAAAGGATTTATTTGATTAATTGAATGAATGTAAATTTTCGATTTCAGTTTTAACCATAGTTTACTGAAACCTTTCCCTGATACTATGTATTTTCACATTTTCCTGAACACTAAAATTCCTGATTTCCTGATGTTCTTCACTGAAATCATCCCCCACATTTGTGTTGATCCACATTGATGAGGTTTATCATTTCAAATTTAGTTTTTATTTGTGAATGGCCATTTTGACCATTGGGTTGATTCAAATGAACTGCAAACTAAATTCGATTTTAAATGTTGATTCTAAAAAACTGAACTAGTGTTTTAAGCTACTGTTTTATATATATTTTCTAATGATTTTGATCTCTACATGTTATAACCTATATTAACTAAGTTTTAGATTCAAATATAGGCTCTTGGATTTTGGGAAAGGGTGTTAGTTTCTTGATTTAATTCAAATTGTTGATAACCTGGTAATGAATGCTCTTCACATGAATTTATGCATTTCCTAAGAATGTAGATTTATAGACTTAATCTGAGAATTCAGATTATGATCTAGGTAATGTAAATTGGTTTCAGTTAAGTGGAAACCTGGGAATGTATTAGTGGTATTTTGATATGTTGAACACTAGACAGTAGACTGATCTCAGTTTAAATGGTATGCCTAATCGATTTCAGGAATTAAGTTCCTGCTTACTGACAGGAAATTCAGTTAGTATCACAGAATACCCTTATGAAATGAAGTGGTTCCCTTTCCTTCCTTTACACTGTCATACACAAACACATCCATTTTGCACAATGTATACACTGTTCTTGATTTCTGAACACACCCCACAGGAATTGCTCACTATTTTTCCTTTATGACTAAACCCTCTTTTACTAGTCTATGACACACACACACATCTAATACTCATGTATTTTCCCCCTTCACTCCTTTCCTATGTATATATATATGCCTTGTGATATATAAGTATCTAAGTTTCCTTTATATGAGTTGTATATACATATTAGTTATATATAGGAATGTGTGAAGATGTGTATATATATATATATATATATATATGATCCTATGTGATATGGCATGTTATAGAGTATGGGATACCATATGTCATAATGTAATGTATTATGTATATATGTGGATACATATATATAGGAATCATATATATGATGATATGTGTGGTGTACCTATATATATATATATATATATATATATATATATATATATATATATATATATATATATATATATATATATATATATATATATATATATATATATATATATATATACTATGTGATTTCCATGTGTAGGCCTAGATGCAATATAGGTTGTGTTATATAGGTTGTAAGGACTTGGTATGCTAGCATAGGCTAGTTTAGCCTTGTTTAGACTAGTATGGACTAGTTAGGCTTAGAATAGACTATTGAGACTTGGTTGACCTAGTTTGACTTCTAGGGTTGACCAGAGTTGACCAAGAGTTGACTTTGGCCTAGATTGACCTAGAATCATGTAGAATGCATAGTAGGACTTCATTATTCCATTTTGGACATGTTGTGACTTGTGTTGTTCTGATTAGGAGCCAGACACCACTCCTCGGACAGTACTTTCATATTGGACACTCAGATACCAGGCGAGTACATTCTCTGATCATTTCATATCCTGCTTAGAATTATTTTCTGCATTAAATTACTTTACTTGTACTGTCACATTGGTCACATGGATTGGTACTATACAGATCCCTTCTTGAGATGTTATCCTTAGGGAGCATCGGGTTCTACATGTTCTGTACGTTTCACTTATATGACGTATCACAATGCTTCACAGGTTCTTTGATCACTTGTGACATATACCCTTATGATCACAGAGTCTCCTAGAATCTCTTATCCCATTTACTGGGTATCCTAGAATCTTCTAGAATCCCTATTCTTGGGACTACTATGTACCACCCTTCGGGGGCTTACCACCCTTCAGGGGCTATTACATAGAATCATAACATAACCTGTTTGGATCCTTGTGTACTGATTGGGGGTACGGGGGAGTAGAAGTAGACATGTGAATACTATCCAAGTAGTATAGTATCGGAATCTCTTCCATAGTGTAGCATCAGAATCTCCTATGCCATTTACATGTCTATATTGTACTCTGACTCACTAGCCACATGTTAGCTCTCTATTTATAGTAGATATTTCTATTACAGCTTTCTCTCTCTGTTTACATACTGCACTTCTTTCAGTACTTGTATCTTACTTTACTGCATGATTATATCTTCTAACCTGCTATGAACTGTTGAGATGTACTGTACTCGCTTTTGTCCTGACTGGACCTGTTGAAAATATTACAGAGGACGAGGAGGAGGCCTGCCTGGATACTTACTACGGGGCAGCCTTAGATGACACCTACGAACTGGACCCTCAAGAGGACCCAGCTCTAGCTGAGGATATCACCCCGATTGCCTAGACTAGATTAGTTAGGCTTATCTTCTTTTATGTAGTCTTGAGACATGTTTTAGCTAGACTTTACTCTGAGTTCTGAGATGTATATATTCTTTCATTCTGTATCTGAGACCATGTACTTCTGGATATTGCTGGGATTATCTTAGACTACTTTTTATCTATTTATTTCCTTGAGTTCTATTTCATATCGTGCTATCTCTTCCTTAGTTGTGATTGAGTTTTACTGCTATGTCACCCCCATTCGGGGAGTATAAACTGTTTAGAGATATATTGCTAGATGATTGTTGACTTAGGACAGCGTTCTACCGTCGACACTGTGGCGTAGGCTGGACGTACCCACGTCTCGTGCCCTTACTCTAGGGTGCGGGTCGTAACATATTTTTAGTGGTGGCCCATGCAGGTCTAGACTAGAAGTGTAGTGGTATTCGAACTAGAGTATCACTACATCCTGCAGTAAGATATAGAACATTAATTTTAAGGTACTCAATCACTTTAGGAAAAATTCTTTTATTGCTATCTAAATCCTTATTGCCAGCTAATCCTTTGAATTTTTAACTGTCCGCCTTTGTTATTTTGCTTCTTTCTCAGAAATCGATACTTTTGTTTGTCTATCTTCTGGATGGTAGAGACTCGATCGTAGCGTGCCATTCATGAGGATGCTATAGAAGGGACTACTACCTCTCAGCCAGTACAGCGAGGCCAGGGGACTCCAGCTCCTGCCACCTTTGCTCGTATTGAGACCTCGGCAGCCGCAGCAGGGGGTATGCATCCACCGACTCGGAGGCAGGACCCGGTCATTCCAGAGGATCCCTTCCAGCAGTCGCCTCCAGGATACGTGGATGCAGCTCAGATGTTCGCGTATTTCCAGCAGTTCATGGACCGACAGCAGGCTCGACAGGACAGAGACATGGAGCTGGCCCTTACGACGGTCGCAGCTCGACCAGTGGTCCATCAGCCGAGGACGCCGGGGATCGAGCAATTTCAGAAGATGAGCCCCAGAGACTTTCTGGGGACAGAGGGGATCCTATATGCCGATGAGTGGATCGAGCATATAGAGGAGATCTTTCGCTTGGCCAGGATACCAGCAGATCTTCAGATCGAGGCCGCAGCTAGCAGGATGTGAGATTTTGCTCGTACCTGGTATCAGTCAGACCCCAGGGTGGGGGTAGCTGGGCAGACTTGGGAGCAGTTCAAGGGCTTCTTCAAGTAGAAGTTCTTTCCAGATTTAGCACTCAGAGCCTTGGAGACTCAGTTCGAGAGCCTGGTCTAGGGGAGTCTCTCAGTGGAGGAGTACGCCAGGGAGTTCGGCCGCCTCGGCAGATTTGTGGAAGGCTTGAGCGAGACGGCGAAGGCCCAGAGGTTCCGGAAGGGTCTAGTCAAGGAGGTCAAGTCCTTGACCAAGGGTAACCGGGATGCTACGTTCGAGGAGATCTTGACAGGAGCCTTGCTAGCATAGGATGATCTTGAGCTTAGGCTCAAGAGGGGGCGAGATCCAGTTGGAGGCAGCAGCAGCGGGGGCCAGGCCAAGAGGCTCCATTTTTAGTACCAACAGCTGAGACAGTTTCAGCCGCAGCCGATTCAGCAAAGGCCTGTCCATCAGCAGCAGCAGCCGAGGCAGCACCAGCAGGGTCAGAGACAGGGTGGTACTTGTGCCTACTGCAAGAAGACTGGGCACATCTTCAATGAGTGCCGGAAGAGGCTGGGCCAGTGCCTGGTGTGTAGCTCAGTAGACCACCAGATGAGGGAGTGCCGTATGGGATGAGCAGCCCAGGGAGCAGCAGTCAGAGCTCCAGCAGGCCAGCAGAGAGGACCAGCCTGCCGATGCAGCAGCAGAGGTTTGTCCAGCACCAGCAGCAGGCTAGGGAAGGCCAGCAGGGACGAGCTTTTGTCATGGCAGCTGGAGATGCAGAGGTGATAGGAGAGATGATTGCAGGTTTGATTCTACTCGACTCCAGTCCAACTTTTGTATTATTTGATTTTGGTGCTTCGCATAGCTTCATATTAGTATCTTTTGTGATTAGACACGGTATCATAGCTGAATCGTTGCCTAAGACTTACAAGATCACGACCGGGGGTGGTATTATCCTCGTGAGTGATGTTTGTAAGGGTCGGAGAGTAGTTTTGGGAGGCCGTGAGTTGGAGGTGAGCCTGCTCGTAATGTCATTACCGAACTATGATATAGTACTAGGCATGGATTGGTTGAGCAGGCACTACGCCAGCATTGATTACAGAGGGGGTAGAGTTCTCTTCAGAGCGCCGGGGGAGCCATAGTTCGAGTACTCCAGACGTCAGGCAGAGCAGAGCAGCGGAGTCTTCTGTGGAGTCTCGGTCGAGGAGCAGACGATTCCACACCCCTTGATAGCAGATTATATGGATGTTTTCCCAGAGGAGTTGTCAGGATTGCCACCAGACAGAGACATAGGGTTCTCGATAGACTTGGTTACAGGAGCGGAACCCATCTCTCAGCATGTCTATCGGGTGAACAACAGCGAGCTGGTAGAGCTGAAGAAGCAAGTGGATGAGCTACAGGACAAGGGCTTCATCCGTTCGAGTTCATCGCCATGGGGTGCACCAGTGTTATTCGTACCGAAGAAGGATGGGTCAGTACGCATGTGTATTGACTATAGGGCACTCAACAACCTCACGATCAAGAACAAATACCCACTGTCGCAGATCGACGATCTATTTGATTAGTTGAACGGAGCTCGGGTATTTTCCAAGATTAATCTGAGGTCGAGATATCACCAAGTGAAGGTAAAGGGGCAGGATATTCCCAAGATCGCTTTCAGGACACGGTACGGGCAGTTTGAGTTTTTGGTTATGCCGTTTGGGCTAACCAATGCACTAGCAGTGTTTATGAACCTTATGAACAAGGTGTTCCACCAGTATCTGGATCAGTTTGTGGTAGTATTCATTGACGACATCTTGGTATATTCCAAGACTGAGGAGGAGCACGATGAGCATTTGAGGATCGTGCTGGAGACTCTCAGGAAGGAGCAGCTTTACGGGAAGCTCTCCAAATGTGAGTTCTTCTTGGACCGGGTGGACTTCTTGGGGCATATGGTAAATAGAGATGGTATCTCAGTTGACCCCAAGAAGATTGTAGCAGTTGAGGCATGGGCAGCACCGACTTCAGTTGCAGAGATCAGGAGTTTTCTGGGGCTGGCAGGATATTATCGGAGATTTATACAGGATTTCTTCCGGGTTGCAGAGCCGTTGACTCGGTTGACCCGGAAGGATGCTGAGTTCGTTTGGTCAGAGGAGTGTCAGGCATCTTTTGATGAGTTGAAGAAGCGGCTTACGATAGCTCCGATTCTGACATTCCCCTCAGGATCAGGTGGTTTCACTATTTATAGTGATACTTCAGGGAAGGGGCTGGGTTGCGTCTTGCAGCAGCATGGGAAGGTGATTGCCTATGCTTCCAGGCAATTGCGTCCCCATGAGAAGAACTACCCTACCCACGACCTGGAGCTGGCAGCAGTAATTTTTGCTTTGAAGCTGTGGAAGCATTATCTGTATGGTGAGAGGGTGAACATCTTCACAGATCACAAGAGCTTAAAGTATGTGTTCACTCAGAAGGAGTTGAACATAAGACAACGCAGATGGCTAGAGTTGATGAAGGATTTTGACATCCTACTTCAGTATCACCCAGGGAAGGCCAACGTGGTTGCCGATGCCTTGAGTAGGTATCCGACAGCCATGTGTTTGACCATGGATCGGTATTTGCTTGTCGACTTGGAGAGCCTTGGGATTGAGGTGATCGTTCCCGGAGTACAGATGCAGCTATGGGGGATGCAGATTCAGTCAGACTTGGTGGAGAGGATCAAGTCGGCACAGTTTGAGGACGTTGCTCTACGGTGTCTCCAGGAGCAGGTTCGAGCAGGATTGCTGGAGGGCGAGTTTTCTCTTGCAGAGGATGGTGCCTTGAGGCACGGTTCCAGATTATGTGTGCCCACCGGAGACCTCAGGGAGCAGGTTATGCAGGAGGCCCACAGATCTCAGTACTCTATACACCCGGGTGCCAACAAGATGTACCGAGATCTGCGGGAGCATGTTTGGTGGTCAGGGATGAAGCGGGAGGTGGCTCGCTTCGTGGCTAGGTGTTTGGTCTGTCAGCAGGTCAAGGCAGAGAGACAGAGGCTCGGTGGATTGTTGTAGCCGCTGTCCATTCCCGAGTGGAAATGGGAGCATATCACGATGGACTTCGTTTCAGGATTGTCGCGTACTCTAGGAGGAAAAGACACGATTTGGGTCATCGTTGACAGGTTGACCAAATCGGCCCACTTTTTGCCATTCAAGGTGGGTACGTCTACAGAGAGGCTGGCGGAGATGTATATGCGGCAGATAGTCAAGATTCACGGAGTTCCGGTCAGCATCGTCTCAGATCGGGATAGCCGTTTTACTTTTCATTTCTGGAGGAGTCTGCAGACCAGCTTGGGCACTCAGCTCAAGTTTAGTACTGCATACCACCCCCAAACGGACGGACAGTCAGAGCGGACTATTCAGACACTTGAGGATATGCTGCGGACGTACGTCCTGGACTTTGGAGGTTCCTGGGAGGATCATCTTTATTTGGTGGAGTTTGACTACAATAATAGTTTCCAGGCCAGCATTGAGATGTCACCTTTTGAGGCTCTGTACGGACGTAGGTGTCGTACACCCTTATCTTGGGATGATGTTGGCGAGCGAGCTTTACTGGGGCCAGAGATGGTTGTTGATGTAGCCGAGAAGATGAAGCTCATCAGGGACAGACTTCACATGGTACAGGACAGACATCGACACTGGGCCGATAGCCACCGGAGGCCCTTGGAGTTTGAGGTACAGATTAGAGTAGGATTAGATTAGGTTTGATTGTTTATGTTTTATTAATATTGTTTGTTTATTTTAATTGAGACCTTGCTTGTGATTAGGTCGGAGACCAGGTTTTCTTAAGGATATCTCCGACTCGTGGTACGATACATTTTGGTGGAGGCGGGAAGCTTAGCCCACGCTTTATCGGCCCTTTCTTTATTAGCGGGAGAGTCGGTGACGTTACATACATGCTAGACTTGCCGTCTGCACTTGTGGGGGTCCACAACGTATTTCATGTATCACAGTTGAGACGGTACGTGGCTGACCCTAGCCATGTGCTCGATCATTCAGAGATTGAGGTTGGGCCTTCTCTCAGCTATCCAGAGCAGCCAGTGGAGATTCTGGATCGACGGGAGAAGGTTCTGAGGAACCAGGTGATACCTTTGGTACGCGTCGCATGGAGGCATCATTCTCCAGGAGAGTCTACCTGGGAGCGGGAGGATGAGATGCACGAGCGTTACCCTTATCTTTTTGGACCTTGGGGTATACTTTCTATCCTTCTCATCAGTTGTTTTCGCCTTTCAATTTCGAGGACGAAATTCTTTTAAGGAGGGTAGATTTGTCACTACCACATTTCTAGTGTGAGGGTATTTTTGTCATTTTTTGGGGTAATTTAAATTTATTAGAATTTGTTTGAATTTATGGGAATTATTAGGAATTATTTTAGAATTGTTTGGACTAGGTTGACTTTGACTAGTGTTGACCCTTGTAGACTAACCTAGGAGCTAACCCTAGTTAGTATGGACTTGGTTAGGTTATGTGACTCTAGTCTAACCTAGCTTGACTTAAGATTAGTGGTAATTAGTTCATTAGAATTAGATTGAGGAATTAGGAATTTAATGGTGTGAGAAATGGCTTGTGATTTCACAAGTCATTTCATGACTTAACCTAATAGGACTAGCCACCTAGTGCAAACCTAGCCCTAGTCCACTTGGCCGGCCACTTAGCCTAACCTAGGGATTCCCCCACTATAAAATCTTTCCTAAAATCTAGGGTTGCCTCTTTATTAGGAAAGCTCAAAGTTCAAGAAGGTTAGTTTCCTATTGTATTTTTAATCCCTAGAACTCCATTCCTCTTCCTTTTTCTTTCTAATTTATTCCATTAGGTTCTAATATACCTATTCTTGCTGTTGTTAAGGTTCCATCTCAGTTTGATGTGATTTGAGTGGATTGGGACATCAAGAGAAGAGCTAGTGATTGGGGGTTTTTCTTGAAAGTTCAACAATAGGTAACTTTCTCATTTCTCCATGAAATTTCATTTTGTCTTCATGATTAGGAAGCCCTAGGGGTCCCCTAATTGTCTGTATTGGAGACGTGTCGGGTTTCTTGAGTTTTGTGTCCGTTTGGACACGTATCAGAGTCGGCCTTAAGGTGTTTGTCGAAATGCCTCAAAGAGCATTTCGTTTGGTTTTGTGGAAACTTTTTGAATAGGAACTAGGGTTTTGATCTTGCCTATGGGTTTCTAGTGTCTGTGTTTTGTTTTCGTGTCGTATCAGGCCTGGGGAGACACGCGGTGCGCACACACGCGCGCACGCTACAGTATTCCCCTGCTACTCGGGGGCTGTAGCGGACACGACACATAATGTTTTGACACGAAACTTGACACGTGGTATGGGGCCATGACTGACATCCCGTGTGTTAAGTCCCATGTGTCCACGTGTCATATCGAGGGAGAAATCGACTGTGCACGTGTCGTGCACTGTGGGTTTTCAGTGTTCCTATATATGTGTTCCTGTGTAACTGTTTTAAATGCTTTAAATCCTGTTTAATTTGATTAGATAGATCCAATATGTGTTGATTATCTCTGTTAAATATTAGTTTCATGATTAAGTCAGTTTTATGTGGTTTTGGGGTTTTCGAATGTCTGAGCAACTGGACTGATATTGTTTGAATGGTCAAGTATCAGTGATTTGCTAACTGATATTTTCCTTGTTCGTTTTAGTTAGATGAGTATAGCATGTATATGTTTTGCTTACTTATTACTCTTCAATATCCTGGTTAGGGAGTAAAGGATTCATTTGATTAATTGAATGAATATAAATTTTTGATTTCAGTTTTAACCATAGTTCACTGAAACCTTTCCCTGATACTATGTGTTTTCATATTTTCTGAACACTAAAATTCCTGATTTCCTGATGTTCTTTACTGAAATCATCCCCCACATTTGTGTTGATCCACATTGATGAGGTTTATCATTTCAAATTTAGTTTTTGTTTGTGAATGGCCATTTTGACTATTGGGTTGATTCAAATGAACTGCAAACTAAATTCGATTTTAAATGTTGATTCTAAAAAACTGAACTAGTGTTTTAAGCTACTGTTTTGTATATGTTTTCTAATGATTTTGATCCCTACATGTTATAACCTATGTTAACTAAGTTTTAGATCAAATATAGGCTCTTGGATTTTGGGAAAGGGTGTTAGTTTCTTGATTTAATTCAAATTGTTGATAACCTAGTAATGAATGCTCTTCACATGAATTTATGCATATCCTGAGAATGTAGATTTGTAGACTTAATCTGAGAATTCAGATTATGATCTAGGTAATGTAAATTGGTTTCAGTTAAGTGGAAACCTGGGAATGTATTAGTGGTATTTTGATATGTTGAACACTAGACAGTAGACTGATCTCAGTTTCAATGGTATGCCTAATCGATTTCAGGAATTAAGTTCCTGCTTACTGACAGGAAATTCAGTGAGTATCACTGAATACCCTTATGAAATGAAGTGGTTCCCTTCCTTTCCTTTACACTGTCATACACACATACATCCATTTTGCACAATGTATACACTGTTCTTGATTTCTGAACACACCCCACAGGAATTGCTCACTGTTTTTCCTTTATGACTAAACCCTCTTTCACTAGTCTATGACACACACACACATCTAATACTCATGTATTTTTCCCCCTTCACTCCTTTCCTATGTATATATATATGCCTTGTGATATATAAGTATCTAAGTTTCCTGTATATGAGTTGTATATACATATTAGTTATATATAGGAATGTGTGAAGATGTGTATATATATATATATATATGATCCTATGTGATATGACATGTTATAGAGTATGGGATACCATATGTCATAATGTAATGTATTATGTATATATGTGGATACATATATATAGGAATCATGTATATGATGATATGTGTGGTGTACCGATAGGTAGCCATATGTATATATATATATATACTATGTGATTTCCATGTGTAGGCCTAGATGCAATATAGGTTGTGTTATATAGGTTGTAAGGACTTGGTATGCTAGCATAGGCTAGTTTAGCCTTGTTTAGACTAGTATGGACTAGTTAGGCCTAGAATAGACTATTGAGACTTGGTTGACCTAGTTTGACTTCTAGGGTTGACCAGAGTTGACCAAGAGTTGACTTTGGCCTAGATTGACCTAGAATCATGTAGAATGCATAGTAGGACTTCATTATTCCATTTTGGACTTGTTGTGACTTGTGCTTTTCTAATTAGGAGCCAGACACCACTCCTCGGACAGTACTTTCATATTGGACACTCAGATACCAGGCGAGTAAATTCTCTGATCATTTCATATCCTGCTTAGAATTATTTTCTGCATTAAATTACTTTACTTGTACTGTCACGTTGGTCACACGGATTGGTACTATACGGATCCCTTCTTGAGATGTTATCCTTAGGGAGCATCGGGTACTACATGTTCTGTGCGTTTTACTTACATGACGTATCACAATGCTTCACAGGTTCTTTGATCACTTGTGACATATACCCTTATGATCACAGAGTCTCCTAGAATCTTTTATTCTATTTACTGGGTATCCTAGAATCTCCTAGAATCCCCATTCTTGGGACTACTATGTACCACCCTTCGGGGGCTATTACTTAGAATCATAACATAACCTGTTTGGATCCTTGTGTACTGATTGGGGGTACGGGGGAGTAGAAGTAGACATGTGAATACTATCCAAGTAGTGTAGTATCGGAATCTCTTCCATAGTGTAGCAACAGAATCTCCTATGCCATTTACATGTCTATATTATACTCTGACTCACTAGCCACATGTTAGCTCTCTATTTATAGTAGATATTTCTATTACAGCTTTCTCTCTCTGTTTACATACTGCACTTCTTTCAGTACTTGTATCTTACTTTACTGCATGATTATATCTTCTAACCTGCTATGAACTATTGAGATATACTATACTCGCTCCTGTCCTGACTGGACCTGTTGAAAATATTACAGAGGACGAGGAGGAGGCCTGCCTGGGTACTTACTACGGGGCAGCATTAGATGACACCTGCGAGCTGGACCCTCAGGAGGACCCAGCTCTAGCTGAGGATATCACCCCGATTGCCTAGACTAGATTAGTTAGGCTTATCTTCTTTTATTTAGTCTTGAGGCATGTTTTAGCTAGACTTTATTCTGAGTTCTTCGATGTATATATTCTTTCATTCTGTATCTGAGACCATGTACTTCTGGATATTGCTGGGATTATCTTAGACTACTTTTCATCTATTTATTTTCTTGAGTTCTATTTCATATCGTGCTATCTCTTCCTTAGTTGTGATTGAGTTTTACTGCTATGTCACCCCCATTCGGAGAGTATAAACTGTTTAAAGATATATTGCTAGATGATTGTTGACCTAGGACAGCGTTCTACTGTCGACACTGCGGCGTAGGCTTGACGTACCCACGTCTCGTGCCCTTACTCTAGGGCGCGGGTCGTGACAGGGTGTACTGTGGTGGTCACGGTGGCTATGGGCGCTGCGGAGGATGGCCGGGTGGCAGTAGCCGGACTCGGGTTCTGGTGAAGTTGGTTACGACGAGGATGCCAAAAATGGTGGTCGAGTTTCTCGGGTGTCTGCGGACGTGGTGCTAATGGTGGTGGTGATATTATTGGTAGGTTGGATTGTCGGTGATGGTCGTGGTGATGATGATGGTGTTGGCAGGGGTCTTGGCCAGCAGAGGGTTCGGGAAGAGTCTGGCGACCGAGATGGCGAGGTCGGGAAGGTAGCCGGGCAACTCTGGGACTCGTTGGGCAGAGGCGCTCAAGTAGCGGATGATGATGGTGTCGACTTCGACCGTGGTGGGGGGATTTCATGGTGGTGCTGACGCTGAAACAAGGTGGGTGAAGGTGTTGGCAATGATGGCTGAGATGGGTGGTGGCCGTGTGGGATCAGGGGTTCGACATTGTTGGTCGTTTGGTGTAGGACAGTGCCGGCGTGTGGGTCACTGCGGTGGCGGAGACGGAGGTTGGTTGCGGGAGTTGGGGTTGTTACGTCACCAACAGAGGCGGCCGGGACAGGCAGCTTGGGTTAGGTTTAGGATTTGGGTTGAGTCAAGGATGTTGATGGCTGGGGTTGGCTGTGACAGGGCAACCGGTCGGGACGGTATGGTTACGGGTGATGATGGTGATGGAGGGTGGTGTAGGAAGATGGTGGTGTCGATGGGTTGGAGACAGGGAGGAGGACAATAGCGGGGACGGGATTCAGTTTAGAATTTTTTTATTGTGTCGGGTGTGTGTCCAACACGGGAAAAATGTTTATGTAAAAAAATATGGAATAAGATATGGACGGGAGGGGTCATGGACATGATGCACTCACGTTTGGTTGTGGTGGAGAAATTGTGGAGAACTCAATGAGAAGCTCCCCTATATATAGGGTTGAGATAATCCTAATTGGTTAAGGAGTGGTCAATTAAATCCCCAATCGATAATATGCCATTTAATTTAAATCAAATTTAAATCGATTCAATCAACAACAATCCAAATCTAATTCCAACTTAAATCTAGATAAACTAAACTCAAATTAAATATAAATTCTATCTTTAAATTTAAATATTTAAATCAAATCTATAAAATCTAATCAAAGATTTAAATTGCCACAATAATTTCAAAATATATTTTCTAAAAATACTTATAATAATAATTTCAAAAATTATATTATTATTTAAAATAAACTAATAAAATATTTATGAAATATATGTGTATGCACGAAGAATATTATTTATTATTAATAACTATTATAAACGAAAGGCTTTTATAATTAAAATAGTAAACTTAGAATATTTTGGTACGATAGCAAGAATAATTCTTATATATATATTATTTTGAAACTATAAAAATAGAAAAATATTTTTTTAAAAAAATATGTACGCTCGTACGTATTCGCACTCGTCGAGCAATTGCGAAAACAAAATTTTGTGTGCGACGTACAATGCAACTACGTAACGTACAAATAAAAAATAATAATCAGTACCAATTTTATTTTTTAAAACAAATAGTAGAAATTTAGGGGTTTTACATCCTACAAACTTAAAAGAATTTCATCCTCGAAATTAAGAATTAGTAGGGGGTGAGAAGGCACAAGTGGGTATCGGTGAGGAACAATCATTCACAACGTTCAACAAAATATGCTTTAGGAAATCGCGATTTCAAAAATGGCGAGGATAATCATGGGTTAGCGCAAGAAGGAAAATGAGTAAGGGTTAAAGTTAAAACATGATAACGGGCAATAAAGGATATTATAGTAGCAAAAGAAAATAAATTAGAGACCTTAAAGTTATGGTTTCTTGAGAGTAGGTGGAGGGCACCATTTAGAGAACGAATTAGATTCACTCCTAAATTAAGCGATTTAGAAGGTCATGATAGGGCCGAGAAAAGGATGAGTAGTTTTAGGATGAAGATATAGCAACATTGAGTGTTAATGGTCATAATCGATAGGAAGGCGAGAGGAAGTTCTAGTATAACGCCTTCGTCCTTCTAAAATAGGTGAAGGTGAAAGCAATAGGGAGTTCAAAAGACGATATTATCGAGTACAAATACGTAGTTCAAAGACGATCGAATAATTTCAAAGGAATTGTCAAGGCAGTCGTTGATGGGATTCCAAAGGCCAAGTTTAATTATGTTCCATCCACATAGAATAATAGACAAAAGCGAACCAAAGTACACTTGGTTGATCAGACCATCATGCACCAGTTCTGATTAGACTATATGTTAGTGAGCGGCCGCTCAATAGCATATGCCTTTATCAAGCTCAATAAAAAATTAGCTTGCAAAAACTAGGCTACATTAGCATCATTAGTCTAGATAGTAAAAAAACATAGGCACGTGAGATTAAGATTGAAAGAAAGCAGAATTAGTTTAAACTCCTTACGATTCTAAGTCATATCCTATGTTGGTCTCCATACAGTCGTCCTACGGCCTTCTTGTCCAAGTCCTTGGTTGACTAGATGGGTTAGGGTCCTCTAAATTCTAGAATCTAAGTAAACTTGTGAATATAGTTCACAAGGAAAAAAAGGGATTGCTAGGTCATAAGGCATTCTACCCAACTTAAAAGAATTAAACTAATGGTATTTTGGGACCAAAAAAATATGTCCAACTAGTAGGGGTCACCTGTCTAACCTCTAGCAAGCACGAAGGGAAGATAAGAATTATGATAGAAGGAATCAAGCAAGATGCAATCGATGAGTCGAACGGTAGTCCGAATATGGAATCGAGGAAAGAGGTCAAGTATGTAGATGAGATCCTAGACTTCTAATCCTATTCGCGGGCTTGCTTGGTACGGTAAAGTAACCAAACAATTTATCTTGACCTGCATGGGCCACCACAAAAATATGTAACGCCCCAATCCCAAAATACGTAGGACTAGAAAGGTTGACATGCCAGCCGTATAATAAATATACGTAAGCTGTAAAATGCAGTAGAACCATGACTAATCTCATCCACACAAAATAAATGAATAAAAGATATCATATAATGATAATGAATTATCTTGATACAATAGGTTGGGTGGAGATACATCCACTACCAACAAAATAAAAGAAAGAGGTACATGATATACAAAAGAAATGACGAAGGTAGCAGGATAGATCCAAGATACGTCATCTTCGAATAAATGAAGAAGACCACGACCTCGGCTAGAATACCTGCGGAAGACTTGAACACACACCTGGAAAGATAACCAGGTCCTCAGAGAGACGTAATAAGACACATAATATCATGCCAATGTAACTGAATATAAATTGCTCAAATAAATAAGTCAATTGAATTATAACATGGTCCAATACACACCATTGAACTAGCGTACCATCCCCCCAACCAAACAAGGAGAGGAGATGGTAAACTAATTCACGATGACGTATCTTTCCATGCTATGAATCCAATATGGTATCCGGACCCCAACAAGGTTCAATACCTTCTCATCGGAGTAGTAAGCCACACATACAACCAAACAAGGACAAGATGTGGCGAACTAATCCGTAATAAGTTATTGTTCCAAGCCATGGTCAGATACAAGTACCCAAACCAAGAGTACTCATAACTAACGGATAAGGTAGCCTAACCAGTCTAAGTGTATGAAGTTTTAAGAACATCCTCCAATGCATGGGACCTGGCTAAAATAGAATCGGTAAAGTCCCCCCTTGGGGCACCAGAGGCCCAATCAATAAGAGCATAATGTTCCGCAGAACGCCAGTGGCCGTCAGTAATCATGGGTAATCTCACCCGCGTCTCCGGCGGAGCTCACGGATTACAAAAGGGAAAGTGCATTGTAGCCCATACGTTAAGGTATTGTCCTCCCCGCCCAATGCCTACTATGTTGTATCCACAACACAAAATCTCTATTAGCCGCTAAATCAAACTAAGCATACAACCTCTATTAGCGGTTATTCTTATCACACGGCTTATACGTACCGGTGGCTAGCCGATCACGTATGTCCATGTTCTACATGCGATACACAACTTCGTTGTACAACGTGTCAAGGCCAATGTATGCAACACACAAGGTGGTCCCTTAAATCTAGGTTTAATGTGTAAGAAAATAATACATAGTAGGAAGTATAACTGAATAGTAAGTTCTAACAGGTTATTCCATGTATCGCTGTTTATTTTGCATAAAGAAAATAATGAATAATGCATAAAATATGAGCTAAAATAAATAAACAGCAAATGGCAAGGTGTCTTGCATGGTAGGATGCCTGGTGTACTGCAATGATCAATGTGGCACAAACTGCAACTTCGGTTAACAACTACACAAGGTGACCTCTGATGGTGGCACAGACAGTTCTATTGGGTCCAGAAGGGTCAAATTAGTTAGAGTCGACAAAATGAAGTACAAATTTGGTGAGAAAACGAGAATAATGGGTTTAGTCACGGACGGAAGGATAATCAAAGAAATTTGATAAATAAGAAAATATATGATTTAGAAAATACTTATAGTCCTTGAAAAAGAAATATATTTTATCATCCAAAATTATTATTCCTAGGTAGTTAGTATAAAAACGTTTTAGGTCAAAAACTATACTTTGCTTAGAAACTATTTTACATGACTACTAGAATATATATATGGTAATTTAAAACTATATCTTATTAGTAAAAATATGTTTTTAGATGAATACTACTCAATTATAATTTGAAAACTATTTATTATCAAGCTTTCAAACAAATACCCAAAAAATCGAAAGTCGTTTTAAGGCAAAATTGTAAGTTTTTGTCAAAATAATATCCTAAGTTAGTGAAAAATATGGTTTCTAGGTGATACTATATTTCCTTGGTCCAAAATTATTTTTAGAAAATACTTAAAAATATAGATAAATATTTTAGGGTTAAACCCTTCATTTATCAAATATAAATTACACGTATGTACAAAACTTAATACTATTATTTTTTGCCACGAATAATTTCTAGGAAATTATTTGATGTCTATATAGAAAAGGTATTTAGAATTATTACAATAAATAAGAATAATAATTAGTAATAGTAATACTATAATACTCTAAAAAATAATAATATCTAATGCATATATACATACTTACAGTATATAGGAGTAAAATAAAAAATAACATACAGACTTACTGTATATAAAAGTAACAAATAATAAAATAAAACAACAAAAGGAAGAAAACACAAAGTAGGAATGTTGTTCACTCCAGCCCCTTTTTTGGAGAGAACTAAAAGAGCCCAAATAACAGAGAGAGAGGGAGGAGCGGAGAGTGAGGAGGAGAGAGAGAAGAGATGGGATGGAAAAAAAGGGAAAAGAGAGATCGGAGTGGAGCACCGGCGACGGCTGCTCCGACGGGGAGAGGGGTTTCGACACACGCTGAAGTGGGCGCAGAGGGGCGCGTCTCCAGTTGGCTGCAGATCCGACGACCAGGGTGTCGGATCCGATAGCGGCGGGAGAGCGACCGCGGGCGACTCTGGATAGCCACGCACGAGGGCACTGAGGCTGGGCAGCAAGGAGCTGACGACGCGTCCAAGCGCGGCGGCGTGCGCTCAGGCATTGTCGTGTGTCCAGGTGGAGGAGACGGACACACGGTGGCATGAGGGATGGCTTCGGTCTCAGTGGAAGGAAGGGGGCACGGTGGTCGGGTCAAGGGCACGATGGTGGTCTCGCGTGGCCTGCGGTCAATGATCGAAGGGCTCTCGGCCACACCGCGGTGGTCGGTAAGGTTTGGTTTTCCTCTCCTCTTCTCTCTGGTAGTGGTGATGGGTTACGGGTGTACTATGGTGGTCACGGTGGCTATGGGCGCTGCGGAGGATGGCCGGGTGGCAATAGCCGGACTCGGGTTATGGTGAAGTTGGTTGCGGCGAGGATGCCAAAAATGGTGGTCGGGTTTCTCGGGTGTCTGTAGAGGTGGTGCTAATGGTGGTGGTGATGGTATTGGTAGGCTGGGTTGTCGGCGATGGTCGTGGTGATGATGATGGTGTTGGCAGGGGTCTTGGCCAGCAGAGGGTTCGGGAGGAGTCTGGGGACCGAGATGGCAAGGTTGGGAAGGTAGCCGGGCGACTCTGGGACTCGTTGGGCAGATGCGCTCAAGTAGCGGATGATGATGGTCGACTTCGACCATGGTGGGGGAATTTCATGGTGGTGCTGACGCTGAAACAAGGTGGGTGAAGGTGTTGGCGGTAATGGCTGAGATGGGTGGTGGCCGTGTGGGATCAGGGGTTCGACATTTTTGGTCATTTTGTGTAGGACAGTGTCGGCATATGTATCGCTGCGGTGGCAGAGACGGAGGTTGGTTGCGGGAATTGGGGTTATTACATCGCCAACGGAGGCGGCCGGGACATGCAGCATGGGTTAGATTTAGGATTTGGGTTGAGACAAGGATGTTGATGGCTGGGGTTGGCTGTGACAGGGGAACCGGTCGGGGCGGCATGGTTGCGGGTGATGATGGTGATGGAGGGTGGTGTAGGAAGATGGTGGTGTCGATGGGTTGGAGACAGGGAGGAGGAAATCAGCGGGGACGGGATTCAGTTTAGAAAAAAAAATTGTTGGGTGTGTGTCCGACATGGAAAAAATGTATATGTAAAAAAAAATGGAATAAGATATGGACGGGAGGGTTCACGGACACCATGCACTCACATTTGGTTGTGGTGGAAAAATTATGAAGAACTCAATGAGAAGCTCCCCTATATATGGGGTTGAGATAATCCTAATTGGATAAGGTGTGGTCAATTAAATCTCCAATAGATAATACGCCATTTAATTTAAATCAAATTTAAATCAATTCAATCAACAACAATCCAAATCCAATTCCAACTTAAATCTAGATAATCTAAACTTAAATTAAATAAATTCTATCTTTAAATTTAAACTATTTAAATCAAATCCATAAAATCTAATCAAAGATTGCCACAATAATTTCGAAATATATTTTCTAAAAATACTTATAATAATAATTTCAAAAATTACATTATTATTTAAAAATAAACTAATAAAATATTTATGAAATATATGTGTATGCACGAAGAATATTATTTATTATTAATAACTATTATAAACGAAAGGCTTTTATAATTAAAATAGCAAACTTAGAAAATTTTGGTACGATAGCAAGAATAATTCTTATATATTTTATTTTGAAACTATAAAAATAGAAAAATATTTTTCTAAAAAAATATATACGCTCGCACATATTCGCACTCGTCGAACAATTGCAAAAACAAAATTTTGCGCACAACGTACAATGCAACTATGTGACGTACAAATACAAAATAATAATCAGTACCAAATTTATATTTTGAATAAATAGTAAAAATTTTGGGGTTTTACACCAAGCATGAGGCAAACATCGGTCAGAAGGAAGCTTACAACTTAAGCTAAAGCTCCACCCCATAACAGACGACAGTACTACAAGTGACCAAAGGAACGTGACTCTAAACCTCCTCTGCTAAAGAGATTCACTATCCCTGTAAAGACACGAGAGGCTCCAATATCAAGAAGCCATCAGGAGCCCAGGCTCTGAAATGATGACTCAAGATAATTAATGCTAAGAGTTAGGCGTGACACCTGCCATCACCCAGCTCGTACAGTCCTGACACGTGTTCATGCTTCTATTCAAAGTATCCCGAGCTTGACTCAAGTTCGGGACATTTTGAAGGGGGGTCTTTTAGAAGCATAAAAAATCTCAGCTGAAGACATCCCTTCGCCAAAGAACAAAAGATGCAAAAGACTGAGGCTCAGTACTAAAAAGACAAAATAGAAGATATAGAAAGAAGTCCCTTCATTGTCATGTCTACCAAAGTCTAGAACAGACACATCAGGACTATACATAAGGGACTAATTTTGTTCTTCTACAAAGGATCTAGTACAGATTCGACAGAAGCCTAGAGGCATCTACAAGGGATGCAGTCTTCATCGAAGTGCAGCCTTCCTTCTTCTCGATACACACGCTGGAAGATTGACCTCCACCGAAGCATGTTCTGATTTTCTTGTGGGTGCAGCCTCTCAGAAGCATATCAGTAACTTAGCACTTTGACGAAGCCAGAGCCTTCAATCCAAAGGCGCAGCCACTTGCCTGTGCCATCCTCAGAAACAAGATGGTGGTAGGCATCTCTCCCTTTCTTTTATTTCAGAAGCTAGTATCTTCACTCCAGAGGTGCAGCTACCTGCCTGTGCCAATCTCAGACGCACAAGGGTGTTATATCCTTCCATTCGCAGCCAATGCCTTCACTATTCAGAGGTGCAACTACTTACCTGCGTCCGTATGAGGTGCATAATGGTGATATGCTTACACCATCTCCATTCCTACGGTGCAGTCGTCTGCTCCGGATCAGAAGCTTAAGTCACTTCTCTATAAGAGAGTTGGTAACTCCCATCGCAACCAATGCAAGTCAACCTGTCGCTCCAAAAGCACAGTAACCTCACCAACCTGAAGCACAAACCTACTTGTCGTCTACAGCACAGTAACTCTGGTAGGCCGAAACACAGCTTCATAAGTTGCTCTATATGCACAGAAGTCTTGTCGTCATTCGAAGCTAAGTCCACTCGTCGTTTGAAAGCACAGAGGTTCCGTCGTCTCCAGAAGTACGGTCTACTCGTTGCCCCAGAAGCACAGAAGCACTTAGTCCTCACCAAAGGCGCAAAAAGCATGGGTCCACCCCAATTGTTTGTTTAAACCGCCTCTTGCAGAGAAGATTGGGATAAAATCTTGATTGATATCATATCAGATTGATTTAAATCTTAGACGAGGATCAGTTAAAGTCCAAATCTAGGATAAAATCCCAAGATTTACTCGGCTATATCCGAGCAAGAAAATCGACATGGGCCACGTGTCACCTCCTTCGGTTATGTTTATAACCACCAGAGATCTCATTTGAGGGGAATCTCGATGTCCGTCACATGTCAGCGCCGTAGAAGCCCGTACCATACAATAATGGCAGATTCTTTCATATATCAGGAACCCTAATGCACATCATGAAGTACATGTAGGCAACTCTAGGGGGTGAATAGAGTATATGTGTCAATAATGATCAATTAAAAATTTAACTCTATTCAATCCCAACTAGAAAATGATTAGTCAGAGTATAAGTGCGAAAAGTAAATGAAGATCCGAGAGCATACGCAGACACAGCAGTTTTTAACTTGGTTTCCCTCGTAGAAGAATAGTCCAGGCTTGAGAACTCTAGCTCAGGAATGAAATCCACTATTTGTGAAATAGCTTTACAATCACGTGCCTTTACTCAAAAGAGCACGCCAACTTCTTGAAAGATCGCTGAGGCGAAACTTAGAATTTTTCTAAGTGACTTCTTCGAGACTCTTGTACACAAACTTCTAATCGACTCGTACTGAGCACCTTGTAGGCTTGGAAAGTTTTGTGGCTAGTAGATGAGAAGAGTATATCTCTTTTAGATATATAGGCTATAGGAGTAGAAGAGAAGATAAGATTGGATGATTTGAAATGAGAGAAATGGGTGCCTATATATACTAGTTCTGGGAGGTAGAGTTCGGCCAGAACTTTGTCCAAAATATTCAAAATTTTGGTCGTTGGACAACTAGCAATGAGCAATGCCTAAAAATTAGCTCCTGGAAATCAGGGGACAGAGTTCGGCCTGAACTCTGTGTGGGGGCAGAGTTCGGCCCAAACTCTGCCTCCTTGGAGACAGAATGCTCACGGGTAGTTGTAGGGCTTTGGCAGTTTGGCTTTTTATTTGTAGAGATTTTGGTTATCTAGTCTATGGTTGAGGTACTCAGTGCGACACAACGTATAATAGCCTAGACTCAATAAAAGTATAAAATATAGACTTTCGATTACAAGTTACAACAGTATTTGTCGAGCAGTCGTTGATGATGATTGTCTGACTTGATATGTGATAGTCGTTTGATTTGTAGCTTGATGAAGATTTATGTGTCGAGTTGGATCATGCCAAATATCGATTTGTTAATTATCAAGATTAGGTTGACTGTGATCCAGTTTGGGTCAACAAACTCCTTCATTTTGATAATTGACAAAATTGCGATATTTGCATTTCGCAACATTCATACCTTGACAAATATATAGCTCCTCCGTAGATGGACATTTCGGCTCCCCCGTAAAAGAGAAGTCCTGATACAAGTACTAGTCTAAACATTATAACACATAGCACAAGTATTTATCCAAATTTTTTAATCAAATATCACATATTCTCTCCCTTTGGCATTTAACAAAATGAAATATAAGCTCCCCCATAAAAAATAACCACAGAGAAAAATGCAATCACACAACCAAGCCTCAAATCCAAAGTAAGAGATAACTAGCAATAATACAAACAGAAGCTATATAAGCATAAAGTAGTACAAAACAAAGAGTTCAACTACATAACAATTGAATGAAACTACAAAGTGCATAAACAAGGTAAATCCTAAGCACCATCATCATAAAAGGGGACTACGGCTGTCACGGAGCACGAAAAGGTCCAGCAGAATCAGATGGACTGCTCGCAGAGTGACGTGGATGAACAAACGCTGCATCCGGATCCAAATACCTCCTGACCCAAGTATCATCAACACAGAAGCCTTCGAGAGAAGGATCCCGGACCATTGGGTATAACATGGTAGAATGGGTAGCCAGGGAGTACTGGATGTCATGCAGGGTATTGTTGATTGCCGTCATCTGTAGGGTAGTACGATAATCTATTTGAATCCAGCGATCGTCCTCCAAGCGAAAATGATCTCGCAGCATAGTCTGAATGGACTCAAGGGTAGCAGGTGGCTCAGGCTCAGGGTGGCCAAGAGCAAGAGGATAGCTCGAGCATCAGACTCGGAGTGCTCAAACTTAGCAGGGGATTCAACAGTAGCTAGAAGCCTCCATGCCTTAGACAGATAGGCAGGGGTAGAAAGAAACTGACGCTCGTTAAGTGGAATATGGAACGCACGAAAGATCATCGGCAAATAATGGCATAAACCAATGATCGGGGTCTCGTCCGTGCACGAATCATCCAGTCCATTATCGTGCATGGAAAGTTGAATGGTACATGGACGTGGAGATGGTAAAGAGCAGAAATCTCAAGGCAGGATACTTCATTGGTCGATCCCGCTTTGGGCAAGATCATAGAGGAAATAATTCGATAAAGTTCATAAAAATACGGGTTAAGAAATTTAGCCCGTAGCTTGCGAGGATGAGTGTTAGGAGTACACAAGTCATCCATGAAGCTCTCAAGCGAAGATCCATCAGAAAATTGAAACTGTCGGGCATCGACAAGTTTCTCCCAAGAATTGGGTTCTGGGAGCTCAAGATAGTCCGCAAGCTCAAAGTCATCAAACGAAATATCGATACCGGTGACACCGGAGTAGATTCGTGTGTCGTCAAAAGTTAGGTTACAATAGAACATTTATATCGCTTTCAAATAAACTATAGATGAAGTAGTAACTAACTCATCTAAGCACAAATCATGGAACAATGAATCATAAGCCGAAAAGATAGTAAAATTGATCGGATGACCCGCATACACACTTCGTGAACGAAAATCAGTAAAGCATTCATTGGAAGCATCCAATGAGGTAAAAAGTTGTTCATTGAAGGTGTTGGGGTCTTATGGTAGTGGTGGATTAAAAAGAGGATGGATTGGAGGAGCAAGAGGAGGAGGAGGATGGAAAGATGATGCACCATCACTCCTTCTTCTCTTGCCTCTACTAAAGAGTCTTAGAGCCATGGAGAATTTTAAATTTGAAAAAGAAAGAGAAGAATATGAAATTATACCTCACCCAAAGGAGAGAAGATGGAAGAGATCCCCCAAAAGCTTTAGATCTTAAGTTTGGGAAGAAAAGGAGCCCTAAAAGTGGAGTTTCTAGGGTTAGGGTTTGAGAAAATTATGTTTGGATGGAGGTAGAAGATGAAGAAAGTGAAGAGAAAGGGTTTTCTCTCAGGTTTATGAGCTTTGGGGGCAGCAAGTCGGGTTAAATCCTGACCATCGGATCAAAAATATGGATAGCTGAGAACCAAAGAAGGTTTTGTGAACATGGACACATAGTTCGGCCCGAACTTTGTGTGGGGCAAAGTTCTGCCCGAACTCTGCCTCCATATGCACAGAACGCTGAAAATTTTGAAAATGGCTAAGTTTTGATGGAAAAGGAGTAGAATTTGAAAGTTTGAATAAAATAAGTCATAAACGTAATTAAGCCATATATAAATACTGATTAAGACAGCGATCATTACGATGAAACTGCCATGGGGTAGCTGTAGGTGTAAAACCCCTTATAATTTAAAGGAATATTTAAATTATTTTTGGATTTTATTTAATTCTAATTTATTTTTATCTTATTTATTTTATATAAATAGACTATAGCCATGGTTGAGTTTGAATATGCAAGACGACTAGAAAGTATGGCATGCCTAGCGTAGTCGGGTGCTTTAACTAGTATGCTAGCCATGTTAGAAATGCCATGGTCATATTGTAATCTCTTGTATGTTAACCATTCAAATTATGGCACAAGTTATATTTTTATTTAATTAATTAGTTAAGAAAGCCTTTATGACTTTTTATGAGACCCGGTTGCACCAAACCTTTCCAAACCTCTTCTAAGCCAAATCCAACCCTATGTAGGCATGTTGGGCATTAATAAATATTAATAATTACATTTATTTGTATTTAATTCAGATTTTGTAGTATAATTACATAGATATAATTAAATAGTTCTATATTAGGAAACCCCTTTTTAAATCCTCAATCCAATCAACTTGCTAACTAACCAAACAACCAAATCATGCCAAGTGGACCCCCACCACGATAATTTTGGCCAAGCAACCCCCCATGGCCTAATGCATCAAATTAAATAGGATTTAAATCCTAGATTGCTTAAAATTCATTTAAGGATATGTTTAAATATACCAACTTATCCCAAACCTTAACCAAATCCAAATCTTTCTCTCCCTCACCTTTGGCCGACCAAAACCCCTCTCCCTCTCCATAATTTCAGCAGCAACAAACTCCCTATAACATCTATACATCATCTCCTCCATTGCACATCTCTTCATCCTTCACAAAAACTCATCTCCTCCACCATACATCCCTGAAACCCCTCAAAATAAACCCTAAAAACTCCATCTCCCCCGTCCAATCCTCTATAGCCATTATCAAATCTCCCATAATTACCAAGAGATGATTAGCAAGTGAGGATAGCGGAGAAGATTGGAGCTTTGGTGAAGAGAAGTCATCATCACCCTTTCTAGCGAGGATCTTTGGTAAAAACCTAAATCTTTTCTTCTAAAAACCTTTGCTAAAATTCTATAGGAAAATAGGTTATTAATTATGTAGAAATTATATTTTGATAGATTTTTTTAGGTATAATCATCCATAAAGGTTTCATGAAATATATGTGTAATATTCATGTGTCAGTAGGATCAAATTAACCCCATTGTAAAGGAACTATGAGTTATTGGTGCCTATTTTCAAAACTAAATTTTATGTAAGTTCATATACATAAATTAGGATTTTTAAGTATTTTTCCACGATTTTAGCAACTCAAATCTGGTCGAAAAAATTATAGGTCAAAACTAGCTAATTTTGGGTAACCGGCTGACCTAGAATGTCCCAAACTTATAGTATAATTCAACCCTTGTACCTCTGATATTATTCTATGAAATAAATTATTTTATTGCTGTTTAAAATATATTTTTGGTTATTTTAGCAATTTTGAGTCATTAACTATGTTCCGGGCGAGTTTCGGTAGACTAGCTGACTTATTAATCAACTAGTCATAAATGTCTTTAGAAATATTAAATCTAGAATTTTAGAGATAAATCTGTAGAAAATTAGTTTAAATATTATTTTTATGATTTTTAAGTATGTTATTGAAGTAGGGGCATAACCGACTAATTAAAAGTTAGAAACCCTAAACTGTGTTTCGATGTCTCGTGGAACCTATGTGTGATTGTATGGATCTAAATGGTTCCACGAGATATTAAATATAATTTTAACACATTAATTTGACTAATTAAGTCGTATCGTAAGTTTCATAAGTTGTGACTTAATTTAGTTAATTAATTATCTAGGAACGTCGGATTCCGGAGGCGTGGACGCGGGAGCGGCGTTTCATATTTACAGCACGGAATCAGGCAAGACACCTTGCCTTTACTGTTTAATTTCTTGCTCAATATCATGCATGCTTTTTCTTTATGTTGTTCTTTCAAAATATATATAGATGTAAATTATTATACTTTATGCAATTGGCTTAGAGTTAAGGGACCACCGTATGTTTAGTGTAACTCATAAACTGTCACGATGTGCCACGGATTGTGTGTGAGTTATGAGTCGCATATAGATGCGGACTTGCGTGCTGACTGATCATTAGTGCGTACAGGCCGTACGTTAGGATATAACTGCTAATAGATTTGTGTAGAAGACTTGGCAGTTATTAAGGATTAAACAGCGTCGTGGAGACGACGTATGGATAATATCATTGGGGGGAGGGGACAGTTATTAGCGTAGGGGCTACATTTTATTTTTACACACATTTTAGGCCGAGGGTGACTCTTATGAGCACTACCTTCTGCCCAGGGCCGATAGTGACTCGGATGAGCGCTTCTTACTGCCACTCTTTATTTACTCTGCTGAGCCTACAGCCCCTGCGTAGAACGTTGTCCTCAAAGTGCATATCACATAGAATGGTTAGGAACCTTTACTCATGTATACTTTTCTGTTGAGCTTTATTATTCAGTTTATTGGCATGATATTATGTGTCTTGTTACGTCCCTTTGAGGACCTGGTTATCTCTCTAGGTGTGTCTTGTGATTTCTGCAGGTGCTCTAGCTAAGGCCATGACTTACGCTCTATTCTTCGAGATGTTGCTTTTTGGATCGTCATCTCCTTCGCTCGACCAATCATTATCTTGTACAATTTTTCCTTATTTAAATTAGTTGGTAGTAGATTTGTCTCTGCCCAACGATTGTATACATGACAAACTCAAAGTTGCTTTTATATTATTATTTATCTTTGTGGATGAGATTTAGTGTCTTGGCTTTCTACATTTTACAGCTTATGTATACATACGAGCCGTATATTTACTCATATGTTTACAGCTGGCATGATACGTATCTAGTCTCAAGTATTTAGGACTGGGGCGTTACATGTTTTTGTGGTGGCCCATGCAGGTCGAGTTTGTCACATCAGTTACGCTACTGTGTCGATGTGAACCTGCATATAGGATTAGGATATAGGAATCTCATCCACAAGCTTGACTTCCTCCCTCAATTCCAAATCTCGAACTCTCGTCCTATTATCTTGACTTCCTTCTACTTGATTCCTTTCAATGCAAATCTTATCTTCTTTCGTGCTGAATAGCGAGGTTAAGAGATAACTCATACGAGTATACATGCTATATTCCTCAATTACTCCATTAGTTGACTTCATAAGTTGAGTAGTATGACTACAACCTACCACCCGTATCCTTTTAACCTAGTATTAAAGTGTAACAGAGTGATAATGAATATATGCTAGTATAGTAGAGATGATTACCTAGAATATAGAGATTTTGTAGCCCATACCCATTGGTCAACTATGGCCTGATACAAGAACCAGTAGGACGACTGTATACGCAAGCACACCGGATAAGACTTAGATCCTTGTGAAACTCGAACTATTTATTACTGCTTTCAACGTATTCTTCCGTACTTATACTTTAAACTACCATGAATAATGACGCTATTTATAGCCTAATTTTGCAAGCTTATTCTTTGTCGAGCTTGTTCAGGACATATGTATACTGGGGACGCCCACAAGTATATCGTCTAATTAGAATCAATGTATTATGGTCCGATCAACCATAGTGCACTTGGTTCGCTCTTTATATGATTATCCCACGTGGATTGAGATATAGAAGTATCTAGGATCTCATCCGCGACTGCATTGACAATTCCTCTTGAATTACACATTCGCCTTTGAATTACGTAACTGTATTCAATGACATCTTTCTTGAACTCTTTATTTCTTTTGTCTTTCATTGATTGGAAGGACGAACGCTCGTATTTTATAGATAAATACAGAGTATCCCCATGGCCATGGTAGTTATATGCACAAGTATAGCAACCATCGGCCAAGCCATATAACTACAGCCTTGCCTAAAGTTGCTCGTCATTCCCTCGACCCTAATAGTAATATCGTAACCTTCTAGTCATTTGAGCTTGAAAGATGAGTAAGATCTTACCCTTGGGTAAACCACACACCTATGAGACTATCTAATCTCTAGGAATCATTTATTGTGAGTCTCCAAATATTCATCTTAATTCTTGGCTTAACTAGCAACCCGTATGCCTTAACTCAAACCTTACTTGACTAGGCCCCCACAGTTAGACAAAGAAGAATAGACCAAAATAAGGACAAGCATTGCAAGGACCATGGTAGACACCCATTCCAAGATTAGAGATTCAGCAGATGTTACTCTAGGTACAAAATTCTATTATCAAAGAAGTGACATAATATTAGAACAATACATTCACCAGCTTAGCCAAAATCTGTAGCATGATGCCCCGTCATTATGTTGTATTAGTAATCAACAAGTGATGCATGAGCACTACATTTAGTACCTCTAGAACGCTTGTGACTATAATCTGGCAGGTTTGACACAAATAGAAATTTACGACTTAGTAGTTAGGGATCTTTTCTATGACGTGATTTAGAGTTTGTTATTCCACCGATAGAATCTCGTATACCATGGACAAGCGGGTCATTCCATCTTATCGACTCAGGTACCACTGTAAGCGATCATTTCCATTTATTAGGACTCGGGGTACAATCCTCGAAACTGATTCACAACTACCCTATCATGTTATCGATCACATCGTGACTTATTATTACCAAATGTCATGGTACGATATCGCGACTCAAATATTCCTAATCTCATTATTCCTAAAACTATATTCTAGTCTCTAGAGTGAATAGATTGTAAGCCATTCTTACTTTTAGGAATTTGGGGATCACCGATTGATTGAGGTAAATTGGTTCTCACTAGGATGATAAATTAGTGACTCGTGAACTCCCACTTTTATTTAGATCTTTTGGTGTCCCTTACCGTGACTTTGACATTTGAAGTATAATACTAGCTGTTACCTTCCAACAAAATTTATATGCAAAACTTAAACGAGTCCACTTTCAAGTAGACATATCATGTCCCACACAAACACATCTTCTTGGACTCTATTATTATGATACGACTTTCAGGTCAAAAGGGACTAGCGATAACCCTTACCATAACACCGATGTACTTTCGGACTGCAGTTAGAGATCCAACCTTGACTCAAATCTTTTGGTCCAATATATGGTTGTGATCTACTCGAAGCCCTCTACGCACATGCTACTAGTATGCCACTCAATAGAGGCCTTGTGTGCTACTTAAACACAAAAGTCATGGAAGGCGCATCTCACGACATACAGAACCTATTCTACCAACCCGACGAGAAATTTGTCCAACCACTTGAATTTGAACCTATTCTAAATTACCCTAACCTAATAGGGATGGTTTAAAATTCTAAAAATTTTTGTCCAGCCACTATAGATTAAAATCTAAAGATCATGCAATCAAAGATTAAAGTCCAATTAGGGAACCTATTGAGACTCAGTTAAACCCATCATAGCCCATCGCCATATTGAGACTATAAAACCAAACTTGATGAAATAGGCGCTCACCCCAATTATGTAGGTCCCACCTCTTGGCTCACTAATTCTTCTTACATAGATTTTGTAACTGCATCTCTTTGTAGCCTATGTTATGCATCTCTCGGTACCAACTTGCTTCCGGATATACTTGACCAAGACCTCTCATACCTTCTTGACCAAACATAATTAATATATGGGCCATATTAAATAGATAATACCTAGACTTCCTATAGAGTCTATGACTATGATTGGAAATACCTCATACTTCTTATACCTCCTTGAAATTTGACTTTCTTAGAAGCCCTATTACTGTGCTTTCCCCGATTAACCAACATCTATAAGTTGGGTAGAACATTGAACTTATTATACTCTACCTCTTAGAATGGGATTACAATCGTGACCGTTCTTTTTCTGTATAGAATTTATGAAACGATCTTTTATTTTGCATTTTATATCCCTTTGCTCGTGCGTTTAGATAACTACGGTAACAGATTGTAACCTAAATTCTTCAAGTCAATCATAGAATCATTTTTGTTTAAATCAAAAGCAAATTTTTTTGAGGCAAATAGATCGCAAGCCTCTCTAAGGAACATAAGATTTTGGAATTAACAAGTGGTTGGAAATGATTGGTTCCAATTAGACTAATAATTCAATGGTTTATAACGTCGACCCATATTCATATCATGTGATACCCTCGACAGTGATTTTGATAACTGAAGCACAACGCTAGCCTTTTCATTTCGACAAAGTTCACACTCATGAACTAGACTAGTCATGCTACTTATATGACATACATGTCCCACGCAAACGAACTTTCTAGTGCTCCATTTGAAAATTACACCACGTGTATGACATATTGTTTCCTCAAAACAAACCGTAGAGACCCAAATTCGACCTATTCGATTTCATCCATACAAATATCGACCTATTCCCTTAAGTAAACTGAATACTCAAGATCTATGTAAGATGCACACCTATGACGTATGCCTTCCAACAAGCAAGCGCATGCCTCCTATACAACACCAAACATCAGCCCACACATATTAGTCATTTTGACTTAGAGTTTTCAAAACACTTGCCTAATTATATTCTATAGCCTGGGTTCTTTAATTATCATCGATTCTCATCACTTGGCCATAAATTCTTCTTCCCTAAGTTTTCAAGCTCACTTCTTAGTTTTCCATGTTAGACGTAGAACGAATCCTTCTGAACCGACACACCTTAGTATATTCCAACAAGAGGTCGCTACCAGCTTATCAGAAGCATGACCCCTAGAGTGACAATGTTTGATTATAGTAACTTTTTTTATAGTTGTTATTGACCAAGAACGTTATAGTATTATCGAGGCTCACTTAGAATCCAAGACTGTGGTCAGAAGTGTCCATTATTCTCGTGTCCCTTCCTAGAAATTGTCCTCCTCAAGGTCTTGTAATGACGACGATCTTTACAGGTGGCCAACTTCTATAAGTTGGGTAGAGTCTGGAAGGAAGCATAACCTATCTTGTAGAATATAAGGTCAATTGGGATTCCTATGACAACCACCCGTTCATCCTTTCAAAAATTGAGCTAAGATTTGACGTACCTACTCTCCCTCCGTATAGAATCTCGCAATTCTTGATATTATGATTATTTTTAATTTCGAGGACGAAATTGTCATAAGTTGGGTAGGATGCAAAACCCCTTATAATTTAAAGGAATATTTAAATTATTTTTGGATTTTATTTAATTCTAATTTATTTTTATCTTATTTATATTATATAAAAGGACTATAGCCATGGTTGAGTTTGAATATGCAAGACGACTAGAAAGTATGGCATGCCTAGCGTAGTCGGGTGCTTTAACTAGTATGCTAGCCATGTTAGGAATGCCATGGTCATATTGTAATCTCTTGCATGTTAACCATTCAAATTATGGCACAAGTTATATTTTTATTTAATTAATTAGTTAAGAAAGCCTTTATGACTTTTTATGAGACCCGGTTGCACCAAACCTTCCCAAACCTCTTCTAAGCCAAACCCAACCCTATGTAGCATGTTGGGCATTAATAAAAATTAATAATTACATTTATTTGTATTTAATTCAGATTTTCTAGTATAATTACATAGATAGAATTAAATAGTTCTATATTAGGAAACCCCTTTTTAAATCCTCAATCCAATCAACTTGCCAACTAACCAAACAACCAAATCATGCCAAGTGGACCCCCACCATGATAATTTCGGCCAAGCAACCCCTCCATGGCCTAATGCATCTAAATAGGATTTAAATCCTAGATTGCTTAAAATTCATTTAAGGATATGTTTAAATATACCAACTTATCCCAAACCTTAACCAAATCCAAATCTTTCTCTCCCTCACCTTTGGCCGACCAAAACCCCTCTCCCTCTCCATAATTTCAGCAGCAACAAACTCCCTATAACATCTATACATCATCTCCTCCATTGCACATCTCTCCATCCTTCACAAAAACTCATCTCCTCCACCATACATCCCCGAAACCCCTCAAAACAAACCCTAAAAACTCCATCTCCCCCATCCAATCCTCTATAGCCATTATCAATTCTTCTATACTTACCAAGAGAGTATTAGCAAGCGAGGATAGCGGAAAAGATTGGAGCTTTGGTGAAGAGAAGTCTTCATCACCCTTTCTAGCGAGGATCTTTGGTAAAAACTAAATCTTTTCTTCTAAAAACCTTTGCTAAATTTCTATAGGAAAATATGTTATTAATTCTGTAGAAATCATATTTTGATAGATTTTGTTAGGTATAATCATCCATAAAGGTTTCATGAAATATATGCGTAATATTCATGTGTCAGTAGGATCAAATTAACCCCATTGTAAAGGAACTATGAGTTATTGGTGCCTATTTTTAAAACTGAATTTTATGTATGTTCATATACATAAATTAGGATTTTTAAGTATTTTTCCACGATTTTAGCAACTCAAATCTGGTCGAGAAAATTATAGGTCAAAACTAGCTAATTTCGGGTAACCGGCTGACCTAGAATGTCCCAAACTTGTAGTATAACTCAACCCCACTACTAGGATAAAGGCTTTAGGCGACCAACGATTTTTTTGTTGCGTAAATGTAAAGTTAGTTGCCTTAGGTTTTTTGCCACCATATTTCTTGGTCACAAGCACCGTCGCCTCAGGCTCCTGGCCCAAAGTCAGGGACGACTAATTAAGCATTTTAGTTGCAAAAGGTCTTTGGCTACTACACTGTTGTGAGAAAATGTCTTTATCGTCCCAAAATTTTGGCCAAGAATGTTTTGTCACCATAGGTGCTTGAATTTTTTAGAGGGAAGGACGCACCAATACTTTTGGCGACTAAAACAATTAGCATAGGTAGTCTATGGTGACTACTTTGGTTGCAATAGGTAGTATGTGGAGACTATCATTGGTCCCTCAAGGTTGTATGTGGTGACTATGCTTGGTCGTAATAAGTATTGTATGGCGACTACCATTTATCACCTACGACACTTTGTGGTGACTACTTGGTTGTATTAGGTAGTATGTAGAGACTACTATTGACCGTCAAAGGTAGTCTGTGACGAGTATCTTTGGTTGCCTAAGACACTTTGTAGTTACTATAATTAGTCGCAATAGGTAGTGTGCGGAGACAACAATTGACTGCCAAAGGTAGTATGTGACGACTATCATTGGTTGCCTAAGACACTCTTTGGCGACTATGATTTATCGTAATAGTTAGTATGCGAAGACTACTATTGACCGCCAAAGGTAGCATGTGACGATTATTGTTGGTTGCCTAAGACACTCTATGTCAACTATGATTGGTCGAAATATGTAGTGTATAGAGACTACTATTAACTGCCAAAGGTAGTCTGTGATGACTATTATTGGTCGTCTAAGACACGCTCTGGCGACTATGAATGGTAGTAATATGCAGTATGTTAAGACTATTATTGGTCATCAAAGGTAGTCTGTAACAAATATTATTAATCGTCTGAGGCACTAATTTTTGTTACCTTAGGTAATCTTTTGTTACTAGTTTATTGTGGTAAAAGATTTTACATGGCTGCAAAATGTGTATGCCATATTTGAGGCAACCCAAAATTAGTCCTACAAGTCGTATCAGGTACCATACGATCTTATTATCGATAAATAAAAGTAAACAAAACAAAACCAAATATGAATATTATTATACTAATAGTTCATCATAACTCAAAACAACAAATGTAGAGTGCACAAAATTAAACTAACTGTGAACAAAAGTATTTAGTAAACTACAACTATAAAAGATCTAATCTAAGTAAAAGATTGGCTATGATCGCTCTCATCACCATCTTCAAAATCTTCATGAGATAAAGGAGCGGGTTCAGGAATTGAAAATCCGGGGACAAGAACTTGTAGTTGTTGCATCACAAAACCCCATTGGGCCTTTTGTTCCTCGTGTTCAGCAACAACTTTCATTTGAGCTTTCTTCTCCATCTGAAGCTGCGCCTGCAACTCTTGCACTTCTTTAGTTAAGGCAATTGAAGATGTATTAGATGAAGATGATGAACTAGTTTCCCGAACTCGTCCCTTTCCAGCTCCATGGATCGTCCTACCACAACCACGTCCAATCACATCTTCCATAATCTCAGTGCCTACATTTGGTGCTACAACAATCTCGTCCATCGAGGTTCCCTCATCAGTGATATTCTCAAGATATTCATTCTTCTTTTTTATCATCTCATCCTGTAAAACCAATATTTGATTAGTTAAAAGCGAAACGATATTACTTTAGTATGCAATTGAAACATTTCTTTAAACAACTAAAATATATACTTACATGTGCATCCTTTGCTGCATCATTGACCCAATTCTTCTTCTTTTTTGACATATGAGTTGTACCCCATGTATTGATATCAGGAAATTGCGAGCCACCCTAATAATAACAACATACACAAAATTGATACAAATGCTAATATTGATATTCACGAACTTTATAAATGAAAATAATTATTTGATTACCTCAATGTGATCATGGTAATACAATGAGAATGGTCGTGAACCACCACAATGCTCCCATCGTTTCTTTGACCGGTTAATTGAATTAGTTTCAGATCTTTTCTGCGGTAAACAAAGACAGATTAAAATGGTACTTAATTGCAAAAGCAATGGTACTCAAAACTTCTTATGAACTGTTTATAAGCAATTATTACCTAGTACTTTTCACTCAAGAAATGGTCACATAACCACTCCTACTCTGATAGATCTCTCTCTCTTAGAAGCTTTATAGGAGGATTTTCTCGAGCTACCTCATCCGACTCGCAGCTCTTATAATACTTAGCTAGTTTGTGCTTATAGTCATTGTACCTATTTCTCATATTATCACAAATATACTTGTACCATTTTGGCTCCTTCGTATCTATATCAAAATTTGTCTAAATCACAACATAAATTATAAGTTATTACTCATTATAATAGAATTGAGTTATAAATGAATAATATTCCACACTTACCGTGACTCCATCTATTAGTTTCTGTTTAGTATCTTCATCAATGTCGTCCCAGTGTGCCTGAAGTAGCGGGGCATGGGTCCGAACTTGGTAACCACAGTCGTGAGATAGTAGGCTGGATATGTTTCGAACTTGACCCATAGGCACCCCCAAATCCTCATCAAGATGAATTTCAATCCTCTTGAGGTCAACATGATGGTGGAGGTCTTAATTGCCCTAGAAAACCCTCTTGTTTTTTTAGGAGCAGAGTTTCTTGCATCTGATGCTAATATAAAAAAAACAAATACAAGCAACATCACTAAGGAGCATAGTTTTTTATGAGCATAGTTTATTTATTTTTGCTAATTGGATAGATTATTTACCATGAGAGTTAGTAGAGCCTCTTGGAGCTTCAACGAAATTATGAGAGGTATCATCACAAGTACTAGACCTTTGCAATGGTTCAGAAGAATTGAGATTTATTCCCAATGATGGAGTAGGTGCTACTCCTGTAGTCACATTCAAGTTTGACGAAGACCTACTAGGCTTCGAACCTATTCCACCACCAAAAGAATTGTCATTCATACCCAAAGTTGTTGCTAACCTTGTTGTCATACCCAAGGTCTTTGAGGGAATAGTTGGTGGTAAACATGTTCCACCACCTGGGGAAAAAAAGATTTTTGTCAATATTTGTGTCTGTACAAACTAAAAATTAATAGAATATTTTACATTAACATAAAGATCATAGAAAGCCAATAATGTTAAAAATAGCTAGAAAGATTAAAGTAAATCTAACGCAAACTAACTGAGAATATAATTACATATTTTTCCTGATATGATCATAAATATTCTCATATAACTAGGAATATTTTGTTGAGTCTCCCAAGAAACCCCTCTTCTTCTTCTTGACACCCACTCATTGATACACAATATCACTCTTAACGCACACACACACACAAAACTTTTACCTGTGACACTTGCACATCTCCACTTGTTGCCATCTGCAGTCCATAGACTGCAATCTAATTGCTATTGTAGCTCGTAGATACTGCAACCTGCTACATACTGCATTAACTGGTACACAATCTATATAAATTTTTGAATAAAATATTTCCATTTGTTGACTGAATAGGACGAGAAGAACAATTTACTAATACACTCTTCTATCGGATATGACCCTCATATATAGACTGTAATGATACCCAAAAGACAATGCCTTTGATACATACAGGTTTCTCAATTTTAGGGAAGTGGTTTCCACTCAAATTTATATGCCGTTCATGGGATATATAGTGGAGGAAAAGAAGGCAAGAGCAAAATTCAATGGCTTAGATCAATGGTCGGGAGTCCCGATCTTATCTCTATTCTTGGTATGCGTATTCATATTGCAAGACATAGCTTTTCTGAAGTCAAATCATTGACATAGATGGATACTTCTGCTTCAATATAATGCTAAGATTTCAATTTGGTTGCTTTCCACATAGCTTGCACTGCTTCATTGCTCTGGAAATGACTGTGTTCTTATGTTTTCATGTATAATGAAATATCTGCAGCATCATTTTGCCCTCATGGGCAGAAAACTGGGAAAAGAAGTAAATATTTTGTGACTTTTTACCTGACATGCACCTTAAATTGTCCTATCGCAATCATCGAGGATTGGAGAAATTTCCCAAGTGACTTGGGTACCTCAAGGAGGTGGGCCCATTTATCTGCAATTCTCCTTTTAATCCTTCATCAATCATCCTTCACACAAAATATTTCATCCTTAACTGACTTGGGTCTCATAAAGTTGCCATGGACTAGCAGACATCCTTTAGTAGTACATCATCCTTCACACAAAATATTTTGTGGAAACGATCTACACATTCTTCCCTTAGTACTATTTCCTATTGCTTACTAGTATGTTTATTAAAGTTGCCATGGACTAGCAGACTTATTCTTATGCAGACCCATCAGACTACTTTAGTATAAAGAGTATTCTAATAGGTGACACCAAAGATCTGGTGAAATGCCTTGTTGATTTTACTAACCAAATCCCCAAGTAAAGAAGACAATGAACATAAGTGATCACGTGCGGCCTGCAGTTGTCTTTGTAACATATGGTGTGCCTCATTTACTGTCTATCATTGACACGTTTGACCAAATTCAATTCTTGCTCTCATAAATCTTTAAAGACGAGCCTATTTGAATTTATCTGCAAGACATTTTTTGACACATTGCGAACATCCAATGCTCTCAAAGTTTGAAATAAAACATGGACGTCTAAGAATACGCCATGGGGCCCTGAAAATTCACACTCATCAACTGTTTTATGATATAATATTTTAATAAGCTCCATTATATGAAACATTTATGTTAGTTGCAAGTGTTCCAGAGTAACCAGAGTTATGTAATTAAATCTGCTAGTAAATCAGATTGAAACGAAAAAGAATACTGTATAAATTCATGATGCACTTACAGGATAGGACATGGATTTTTTTATTAACAACATAGAATTTTCTGCTACTAACTTAAACTACCTCCATTGCATTTCCTTTATTCTTTGTGAAGGTTCAAGCAACTTGTCTTAATTGAACTTACATATATTTTTATATTTAACTTTCTTTTCCATTTTCCGTGTCATTTATGTATACAAACTCATCAATCATCAAGTATTGTTCTAGAAGTTTATTCTGAATATGACTTGTTTATTGACTCTGTATGCACTAATTTGTTCCCAGGCTACAAGTGCTGGCCTGAAAGAGCAAGAAGCTATCAACTTTTTGGAGAAGAAGATGAAGAATGATCCTTCATTCTCATATGATGAAACTGTGCAGGTAATATATGGGCGTTGGCATGCTTTAGGACTTCTGAAACATATCTTGCTGCATCTCTTGTCCTTCAGTCACTTCCCGCTATAGTATCCTCCCTCCCCCTTACACACACGCAAATAAATGGCTACTTGAGTCGGCTATATGTAAACTGGCTTGAGTGAGCTTCATGTGTACAGGATGTGAGAGACTCAGGATATCATACAAATCTGTCAACAGTGTGGTTTAAAACTTGTTCTAGTTACCTTTGGTTTTAGCTGTTTGCGATTTTGATGTGTTGTAGTTTATATCCTTGTAACATCTATAAGATTTGTTGGTCTTATTTCTTAAATTAAGCCTAGTTTGGCAAGAGTCCAGATCCTTGCCAACCTGATTTGATTTTGAGTCTTCATCTGTAGCAATAGCCAACATGTGTACTCAGATTTGGTACGAGTCACCTCTTATCGGTCAACATTCGTGTTGCATTTAAATCTGTTAAATCGAGTTGCCCCACTACTTTATGGCCAGTATGGCTGTATGTTGCATTTATTATCTTTACATTCTTGCTCACACATTCTTGTTAAATGCACTTGTATGGTGACTCTAATGGACACTAGTTCTCAAGTATAGAGTTTTACTTCAACCCAATTCCATATATGTTGTACTTTTATGTTTACCAAACTAGAGCTTTCCATGTTCATTTGAGATCCATATTAGTTATTCTCGAGTGACATCACTCATGCAAAACTAAAATTTTCAAGTTCTACTACTCTTATCAAAGTAACCAATACATAACTAACATGCACAAGTTTACCCAAATTGCTCATATAAAGCAAGTTGATAATAAACTCATATAACAATTGTTATAGTTTAGGAAAAAAAGGGAGTTAACACAATACAAGGGCACCTATCAAGTCTGTAAGAATTTCCATGATTAATTATGTTATATGTTACTTCTGCAGCAAACTTGATAGTCTCTATTAACTACTATTACAATACAATGATATACATAGTCTGAATTTTTCTGTGTTCAAATAGCATGAATGCATTTTGAACTGAGCTTTTCCTAGTGTTAGCATCGTTTCACTTGTATGGATTCTACAGTGATATGAACTGGATGCATATTGGGTTGGTGCATACATTTCTGAACATCTTTCAAGATATCACAAATTTTTCGAGGTAACTATATCCTACTGTATGACATATTGGGCACAGGACATTTCAGCAAACTGTAGCTACTCTCTGACACATTTTCTAGATAGCATAAAATTTCAAGATTACTATATCCTAATGTATGCATCATACTGGATCCTTACCAATATAACTTTCACTGGTACAGTGAAGCCAAACATTATTCCTAGTAGAACTAATTGATTTTTTTTTTGAAAATAGATTTTTTTGCCTCTTTTTTTCTATTTTGGATAACTTGTTCTGGACTTTGGGTAAGGTAACGTCCATTAGGTTCTGAATTGATTTCTCGATATCTAGTGAATCCAGCCAAGTCTACAGACACCATCAACAACACTACTCTTTACCTACTATTTTCATGATGATGGTAAGTAACCATAGTCCAATACAATCTGTTGGATGAAATGGAGTATCGCTATGTCTACAGACATGGAGGTTTAAAAGTGAATCCAGCCAAGTCTACAGACACCATCAACAACACTACTGAATTGATTTGCTATGAAATGGAGTATCGCTAGAAATGGAGGTTTAAAAGTAACCATAGTCCAATACAATCTGTTGGATGAGTGTATTGGTTAGTAAGGAGGCAAACATACATCATAGGAATGTAGTTGTAAGAGGTGGAATACAGTTAGAGCATGATACTGATCTATTAGATATCCATGACCCTCAATATTTGGAAGGTTATGTGATATCCATGACCCTCAATATTTGCAGTTTAGCACATATCTACTAGATGTAAACATGAACTTAAAATTATATAATATCCTCTACTAGGACAAAAATTAAGCAAGGTAAGTCAATCTAACATCCTAACACAATAAAACAAAGTATGATTTTGATGGATTATTACAGCTCAAATCATACAACATATGGAACCCAATGAGTATCAGGATGATGCATCTTATGAAAATAAAATATTCTAGTTTAGTCATACCCAATGATGTCATCCGCTTCTTATAAGGAGGCACCACTCTGTCCACCACATCGTTTCCAACACTTGATCCAGAGCCATTTGCAACATCTTTCCGAGTAAGCTGAGTTCTCTTACCACCACGTTGTACAGACTGAACCATGATCTGTATATATCATGAAATACAAATAAAATAAGTTTAGTAATCATAAAATACAAAAGTACAGTTGATATAACCACCACCAATATAGCTACAGAAAAACTTACTAATCTAGATCACTATCTTCATTATTAACGTGTACAGCAATTTCGTCACCACTATCTGAAGATATTCCATCCTCTATCTCATCATGTACTTCATTATCATCATTATTAATTGCCAAATCAATAACTATTGCATCAATAGCTATAGGAGGAACATCATTTCTATGCAATGTAAGAAAACTCGGTTTATTATCTTCAACCACCCAAGGAATATCAGATGTGGAGTTTTCTTGGTATGCTATGTCATTCTCCATTTCATCACCCTTACTGATTTCATTTTCTGGAATATCCCATATGTGTCTATGATGCATCTTCTGAATAACTTTCCAACCAAAGCCCAACTTTGGGTCATCCACATAAAAAACTTGCTTAGCTTGAATTGCTAATATAAATGGCTCGCTTTCATACCACCGAGTATTAACATTAATGGATGTCAGATGGAATTCATGACGAAATTTTGCTCTTGCACCACTGCTTCGAGAATCAAACCACTGACATTTGAACAACACAGCTTGATAGCCTTTTCTATACTCCAAGACTACCACTTTGGTTAATTGTCCATAGTAATCTATGTCTCCGATGGCATATACCCCGCTATTCTGAGTCGAGAGCCTAGTATCACGTTCTACACAAATAAATCGAATTCCATTAACAATACAACAATCAAAAGAGTAGACTTTAGACTCGGGGCCTCTTGACAACTCATACAGCTCTTCATTGTATAGTGGTGAATTCTTCTTTTTCAGCTTCGACATCTAAAATTACCAAAACACATTGTTTCAGAATATATTATAAAAATGACCAATTTGACACTAATTATTTAATTGTATTTACCTTATGGCGGAACCAACTAGGAAACATTTGCTTTTGCCTTTTTTCAATATCTACAGTACTTTCCTTTTCCAAGATTTGGTAATGTTTACTACATAATTTATTGAAACAATAAAATATAACAAAATAAAGTAAAATAAAAATATATAAATTACTGCCACCAAATATAAATTTAATAATACAACACATTCACTTACTATAAAAATGAAGACACCTCATCATAATTGGTCAGTATGTACCAATGAGCAATATTACGATCAGCTTGGGTCCATTCCTGTGATACTCTACCTTGATACAGACGAGCAACTTGTGAAAATACTGATAGTTTTTCATTACGTTCACCACCATCTTGGTATCTGTCAGGCTTATTGAAAGTTGTCTCAACATTGTGTAAGTACATTGAACAAAATGTGAGTGCTTCATTAATAATGTATGCCTCTGCAATTGACCCCTCTGGTCGAGCTGTGTTTCGAACATATTTCTTGTATGTTCCCAATAACCTAAAACATGTAATGCATGTATATCCTTCAGAATACAATAACATATGTATTTTGCACTAAATTAGATAAAAATAACTTAAGAACCGGAAAGAATAATATACCTTTCTATGGGGTACATCCAACGATAACCAACAGGTCCAGCAAGCTTTGCCTCCCTTGGTAAGTGAACAGTTAAATGCACCATAATATCAAAAATGTCGGTGGGAATATCCTCTCAAGCCTACATAGTATGTAGACAATCTCATCTTCCATCTTATCCAAGTCGGCGACATTCAGTGTTCTCGCACATAACTGCTGAAAAAATCTTGAAAGTTGAACAATTGGAGTGTAGACATCCTTTTTTAGATATCTCCGAATACCAATCGGAATGATTCGTTGCAGCAAGATATGAAGATCATGACTCTTCAAGCCTGATATTTTTCCTGTGTCAATGTTCACTTTTTTTGCAATATTGGATGCATAACCATCTGGAAGCTTTAACGATCTCAAAAACCTTAAAAATTCTTTTCTGTCATTAGGCGTTAGTGTGTACTCTGCTGGAGGCTTCTCATATTTATCTCCTTTTGGCTTTAAGCAGAGCTTCTCCCTTATACCCATTTTTTGTAGATCTAAACGAGCCTTCCATGTGTCCTTGGATTTATTATCCAAATCCAAAAGGGTCCCCAAAATATTATCACATATGTTCTTCTCTATGTGCATGACATCTAAGTTATGCCTAATTTTTAATTTTGACCAATATTCCAATTCAAAAAAGATACTTTTCTTATTCCAATTTATTCATCATCTCTCCGCTTTCTCTTTTTGTTGTTAGGATGTTTACCCATTGGCTCAAAAATGATACTATCCAATTGAGACAACAAGTCATCACCTGAGAAGTCTCTTGGTTTTGGTCGCCTTTCCACTTTTCCATTAAACTCTTTTGGACTTCTCCTCCATACATGGTTTCTTGGCAAGCCTCGATGAGCTCCTATGAAACAAATCTTATGTTTTAAGGGCTCAGACGTTATATCCATGTTACATACCGGACATGCCTTGTAACCATGAGTGACCCAACCGGATAAGTTCCCATATGCCGGAAAGTCATTAATAGTCCACATAACTGCTACGCAGAGATTAAATATAGAATTTGTTGCTTTGTCATAAGTTGCCACGCCTTTCTCCCATAGCAATTTAAGCTCATCAATCAATGGTCTTAGATAAACATCAATTTCCCTACCAGGTGCTGATCGACCAGGAATTAACAAGGGCATCATGGTATATTCTTTCTTCATGCACTTCCATGGTGGCAAGTTATAAGGAACCACCACCACTGGCCACATGCTGTAAGATTGGCTCATATTACCAAATGGATTAAAACCATCGGTTGCAAGCCCTAATCTGATATTTCGTGGCTCCATCGCAAAATCAGGATGCAGCTTGTCAAATTCTTTCCAAGCAAGGCTATCAGCAGGATGCCTCATTACAGATTCATCATTTCTGTTTCCATTTTTATGCCACAACATATCTCCGGCAGTATGTCTAGACATGTACAACCTCTGTAGCCTAGGCATTAGGGGAAAATAACGTAAAACTTTATTAGGAATCTTTCTTTTTGGATCATGCTCACTGGTCACATATCGAGGCTCATTACAAACTGGACATTTATCCTTTCCTGCATTCTCTTTGTAAAACAAAACACAATCATTCTTGCATGCGTGGATTTTTTCATACCCTAAGCCAAGGTCCTTTAGAATCTTACTTGTAGCATAGTGTGAATCTGGCATGTGATGATCAGATTTGGGTATCAACCGCTTCATTATCCCTAACACGTCGTTGAGTGATTTATTTGACCACAAATTATTAACCTTACATTGCATCAGCTCTACTGTAAAAGATAATACAGAAAACTCAGTACAACCAGGATACAATTTGCGTTGAGACTCTTCCAACAATCTCTCAAATTCAGTTGATCGATGCCTATGAGCATGATTGTCGTTATCTTCCATTACATAATCATCAGTGGCATCATCATCGTCAAAATTGAAAGATGCATGAGGGAAGGCATCTGCAATTATTTTATCAACATCATTGTTTTAACTAAGTACAGTTTGATGAGAACTCGGATTAGTAGTGCTACTTTCTCCTCTTCGTTCCCCATGATAAATCCATACATTGTAGTCTAGGGACATCCCATGAATACATAAGTGTTTGCCGACTTCTGACACTGAAACTGAATATCCGTTATGACATTTACGATATGGGCACTTAGTAAGGCCCTTATCGTTAACAAGTTGTTTTGCTACATCCAAAAATGATGCAACTCCGTTCAAATATTCAGCAGTGAATCTGTTTGGATTATATATCCATTCTCTAGTCATGGTTCTACAGGTATTGAAAAAAATTTATAAGTAAGACAACATTAATCATTTACAAATAAATATGTATAAATATATTGCCTATATCACATTAAAATTATGGACAGTAAAATCAAATAGAGGCAAACTTCATTTCATGAATGTCTTCCATTTCCCAAACTTTATATCATGGGGCAGGTTTACAAGTTGGTACCTTAACTACTACTTGGGAAAAAAAATAAAGAACCTATTACTTAACAATTAATTTTTTCTCCTAGTAGCCTAGTACAAGAAAACTCCAGAGGTTATGGTCATGGTTCAGTGTTAATAATAGTATTCCGAAGTGAAGCATAGCTTGATATTTCTCCTATTTAACATCTCAATTATTTTTTGTTTGGCAACAATAAAATATAAACAATTGAATCAGCTACTCATGAACATTCTCTTCCACTAAAACTAATATTCTTTTGTATTAATTTGCTGGTTCAAAATGATTCCTACGTCATACAAAAGAGGTATTCATCATACACGTCATACAATCAACGAACTAATAACGCATTAAACATATTGAAAATAACATATAATATTTTTTTTATAGATAGAGGATGAAACAAAAAAACCAGCAAAACGAGTGGATATATAGAAGGACACAACAAATCTAGCGACGTGGCAAAAGAAAGATTGGTATGTCTTTTATATATATCTAATATGAAGCAGAGAACAACATCAACCATAACTTGTAATAGCTTAACAAGCATCAATTCTCTGGACCTACATTCTGAATGTGTCAAAAAACTGTCAGAACTAGATACTTCACACATAGGCTTTTAGAATGGATATTACATTTCTTTGTTCAAATAACCGAAATGAGTAGGACAGGTTGTGCATCTCTCAAATTTAACTTTTTAACTTTGTTAAAAGAATTAATGCTCTGATACTTAGTGAGATATAGAGCTAAGTTCATGATACTTTGATACTTGATTGCATTTAATGGCTCAAACTTGTTCTTTTCCATTCTAAAAGCTCTTCTGAATGTACTTTAATGCATTTAATTGCTCAGACTTGTTATTGCATTTATTTTTCATACATGATTACATTCTAAAAGCTCTGATACTTGATACATTCTAAAAGCTCTGATCCTTTTATCTGCTCAAGTTTTCCATTGGTAGCTCTTCTTAATGTACTACAATGGAGTTCCCATACTAGGAATTGTTTCAGAACCAGTTACCAAATGAGCAAGTGATCAAACTCATAAATGACAAACATATATTTTCTCTTAGGGCCCTTTATAATTGAATGTGACATCCGTATTTATTAAACTGAGTAGCTTGACTATCCAACTAGGTGCAGTATAAACTTTTGAGCATGGTTTCATAGTATACATAGTGCCATCTCAGGTTGCTCTTAGGGAATTTAGGTGCAGTAGCAACTTTTATATGCCAAAATTAAAGCTAGACAATAGAGGAATCATATAGCCAATCTGCTATATATGCATGATTTTGGATGCCACAATTAAATTTTTTTTCCTAAATGAATGTTACTAATTATCTTGAAATTGTGCGATATGCTCATGATTAGAGTCAGATGGAGGAGCTAAAATGGAAGGCAGATGAAGATGGTGTGGAAGAATCACTTGCTCAACTTGATGGTGACATTTACTCCCAAGTCATGAGACCAGAGAAATCGGGAAGGTATCGTGGTATTGGAATCGGCGTGCAATCCAAGAGAAGAAGGGGAGAATATTCTTCAACTACTAACAAAAATGATGAGGTTAGGAATTTAAGGGAAGAAGTTGAAATGTTGCGCCGAGATCGAGATGAGATGCAAAAGAATAATAAGGAGACAAACAAGAAGATGGGCAATCTCATGGATATATTATCTCTAATCTCTCCAAATCAGGTTTTTATCTATTAATAAAGTGATCTTGAATTGGCTAGATTGTTCAAAAAATAGTTTTACTCAACTAATAAAGTATTTTTTAATCTTGTATGTAGGATATTTTGTCATCACTCTCGGCCCAGTATTAGGATGTCAGCGTTAGGATGTCAATACTTGGTAAGTAGTATAATTAGTAGAGAGAATAATTTACATAAGTCCTATAATTAGCAGCACTTCAAATCTTCTATAGCATTTTACTTCTATTGCAAAGTATGCTCTACCCTACACACTGCCTGCAGAAACCCCCCACAATATCTACTGCAATTCAATTCACTTCTTCTAAAACATACACAACTCAAATATAGGCACACACACATCCACTTCTGTATACTGCAGAACCTGATCTGCTACTGCGGATGTGCACAGATCTGTCTGCACACCACTCAGGAACAGGTAAACACTTATCACCCTTGATATACAAGTCTAATTTGTACAGACACTCAACATACTTGCAAAACATCACTATTCCCTTCTCAATAGCACCCTTGATACACAAGTCTAATGTGCACAGATTTGGGACCGTTTGAAAGAGATATTTAGAGATGGGCACCAAATTTCAAAATTATCGGCACAATTTTGACTTGACCTGCCTAACATGGTTGTATCTTTTTTGTGTACTAATTTCCATCCTTAACTTTTGTGACGACATTTATATTATTTGTGATGGTTTTTGGCCGTAGCAATAGGTCTTCTGTTTTGTAGTGACTGTAACTATGCCCTAAACCGATACAACTCTTTATATGATGCTTACTTTTAATGTTCTAAAATCAAACTTTCTAAATCCTAATTTAAGAAACCTTTTTTTCCATTAGTTCCTCTGGAAACACTTGTTCTTGAATGTACAAATTCAGACAAGTCCTAAACACTAAATTCGACATCGACCCCACAAGATGCAGCAATATGAAAACCACGGAGAATACTAATTGGTTATTGACCTAACATGAGTTGAAAAATTGTATAAATTTTTGGCCTGTAAGGGCAAACGATTGTCCTGAACAAGGACTTGTCCGACAATAAAAAAATATATTAGTTTTAATACGGTTCCAATAATACTCAGTCCAAGATTGACATGGCATGGGCATAACCAGGATCAGTTGAATCCAATATTATCACTTGTATTTTTCAACAAGAAGAAGAAAATTATGGGCCTGGGCATAACCAGGTTCAGTTTAATCTAATTGCGACAATAACAAAACATTTAGTGGGAAATAGCACATCCATATAAGAAGTAACTTTGATTTCGAAGGCTTACTTCTTAGAATAGGTTTTGACGACAAGTAATAAGCTAGATTTCATACAGAGAGTTATTTAACAGAAATTGAGGTAGACTCAGACGAACATATTTTTTAAGAACAAGAAGAAAATTATGGGTTTTGCCAAGAAAGATTAAAATTCAGCAACTTTGCTCATAAAACAACAAACGATTTCTTAGTTTTTTTCATAAAACAACAAAAGATTTCTGATTTTTTTTAAATATCAATAATCAATCAGATTTAACTCTTTATTTTCTAAAAAAATCATTAAATCAATCAGGATGAATGAAATTCTATGTAGATTTGTTTTAAATACTCACCAGTTGGATTATCGGAGAAGAAGACTTCGATGACGCCAAACTTTTTCTACAATCCCCTCTTCTTCTCGTCGACGGTTCTATGGAGTCTATTAATCTCTTCTTGGCGGATATATACGGTGGAATCCAACCCTATATTAACCCTATATTTAGAAAGAGGGAAAGATTTAGGATCAAATATTTGAGCGCCTAAATTTTGTGCTCCCGCGGAAAGAAATATTGTGCGCAGGATCAAATATTTGAGGGTGAGAAAATATGTCTTTAGGGCGCCTAATTTGGAAGAATCGGCTGCTGCCTATTTTTGGAATAAAGATTTTTGGCTAAAGATTTTGTGGCTAAAGATTATTTAATTTGGGGCTAATAAAAAATTTGTGCGCCTAACTTTTGCCATAAAGTTATTTAATTTGTGGCTAAAGATTTTTGTTACCTAGTTTTTAGAATAATTATAATAATAATTTTTAACAAGTTTTGCCACCAAATTATTTGATTTGTGGCTAAAGATTTTTGCACAATTTTTTTCTTTTATCAAACCTATTGCCACTAAAATCATAGTCATATAAGAATATTTCTTTTATAAAAACCTATTGCCACTAAAATAATAGGCACCTAATAATATTCATCCTCCAAAAAAAATATGGTGGGAAATTTTAGTATTCCCGCCCTACTTTAAGCGAGAAATATTTTTCATAGTCGCCGTAGATTTCTTTCGCCACAAAATTATTGGTCGCCCAATTTAAGTAATAGTCGCTAGAGAATACACAATTATTTTGGTCAATCTGAATAACTTTAGGCAACAACTTCATTTTTTTAGTCGCTAAATATCAGCTTTAGTGACTATTTTTTTTTTGGTCGTCCAAAATTTTGTGGCCTAAAGCCCTTATCCTTGAAGTGCCCTTGTACCTCTGATATTATTCTATGAAATAAATTATTTTATTGCTATTTAAAATATATTTTGGTTATTTTAGCAATTTTGAGTCATTAACTATGTTCCGGGCGAGTTTCGGTAGACTAGCTGACTTATTAATCAACTAGTCATAAATGTCTTTAAAAATATTAATTCTGGAATTTTAGAGATAAATCTGTAGAAAATTATTTTAAATATTATTTTTATGATTTTTATATGATTTTTAAGTATGTTATTGAAGTAGGGGCATAACCGACTAATTAAAAGTTAGAAATCCTAAAACTGTGTTTCGATGTCTCGTGGAACCTGTGTGTGATTGTATGGATCTAAATGGTTCCACGAGATATTGAATATAATTTTAACACATTACTTTGACTAATTAAGTCGTATCGTAAGTTTCATAAGTTGTGACTTAATTTAGTTAATTAATTATCTAGGAACGTTGGATTCCGGAGGCGTGGACGCGGGAGCGGCATTTCATATTTACAGCACGGAATCAGGCAAGACACCTTGCCTTTACTGTTTAATTTCTTGCTCAATATCATGCATACATTTTCTTTATGTTGTTCTTTCAAAATATATATAGATTAAATTATTATACTTTATGTAATTGGCTTAGAGTTAAGGGACCACCGTATGTTTAGTGCATCTCATAAACTGTCACGATGTGCCACGGATTGTGTGTGAGTTGTGAGTCGCATATAGATGCGGACTTGCGTGCTGACTGATCATTGGTGCGTACAGGCCGTGCGTTAGGATATAACTGCTAATAGATTTGTGTAGAAGACTTGGCAGTTATTAATGATTAAACAGTGTCGTGGAGACGACGCATGGATAATATCATTGGAGGGAGGAGACAGTTATTAGCGTAGGGGCTACATTTTATTTTTACACACATTTTGGGCCGAGGGTGACTCTTATGAGCACTACCTTCTGCCCAGGGCCGATAGTGACTCAGATGAGCGCTACTTACTGCCACTCTTTATTTACTCTGCTGAGCCTACAGCCCCTGCGTAGAACGTTGTCCTCAAAGTGCATATCACATAGAATGGTTAAGAGCCTTTACTCATGCATACTTTTCTGTTGAGCTTTATTATTCAGTTTCTTGGCATGATATTATATGTCTTGTTACGTCCCTCTGAGGACCTGGTTATCTCTCCAGGTGTGTCTTGTGATTTCTGCAGGTGCTCTAGCTAAGGCCATGACCTGCGCTCTATTCTTCGAGATGTTGCTTTTTGGATCGTCATCTCCTTCGCTCGACCAATCATTATCTTGTACAATTTTTCCTTATTTAAATTAGTTGGTAGTAGATTTGTCTCCGCCCAACGATTGTATACATGACAAACTCAAAGTTGCTTTTATATTATTATTTATCTTTGTGGATGAGATTTAGTGTCTTGGCTTTCTATATTTTACAGCTTATGTATACATACGAGCCGTATATTTACTCGTATGTTTACAGCTGGCATGATACGTATCTAGTCTCAAGTATTTGGGACTGGGGCGTTACAGTAGGGGCCAGATCCCAGCTAGCGGTAGTCCGAAGTCTAGTGCACCGTGTTGCTTAGTCTTTTACGCCTTGTTGTTAGAAGGACCCTTTCGGCTTGTACCCATAGCAAAGTCACCATAAATATATATGTCATAATCGTTATTTAGGCAGGTCTAATTTATTTTATGACCGTTTCATCCAAAATTCCTAACTCACGATAAATAAAGTTGAAGCGCTCTTCGGCCAGTGGTTTGGTAAAAAAGTCTGCTAGCTAATGTTCACTATCTACGAACTCTAAATTAATCGTGCCTTGTTGTTAATGATCACACAAAAAGTGATGTCTAATCTCTATGTGTTTAGTACGTGAGTGACAAACTGGTTTCTTGGTCAGATTAATGGCACTAGTGTTATCACAAAAAATAGGTATGTGCTTGAAACATAAGTTGTAGTCTTCAAGGGTTTGCTTCATCAACAGAATTTGTGCACAACATCGACCAGCTGCGATGTATTCAGCTTCTGTTGTGGATAGTGCGACAGAGTTCTGCTTCTTGCTAAACCATGAGACTAACGCCTTTCCTAGCAAATGACATGTGCCACTGGTACTCTTACGGTCGACTTTGTATCCCGTAAAATCAGCATCAGAATATCCGACCAAGTCAAAGGAAGTGATTTTGGGATACCACAAGCCTACCATAATAGTTCCTTTAAGATATCTAAAGATACGCTTAGCTGCGGTCATATGTGATTCCTTAGGATTGGCTTGATATCTAGCACATAAGCAAACACTAAACATAATATCGGGGCGACTAGCAGTTAAATATAATAAACTACCAATCATACCTCGATACTTACGTTGATCGACCAGTTTGCCGCTTTTATCAGGTTCCAGCTTTGTGGTAGTAGCCATAGGGGCGTTGATCGGTTTGATACTGTCAATCTCAAACTTTTTCAGCATGTCTTTTACATATTTCGACTGACTGATGAAGATGCCTTGCGAGAGTTGTTTGATTTGCAGTCCAAGGAAGTAGTTGAGCTCCCCCATTATCTCAAACTCGTTCTGCATACACTTAGAAAATTCCTTGCATAGACCCTCATTAGCAGACCCAAAAATAATATCATCAACATATATTTGTACTAAAAGAATTGTATCATTAAGAGATTTTAGAAAGAGTGTAGTATCGATTTTTCCTTTTGAAAAACCTTTATCAAGTAAGAAAGTACTAAGACGATCATACCAAGCTCGAGGAGCTTGTTTGAGGCCACAGAGAGCTTTCCTAAGTTTAAAAATGTGGTCGAGAAATTTGTGTTTTTTAAAACCAGGTGGTTGTTTGACAAAAGCCTCTTCTTTGATAAAATCGATTAGAAAAGCACTGTTCACATCCATTTGGAAAAGTTTAAAGTTTTGAAAATTTACAAATGCACAAAGCATCTGAATGGATTCAAGTCGGGCAACAGGAGCATATGTCTCATCATAGTCGATGCCCTCCTCTTGGTTGTATCCTTGGGATACGAGATGAGCTTTGTTGCGAGTGACTGAACCGTCCTCGTTCACTTTGATACGAAAAAATCCATTTAGTGCCAGTTATTGAGTAGACAATAGGTTTAGGAACAAGTTTCCAAACTTGGCTTCGTTCAAATTGATTGAGTTCTTCTTGCATCGCGGAAATCCAAAATTCATCATTAATAGCTTCTAAAACATTTTTAGGTTCTATTTGAGAAATGAATAATGTGCTAGCTATAGTTCTCTTACAGAAGATCGAGTAGTTATCCCTTTTGATATTTCACCTATTACCAAGCCCTTTGGATGAGAGGGAGTGAAGTGAAACTTCTTTGTTAATTCCTCCGGAGAGCTGGTTTCAGACGTTGTATTTATGGATGTAGAGGTTGATGGTTCATCATCGTTGGGAATGACAGTTGTACTATTATCCTCATCAAAAGTTACATTAGTAGACTCTTCAACAATCAAAGAGCATTTGTTGAACAATCTATATCCCTTACTCTTGGCTGCATAGCCAAGAAGAATACCTTTGTCAACTTTGGCATCAAATTTGCCTAAGTTGTCTTTGGTATTCAGGATAAAGCAGCAAAAACCGAACACTCTAAAGTAAGAAACATTAGGAGTCCTACCAAACCAAAGCTCATAGGGTGTCTTCTTCGAAATAGGTCGAATCAACACCCTATTCAAAATATGGCACGCTGTACTGACAGCTTCTATCTAAAAGTATTTCGGAAGAGAGAATTGATTTAGCATAACTCTAGCCATATCGCCAAAAGTTCTATTCTTTCGCTCCACAATACCATTTTGTTGAGGAATTCTTGGACACGAAAATTCATGGCTAAAACCATTTAAATACAAAACTTTTCAAAATCAGAATTCTCGAATTCGCCACCATGATCACTTTGGATACGAGTAATCATGTAGCCTTTTTCATTTTGGACCTTTTTAGCAAATACTTTAAAAATAGAAATTGTATCACTTTTGTTTGTAAGAAAGAAAACCCAAGTAAATCTTGAAAAATCATCTACGATGACAAAAGCGTTGAGTTTTTTGCCAAGACTGGCTACTCTACTAGGACCAAATAAGTCCATATGAAGTAATTGCAATGGTCGGGTAGTACTTACAGTGTTTATGGATTTAAAAGAATATTTTGTAGCCTTATTCTTTTCATATTCGGCACATACCGTGTCTTTCATGAATGTGATATCCGACAGTCCTCTGACTAGCTTCTTGGTAGATAGTCTGGATATAGTATCTATGTTGGTATGACCAAGACGCTGATGCTATAGGAGCGTTTCATCTTTGTGAGCGTAAAGGCATCTTCCTGTACTGTTAGTATCACTAGATAGATAGAAAATATAAATGTTATCTTCCCTTATCCCCTCACAGGCGATGTCTCTAGTTGATCTATCATAGATAAAGTATTTAGTTTTCCCAAAGTTAATATCATAACCATGATCAGTAAGATGACTAATGCTGAGCAAGTTATGCTTTAACTCGGTCACTAAAGAGACATCCTTAATGACGGGAGAAGGAGGATAACCAATTGTACCGTTACCTATTTTATAGCCTTTTATTACGTCGAACAATAATATCATAAAGATATCTGACCCAGGAGTATTAGATAGAGTAGGAAGGTCTATGTTAGACTAGACGATCATATCTATATATGGCAATACTAGCCTTGAAACGATCTATAAAAGACCAGGACTAGAAGATTGGCCAACATGTGTACATATTTGTTTAGCTCAACCTCGACCTATACCTAGCAGAAATATGTAAGATGGTTGGGGTACTTGTAAGAATTGTATAGCATATTGATAGCTAGAAGGAGTGGATTATTGTTTTCCTTCTATCTTGTTAAAGATCTTGCTTATATAGGAATAGTGTTGTATTGGCACAAAATGTCTTGGTCGTCTAATTCTAATAATCAACAAAACCTACCTAAATACAAACAAGCCAAGTTACAAGAAGGATTAACTGCACTCAAAAGACTAGACAACTGCTTCATGCTAATCATCAAGTTATCTTTTCCTTGATTATTCTTCAATGTAATTTTACATTTTATTGAGTCTAGGACATGTTGTACATCGAGTTGTATTGGAAATCTAAACTCTACTCGACCCATGAACAGTCCACACAAAATAGCCTGAAGCCCGATCAAAGAAAGTCCAAACCACATCCAGCAAAGAAATTACAAAATAGCCAAAAGAACCATTCATATTCTAGAAACATAACTCAGATCGAACTCGATCTGTCCCATTCTGGACACTCTAGACAGTTGTGAAATCCTACATATTATGGCTCCCAATGTTCGAAAAAATTCAAATATGCACTCAAATTCTGGCAAAACTCTGTCCACCAAAAGCCTATGAATAGACATAGATTTTTATATTCTCTTTCACTCAACTCTTCTCATATTTCCTATTCTATAGAGTGATCTCTGAGCTTTAACCTTTTTTATCTCCAAGATCAACTCCCTCAGTCTTCTAGTTCCAAGTGTGATCTCGGTTAGAACTCTGAAAAGAGTTATACAAGATTGGTCTATAAAGCTTCTATCTTCTGTTCTGAAGTTGGCAAGCTCTTTGAATAAAATCTCGTAGTTGTGAAGTCGTTGTGCACTTCGGATAAAAGTACAAGGTGTAAGGAGCTACAAGCGCTTCAGATTCAAAGCTTGTGTTTCACTATTGTGACTATAGTAGATTTAACTCCGAGCAAAAGTTCTCGGACCTAGACTAGTCCTCTTAGAGGGAAACCAAGATAAAATCTTGGTGTTTGCATTCGCTCTTTAAACTCTACTGCTTTTAATATTTGTATTATACACACACACAATATTATTTTGTTGGTTGCACCCTTCCTGTACTTAGAGTAATTTTTTATTGGATAAATATTTTCGCTGCACTCTATTGACCTTCCTCTAGAGTTGCCTAATGTTCTACATATTGAATTAGTAATAATTTTTCTTATAGAGTCATTGACCAATAGCACCATGATGGTACTTAGAATCCTATTGGTAGTAGCGTTCTCTAGAAATTATGTTCGACTAGTTGCTTTTATACCATATTTTTTTTTATTTTGAGGACATCACGGAAGACCGATCAGACATCTAGGGTACACCTTCAGTAGAGGGTTGCTCATACCAGACAAAGGTACTCCCAACTTGTCACTTTTGCGATAAGAAGGAACATGTTCAGAAGGATTACAAGAAGAAGTTAGGACTGTGCCATTGATTATTTGTTATTACTAATATTATGGGTTGTCTAAGATCTCTAGATGTTTAGAGTTATTTTTTTTATTGATTTTTATTATTCTATATAATATAGTTATTAATATATATATATTTTTTTCCACTATTATTTTGATGATCAAATACACTTTTCAGTAGCTTTGATTTTTAGAACACAAGAAATGCCAATCTCCAGAAACGTCCTTCATGTGTTTTGACCTAGACATGTTTATCTTCATTTTGATATATCATTTCCAACTAATCATGCTCCCTTGCATTCTATTTTCGCCGCACAACTTTCAGGTCAACTTAGACCAATTTGCAATCTACCGTAAACCTTGACCCGGCATCCAACTTAATTTTGGGACTCGACATCAATCCAATCTAAACAACCCAATATATTATTTTTGACCTATTTTGAGCCTACTACACACATGCCAATGGTGTCCCACACAATTGAGTTCCCATGTGCTACTTATTTGGCACATGAGACCCATTTAAAGTCTTTTTGGTGTTCAATTCAACTTAAATAATTGTTTGGACCATAACCTAGTCAACCCAAGTTAGTGGAGCCTATCTAGGATTGCCAAAATCAATTAGAGATATATTTAATTAATTTTTGGGCATTTAATAGAAGTCCACATGCATTAAATCCAGGCATCTTTGACTCAATCTTCCACATTTCCAAATATATGGAAATTCACTAGCCCACCTTGCCATATTAGTTGATTGGTTGACCAAATCTTCACCAAATCAATCCAAACCTCCTCTAAATTAATCCTAACTTATATGAGTCCAAAACCTTATATATTAAGCTCCTAAAAATAGTCACCCTACTCCCCACTTTGTAAATTCTAAAATTGTATTCAGCCTTGGCCATCGAAGACACCTTATGGTGTAACGACAGTTTCGACCCCTTTTCGACTCCTATGATGCTCCACGAATATTCATTGCGAAGATAACGTGACTCTCTATAATTCTATCAAACCTAACATGTAAACAACCCCTTCTAGTATACCAAATTAGTCCTACAAGTCAGCCAATTCTAGCAGCACAATTATGTACGAACCAACAGGTTGGTCATCTTCTTCGATGGATTTCACCTAATTTTTCTTATCTATTTTTCTTTAAGACAAAACTAATAGAGAGAGCTATGTGTATACATTGATGTTCAATTGCTAAATTACAGCATTCCACTCGGTTTGGTCGTGGCGTCCGTTGCACTAAAGTTGGTCCAGATTTGACCAATTTCGGTGCGAGGATCTTTCTGACAACTTTCGAAGCTGTTTGATCTCGAACAAATCATTGGTAATGTCTATAAAATTACTCTTAGTCATCTAGTAATATTTCTTGTTTATATTTGCAAGTATTTCATGCGTTTATGACAATGTTTCCATGATAATAGTTTTTCGAACACCAAAAAGTCCACTATAACCCTACTCCTTGATCTCCAAACTTCATAAGAGTTTAATATGATTTAAATATTATTAATTGAGATATTAAATCATATTTTCTCTATTTTCTTATGATTATTTCCAAAATACATATTTTTAAATTTTATGTCGATTCGCTTTCCAAATCGGAACCCCATATGCATAGTTGTGTGATTTATGAACTAGTTTGTGTTGGATTTATTTTTCCTAAAATATTTATATATAAAATATATTCAAAAATTAATGACTATTTTTCTAGAAATAAAAGTATATATTTTGGGGATCTAAGTATTATTTTTCTAAAATAACAAGGTGCCATATATAGTTGTATTGATGGTATATATGGTTAAGTGTTATTTATGGTTGTTGACTAGTTGTACCTATATATTGTATGTGATCCTTGTTGTGTAATTTTGACATCAGTTCCTATTATTTCTAAAATTACTTAGATTTATTTCATAATTTAAATATATTAGTTTTATATTTATTTTGATAAGATTTAATTGACAAGTTGGCCTATCAAGCCAATAAGTTGATATACTTAGTCAAAGTAGACTTTTATTTAAATATTATGATTAAATATTATTATTAAAAAATTAAAGAAATATTCTACAATTTATGATTATTATTTTAGTTTATAAAAATACTATTTTTTATCTAATTGTATGATTACATGGGTATGTAGAATAGGTACAATATGTATATATTTACTTGTTTCACAAATATGTATATCTATCATGGTTTTATAAAGTTTAGATATTTTCTAGAAATATTTATATTACTATTTCAGAATTTAATGTAATTTTTTTATATATAAAGTATTATTTGGGAGATAGTATATATATGATATATATGTAGTTGAATACTATTTAGATAGTATACGTGCTCGAGTCTCTCTCTCTCTCTCTCTCTCTCTCTCTATATATATATATATATATATATATATATATATATATATATATATATATATATATATATATATATATATATATATATATATATATATATATATATATATATGGAAGCGGATCAAAAGTCCCCCTTAGAAAACCCCCTAAAAAACCCCCTCACTCTAATCCGTAATTTAATGTTAATATTAATGTTAATGTTAATATTAATGTTAATATTAATATTAAATACTAAAATTAACATTAAACTTAACATTAAAATTAATATTAACATTAACATTAACATTAATATTAACATTAACATTAACATTAATATTAACATTAACATTAACATTAATATAAAAAAAATATAAAAAAGTTAATATTAACATTAATATTAACATTAACATTAATATTAATATTAATATTACGAACTAGAGTGAGGGGGGTTTTCTAAGGGGGGCTTTTGATCCGCTCCCTATATAATATATATATATATATATATATATATATATATATATATATATATATATATATATATATATATTGTTAGTCCCGGGGCTTGATCAAAGATGGAAAAAATTGATGCAATCGAGATCTGAGATGTCACACAAAACTTTGTAGTGATCAAAACTCAAGATCTACGAAGGTATAATAAATCAAATAGCCAAATTACAATATGAAGGAGGGAAAAGAGAAGAGAATATCTCTCGTTCTTCCTTGCAAACGTGTTGCAATTGGGACAGAACGAGTTACAATAAAACTAGAGAGAGATGAGAAGAAGAACAATGCTGGGTGTCAAAACACCGTTGCTCAAAGCAAGATTCGCCCCACACGATCTGCTTCCAGGAACCAGCAAGTTGAAGAACTTGTGGAACGCTCGAAGTCACCTCTGTTCAGACTCCTCGGATGGACTTGCAATGGCGGCAGCAACTCTCTCTCTCTTTCTCCTTTTCTGACTTGTAATTTTCGTCGTAGTCACAAAGGAGGCTAGAAGAGAGTATTTATAGAGAGAGGGTGGAAACCCTAGCCGCCTATTCAGGTATGGAAAGATTAAATCAAATCCCAAAAGATAACAATGAGATTTAATTCAAATCCCACGAAATTAATTCAAATCCCACAAAGATAGGATTTGAATTAATTCAAATCCTACAAAGATAGGATCTGATTTAATCGCATTAATTCAGCCTTTTCATTACTGATTTATAATCTGTACAGTCAGCGGATCCTGCCATACGGCAGCAGCAGCAGCCTGGCCGCATGAGCCTAATGGCCGCATGGACCGCATGAGCCGCATGGACCGCATGAGCCGCGTGGACCGCATGGACCGCATGGGCCGCATAGACCGCATGTGCAGCATGTGCCGCATGTGCCGTATATGCCGCATGTGCCGCATATGAGCCACATAAAGACTGCATGACTGCTGACGTGCTAAGTGCAAAGTGCGCCAACAAAACGCCACATTACGCCTCATGAGCCCATGAGCCCGAGTCCGAGTCGCTAAGCCCCTTTGGGGCTTAGCTCCAAATGGAATTAATCCAAGAGAATGACAAAAGCATTAATACTTAATCCTTGGAGCCTTATTTTTACCTCCTTGTAAAATCACCCACATGGTTCCCTCCTTAGGGTCACCACCCCATGTGCATCTCTCAACAACACACCCAAGTATATATGTTGAGATAACTCATAGTGCATTTCCGATGTGGGACTAAAATTTATAAGGTATGTTGAGAGCAAGCTCTCTCCATGTAAAAAAAGCACCAACAATCCCCCACATATCACAACATATATATGTGTCCAAGGTTGAGCGTTCCCTACAGTAACTGTCCATTTTGTATTAGGATAGATGTCGCTGACGACTTGAATCTTCCCGCATGGGTTAAATAACAATGTGATACAAGAATGGACTACGCCTTGAATTCTGTACCACAATTGTAATTCTTCCCACTCACAAAGTATAGTTATTATGTGTGCTTCTGGCTGCACATTAAAGGCCCTGTGCCAGCCTGGTTTCAGTGTATAATTTTGGGCGTCTACAAGTTTACCCTCAAGAGACGGCCTGATATCTCTTTCCATACACTGTAGGTGAGTTCTTTATTAAAGAGATATTGCATGAAGCCTTGCGCTTCCTTGCGGTGCTACGCCGCTATGATATGGCCTGAAGCCGAGGTATTACACCTACCTGGGAACCTCATCGTAGTGTCATACTACTGTAGCATGAGGTCACAAGCCTCTTTGTAGTGCCAAACTACCCAGCATGAAGCCTAAGGCTTCCTTGCGGTGTTACGTCACAACGACATGGCTTGCAATGCCGAGGCTTTACCCCTACCTGGGTACCTCATCGTGGTGTCGTGCCACTCTAACATGGGGCCATCCTCCCCTTTGTAGTGCTGTCTACAACTCTTTAATTACGTCATACAACATTAGGCTACCTGCCTATTTGCGGTGCTACGTCGCTGTGACTTGGCTTGCAAAGCCGAGGCATTACCCCTACCTGGGAACCTCATGGTGGAGTCACCCCACTGTAGCATGGAGTTTCACTCCTTGTAGTGCTGCTCTACCGTGCTTTCTGTAAAGCACACCAGGCATTCACTCTGCCTGAGAACTCATTAAGGCGTTTAAGCCAACCTTCTACAGGATCGATTTTTTCGCAGAAAAAATATATAGTAGACAACAGTGGTTATGGGTCCGTATCCCTTCCATGTTCCAGAGAACAAGTACCCACTACTACCTGATAGTTTTCCAGTCAGTGATCCTCCTTTGAACCAAAAGTTAGATGCCTAGTAGATTTTTCTTTGAACTAATAGCATAAAACTTTATGGTAGGATTACAAAGACACACTATCAGAATGCCTTCGAGCCCATTTTACAAGCTGTGTCTTCGACCAACTGGCGCTTGAGGCCTTTCATGAACGGATCTGCCAGGTTCTCCTGACTCCGAACATCAATCACTGTAATTACACCTCTTTTGATAAGATCGTGTACTGCCCTGTGCTTCAACCGCACAGTTCTCTTCTTCCCGTTGAAGAGGTCATTTGATGCCACCGCCGCAGTCGCCTGGTTGTCACAGTATATTAGTATCGTCGGTATCTGAGCCCCAACCACTGGAAGATCATACATGAGCTCCCGAAGCCATTCTGCTTCATCTGCTGCAGTTTCAAGTGCATAGAATTCAGATTCCATGGAGGAACGAGAGAGTATAGTCTGCTTCTTCGACTTCCACGATATAGCAGCTCCACCCAAGGAAAAGACATATCCACCTGTGGATCTCTCGCTTTCCACCTCTGAACACCAGCTAGCATCACTGAAGCCTTCCAGTACTGTCGGATACCCGTTGTAGTACAGTACATATGTCTGAGTTTTCTTGAGATATCTCATCACCCGCTTCACAGCTTTCCAGTGCTCAACCCCTGGGTTGCTTGTGAACCGACTAAGCATTCCCACGACGAAAGCTATGTCAGGCCTTGTGGCAGTGGTTACGTACATTAAACTTCCGATAACGCTAGAATACTCCAGTTACCTGACGCTTTCCCTTGAATTTGGCTTCAGCTTCTGATCACACCTGTATGGCGTATTGATCCCTGGAAGATCCTTATACCCATAGCATGTGAGCATCTTCTCAATGTAGTGAGATTGTGACAGCGCTACTCCAGTGTCTGTCCGGATGATCTTTATGCCCAAGATGACATCTGCATCCCCCAAGTCCTTCATACTGAACTTGGTTGAGAGGAACTTCTTTGTCCCTGTGATACAGCCTATATCCGTACCTAGGATTAGCATGTCGTCCATGTACAGACAAACGATGACTCCTCTTCCATCAGCGAACTTTGCGTAAACACATTTGTCCGTCTCGCTGACTCTGTAGCCATTTGACCTAATAACTTTGTCAAACTTCTCATGCCACATCTTGGGAGCTTGCTTCAAACCATACAATGATTTCACCAACTTGCAAACTTTGTCTTCAAGACCTTTGATGACAAATCCATCTGGCTGTTACATATAAATCTCTTCGGTCAGCTCCCCATTTAAGAATACGGTCTTTACATCCATCTAATGTATCACCAACTTATGTATAGCTGCTAGAGCGATTAACATCCTGATGGTGGTCATCCGAGCTACTGGAGCGTACGTGTCAAAGTAGTCTATCCCCTATTTCTGAGAAAATCCCTTGGCTACCAGCCTGGCCTTGAACTTGTCAATAGTTCCATCTGCCTTCATCTTCTCTTGAAGATCCATTTACACCCGATGGGCTTTTCTCTTTCAGGTAGATCTACCAACACCCATGTGTTATTGGAGGTGATAGAGTCAAACTCGTCATTCACTGCCTCCTTCCAGAAGATAGCATCTCTGGTCTTCATCGTCTCATCATAGGTAAGCGGATCTGCTTCCACATGATAGGTGACAAAGTCATCTCCGAAGTCTTTCGGTCTCCTCGCTCGCTTAGCTGACGGCTCTGCGAGTTCTGGTACAAGAGTTGTTTCATCAACAATAGCTTCTTCTTGGACTACTGGCCCATATGAGATTTTAGTCTCATTTGCACCTACATCATTTTCCGAAATGTCCGAAAGAACAATGTTTTTGTCTTTTGCAAACTTGTCTTCAAAGTATTCAGCATCGCGAGATTCGATGATATGATTTGACTCGATATCAAGAAATCTTCTAGCATCACTCTTCTCGGCATACCCCAAGAAGATCGCCTTTATAGTCCTTGTCCCTAGCTTCTGAATCTTCAGATCTGGGAGCTTACATACGCCAGACACCCCCACACTCGAATGACATTCAAGTTTGGTCTGACTTTGAACCAGAGTTCATGAGGAGTTACGTCCGAAGTTGCATATGGCACTCTATTTCGAATAAATGTGGCCGTCAATGTAGCTTCTCCCCAGTAGCATTTAGGAAGACCCGCGGTTAGCAGCATTGAGTTCATTATTTCTGTCAACGTTCTGTTCTTTCTCTCCGCTACTCCGTTGGATTGAGGAGAATATGGAGCAGTAGTCTCATATATGATTCCATGTTCTTTGCAGAATGATGCGAATTCATGAGACCTGTACTCCCCACCTCGATCACTTCTCAACCTCTTGAGTTGTTGTCCAGTCTGCCGTTCAGCTTCGGCCCTGAACTCTCTGAACTTCTCGAAGGCTTCGTCTTTAGACTTGAGCAAGTAGACGAACGCGTATTTTGAGAAGTCGTCGATGAAGGTTATGAAATACTTTATTCCGACCTTTGTAGAGAAATGTTTGAAGTCACAGATATCGGAGTGCACCAACTCCAGAAGATCTGTGCTTCGATTGACCCGATGAAAGGGTTTTCTTGTGATCTTCGTCTGAGCACACACTTCACACTTCTCCACCTTACCCCCACATTTGGAGATAAGTCCTAGACTAGACATTTTGTTAATTCTTTTACAATGAACATGTCCTAGTCTATTATGCCACAACTCAAGAGAATAATCAGAAAATACAACTGCATTAATGTCATCAAACTGGTTGACAAGCTGAATTTTAAACATTCCTTCGGTTTGATAAGCCTTCCCGAAGTATGTTCCTTTCTTGGACATCACCATCTGACCAACATTGATGTCCATCCTCAAGCCTGCGTTGTAGAGCAGGCTCCCAGAGATCAGATTCTTGGCAATCGCCGGAACATGCTTCACACCTTGAAGCGTCAGAGTATTCCCAGAAGTGAGTTTCAGTTCCACGGTCCCGATCCCCAGAACTTCAGCTTGGGCCTGGTTCGCCATGACAACCTTCTCAGATATTGGCTGGTACGTGACGAACCATTCCTTGCCAGAACAGACATGGCAAGTCGCACCAGTGTCTATCCACCAGTCAGAGTCAACCTCCACAGTTGTGACCTGTCCGATCATAGCAACAGTGTTAGAAACCAATGAAACCTTATTAGGCTCACCTTTCTCTGATTGTTAGGCTTAGATCTGTATTCACTCTTGTAGTGGCCTTTCTTGCCACAATTGTAACAAGTCACGTGGGACTTAGTCTTCTGTTGCTTGAAAGAAGGATCCTTCACTTTTAGATTAGTGAAGTCCTTCTTCTTGGGATGAGAAGCCGCCTGCTTCCCCTTGGGATCTCTCGTCTGCACAAGATTGGCTTTAGCCAACTGTTTGGACAGAGTGTCCACCTTCTGTTGGGAACGCATCTCGTCCTCAACATGAATCTCTTGAAGTAGATCTCCCAAGCTAATGTCTAGCTTCTTTCTGTGCATCCTTGCATAGAAGGTACTCCATCCAGCAGGAAGTTTTGAGACGATCCCTCCGACGACAAACTTATCGGGAAGGGGCATCTCTTCGTCTTTCAGTTTCTGACGCAGCTTCAGAAATTCCTTCACCTGTGGCAGCATGGACTTTTCGTCCTCAAAGTGCAATTTGTGATATTTTTCAACCACAAATATTTTGCTCCTGTTCTTGTCTTCTTCATACAGATTTTCCATAGACTCCCATATGTCTCTGGCAAGTTCCTTCTTGGAGTAGGATTCTGCCAAGGAGTCCTCCATAGCATTCAGGATGAGAAGCCTGCAGATGCTATTTTCCCTTCTCCACTTGGCATGGAGTTTGGTAGCCGTATTAATTACGGCAGTAGATCCAGTGTCTGGAACAGAGGGTTTTTCCTCCAACAGAACATGATCAACGTCTTTTAGTTGAAGAGTTAGGTACACCTTTCTCTTCCAGACTTGATAGTGCTCTCCATCGAACTTTTCCAACTTACAGAAGTCCGATTGGAGGAGCGAAGCATTAATGTTTTCCATCTATATGGATCTTGCTTTGAGATTGTTAGTCCCGGAGCTTGATCAAAGATCGAAAAAACTGATGCAATCGAGATCTGAGATGTCACACAAAACTTTATAGTGATCAAGACTCAAGATCTACGAAGGTACAATAAATCAAATAGCCAAATTACAATATGAAAGAGGGAAAAGAGAAGAGAATATCTCTCATTCTTCCTTGCAAACGTGTTGCAATTGGGACAGAACGAGTTACAATAAAACTAGAGAGAGATGAGAAGAAGAACAATGCTGGGGTGTCAAAACACCGTTGCTCAAAGCAAGATTCGCCCCACACGATTTGCTTCCAAGAACCAGCAAGTTGAAGAACTTGTGGAACGCTCGAAGTCACCTCTGTTCAGACTCCTCGGATGGACTTGCAATGGCGGCAGCAACTCTCTCTCTCTTCACCTTTTCTGACTTATAATTTTCGTCGTAGTCACAAAGGAGGCTAGAAGAGAGTATTTATAGAGAGAGGGTGGAAACCCTAGCCGCCTCTTTAGTTATGGAAAGATTAATTCAAATCCCAAAAGATAGCAACGAGATTTAATTCAAATCCCACAAAATTAATTCAAATCCCACAAAGATAGGATCTAAATTAATTCAAATCCCACAAAGATAGGATCTGATTTAATCGCATTGATTCAGCCTTTCCATTACTGATTTGTAATCTGTACAGTCAGCGGATCCCTCCATGCGGCAGCAGCAGCAGCCTGGCCGAATGAGCCTAATGGCCGTATGGACCACATGAGCCGCATGGACCGCATGAGCCGCATGGACCGCATGGACCGCATGGGCCGTATGGACCGCATGTGCCGCATGTGCCGCATGTGCCGCATATGAGCCACATAAAGACCGCATGACTGCTGACGTGCTAAGTGCAAAGTGCGCCAACAAAACGCCACATTACGCCTCATGAGCCCATGAGCCCGAGTCCGAGTCCGAGTCGCTAAGCCCCTTTGGGGCTTAGCTCCAAATGGAATTAATCCAAGAGAATAACAAAAGCATTAATGCTTAATCCTTGGAGCCTTATTTTTACCTCCTTGTAAAATCACCCACATGGTTCCCTCCTTAGGGTCACCACCCCATGTGCATCTCTCAACAACACACCCAAGTATATATGTTGAGATAACTCATGGTGCATTTTCGATGTAGGACTAAAATTTACAAGGCATGTTGAGAGCAAGCTCTCTCCATGTAAAGAAAGCACCAACATATATATATATATGTATATATATATATATATAGTCATGTGTTGCCTTGGAGATAGTATTAATTTAGTTTATTTATAATTTAGGACTTCGTAGTTGTTCGACTGCAGTTGGAGCCAGACCGATGATTACTATGTTTTCGAAGTTTCAAGCAAGATACCTTGCCATCAATTGTTCTGTTTAAATATTTATGTTTGTTCCTCTTTTTTGTTGGTAGTAGTTATAGTGGCGTGCGTCCGAGTATGAATTGGGCGATATTGATGATGGCATCGATATGATAGGCATGTGTGTGTGACTTAGTTGTGTAGAAGACATTTACAAAAAGGTGTAATTTTTATTCCATGACACGTAGCATTACACGGCACTGTAAGTGAGGGTTCATTGTGTTGTTACGAGCTTTCGCATTCGGCTGTCTGCCAGTGCGAGCTTTTCGTGTGTCGGTGCATTTAGAGTTAGATTGTGTATAGTTTAGTGACTCGTATAGAGATATGGGTCATTCAAGTCATGGATATGACTTGTACCATTCATGGTCAGTGAAGACTACTAGTATACGTATGGGATAGCCCCTTTAGGCTACATAATCTTTGGAGAAGATTATGGAGTCATGAGACTCATAGTTTCATAGTTACATGTTTGGCTCGTAGCTCATAGTTTATAGCATCGACTTATGATCTGACACTGGCCTATGATTCAGTACTATATCCATATCACCTACCCATATGCCCAACATCGTTTTCAATATGCATTCACATAGTATGGTGAGATGTTGTACTTATCCTTAACCATAGCATGGAATAATGTCTTATCACGAAATAGTGGGCCACACCTTGTCCTTGTTTGGTTGTGGATGTAGTTCACTGTTTCGACGATGAGATGGTGGACTGTGTGGTGGTTCAGGATATTTCTTCAATTCATACTATGGCATGGGATAGTGTCTTGACGTGGAATAGTGTGCCACCTCTTTTTCTTGTTTGGTTGTAGGGGTTGTTCGCTACATCGATGGTGGAATATTGTACCATTTTGTGATCCTAGCTATTTATTTCATATTTATATTTATTCAGTTCATATTATGGCATATTCCTTTTGTATCTTGTTATGTCCCTCTGAGGACTTGGTGGTCTTTCTAGGTTATTGCGGAGCACTTATAGATAGATATATGGATGGTATGTTTGAGTTTTCTTGCTTCAAGTACTGCTTATAGTATTATTCCATCATTCTTCTATGCTTTATCTATTCCTCATTATGATATACTCTGCTTATTAGCCTAGTTTTGCAAACTTATTTCATTCTCGAGTTTGCTCGAACATGTGTATTATAGGGTAGCTGACTATATTACATATCCTTCATTCTTGCTTTTTTTACTTATATGTGAATTGAGATATAGTTGTGATAGCAAATATTTAGTACACTTGTTCAGCGTAGTACATCTAGCGTAAGTCTATTAAATCATAAAATTATTCTAGATCGTATTAGCTGGCATGCTTGCGTTCCTAGTCCTATGTATTTTGGGACTGGGTGTGACAGGTTGTTATATTATTATGTCTAATTTCGAGGACAAAATTTACTAAGGTTGGTAGGTTTTAAGCCCCCTAAAAAAATTTAGGTATTTTTTATTTTATTTAATATATCTATTAATAAATATTTTCCTACCAATATTTGTAGTTATTAAATACCCTTTTTCATAGTTTCATTTTAGAAACACAACAAATGTTAATTTCTAGAAACCAATTTCATATGTTCAATCTCGACGAGTCCACCTTCATTTAGGCATATTATGTCCCACTCAAACTCATTCCCTTGTACACTATTTTTTTCTACGCCTTTTGAGTCATTTTTTTTATTTTTACTATTTAAGTAATATCGATGTCCTTTTCCAATTTAATTTCAAGACTCAACCTCGATCCAAATTCTTTGATCCAATATATAATTTTGACCTATTTTGAGTCTACTACACGTAAGACCCATTTATTAGACTTTTGGAACCCAACTTGACCCGATGAATTACATTGACTCGAAATTAGTCCAACTAGGATTTGTAGAGCCTATTCTAGGTTTCCCTAACCTAAGGACCATATTAGATTAATTTTTATCACATTTTATTCAGCCATCTGAAGAAAAAAATGCAAATATGCATTTAAAAGATTGAGAGGGGTTATTTAGAAATCACTAAATCCAATTCAATCTTTTTCCCATTTAAACACAAATTAAATCCCAAATAAAATCTAAAATCCCTCACATATATAAAACCCTCACAAACCGTCTCTCTTCTTTTCGTATATATATTTATATATATTAGAGAAACCAAGCGGCCCCCTCATTTTCTTATTTTCTGCCAAACTGCACAAAACGCTCCATTGTCGGCCTTTTCCACCACCACCTTTGTAGCAGTCCTAAGATGTTCATCCTTCATCCCATTAAGCCTCCGAGTAGCCACAACAGCCCTCGTGGTCGAACATTCTAAAAATGAACTCAATCTCAGGCGAACTCAAACTGAGTGCACAGTAGGTTTTCTGATTTTTGTGCATATGTTTTTGTGACTTTTATTGATCAATATGATGTGCAACCAATTCTAACAAGTAGCCCCATGTGTCCTCTTTCATTTTCAGAGTCTCCTCACGTGGATCCGCACCGTTTGTTAGTGGCGCTCGTTGCACGAATGTTGGTCCAAACTGAACCAATTTTGCAGCATGATTGTTTCCCGCGACTTGCGAAGCCCTTCGACCTCAAACAAAATGGTGACGTCCCTACACATCCCTCTATTACCCCCAATATGTCATATTTTGATCTCATTAAATTTTATATATATTTGTGCATCGATCTTCGTAGAACAATCTATTGAACCTTCGAAATTGAATTTGAATCTCGTTGTCCTGAATCCAAAACTTTTCGTACTATTTTTCTATAATAAAAACCATGTCCTTTTTTATATAAAATCATGTTTTCAATTTTTTTCTATTTTATTTCAGAATTAAAATCTATTAATTTCCTATTTTCTTTGGTTTCAAATCAAAACGACAAGTTGGCATGTTGTGCTGCTAGTTAAGCTTCTCGATTCGACAATTTGTTTTCTTAAAATAAATTTAATTTAATAATATCCAAAATAATTTTTAGTTATTCCAAAATTAAGATGATATATTTTTATTTTATAAAAATATTAATTTTATTTTGGTAACATAATACGATATAGTAGCTACGACTATATTGTGTTATTAGTTCAATATAATAATTAGATACTTGTTCCCTTATAAATATTATAACTAAATAATGATTATAAATATTTTTAATGAATATCTCATAATTAATATGTTATACTTTTAGTTTATAAAAATATTATTTTAAGTAGATAGCATGATACTATATATAGTAGATTTGGCTATATTAGATTATGTACTAGTTTAATTAGATTGTGACCTGGTTGTTATAAACTCCAAACATTCCAAAAAAAATTCCTATAATAAAAAATATGGAATCTTTGATATGAACTCTTGGTTATCATCATTTTCTTATTTATTTCAGAACTAAAAGATATTGTTTTTCTCTTATTATTTTGTTCCAAATGACCCGACAACTTGTCAATATTGTGCAACTAGTTGAATGCCATAACTAGCTACCGTATTCTATTATAGATGATATAAATAGATAATGTTTATAAGTATTTCTATTAATTATTTCAGAATATATGTATTGTAATCTATTTCTTTTAAAATATTATTTTATCGAAATAGCATGATACTATACATATTATTAATAGCCATAGTTGGTTATAGATTAGTGAGCTATATTATGACCTCGTATTATAGATAGTATGTGATATGTTATTGATCCGTCATTGATTAGTATATATTATTATGTTTACGAGCTGTGACAATTTGACTGAGGCTGCTGAAGCCAAAGCATTGCTGAATACACATCCCGATGTTCCAGGCAAGATACCTTGCCATTACTTGTTTTGTTTAAATTATTTGTATCTGCTCTTGTAGACTTGGGTGCTATCGATGATGTCATCGATATGGTAGCGGCTACATGTATGTGTGTCTGTGACTTAGAGTTAGTAGACGTTTTCAAAATTGTGAAATTATTCCTAATAACTTCTATGACTTGTCACGAGGCATCACACGACACTGCGAGTGAGCTACATTGAGTGGGCACCAGCTTACGCATTTGACTAATCATCGATGTGAGCTTTTCGTGTGTCAGTACATATAAAGTTAGATGGTGTCTAGCGTAGTGACTTGTATTGAGATATGGGTTATTCGAGTTGTTCGAGTCTCTTTAGACTGCGTAATCTCTGGAGGAGGTTACAGAGTCATGAGCCTAGTTGTTTCATAGTTGCATGTTTTGCTCATAGTTCATAGTTTCATGTTTGGGCATTGGCTTGTGATCTGACACCGGCCTGTGATTCGATGCTATATCCTTATCACCTACCCATATGCCCAACGTCAACTTCATATTCATTCATATTAAGTGGTTAGATCTGTACTTTTACCTGCTCATAGCATGGGACATTATATTCTCACAGAATAGGGTGCCACCTCTTGTCCCTGTTTGGTTGTAGGGGTGGTTCAGTACTTCGATGAAAGGATAAAGGACTACGTTATGTTCTAGTTCATCCCTTTATATTTATTCAGTTCATATTATGACTTGTTTTTTTGTATCTTGTTACATCCCTCTAAGGACCTGGTAATCCCTCTAGGTTATTATGAAGCGCTTATAGATAGATGGATGGTATGTTTACATTTACATGCTTCATGTATTGCTTGTGGTTTTATTTCATCATTCTCTCATACATTATATATATTATGATATACTTTGCTCATTATCTTAGTTTTACAAACTTATTTCATTCTCATATTTGCTCTCATATGTGTATTATAGGCGACCGACTATATTACATATTGTTCATTCTTGCTTTATTTACCTATATTTGGATTGAGACTTAGTTGTGATAGCGTTGGTTTAGTACACTTCTACAACATAGAACATCTAGGGTAAGTCCATTAAATTGAAAATTTATGTCACATTGTACTAGCTGGCATGCTTACGTTTCTAGTCCTATTTATTTTGGGACTGGGGTGTGACAAGAATCATCGGTTGTTACACCCTACGTTCCCTCTTAGTGGAGCAGGAAAAACCACACATCGGTTTAGCATGCAACATTGTTGAATAAAGCACACAATGATGTTATACAATATACCATATAGTGATGCTGATGAACAGCATAAGCAGTGACACTATTGCTTTTGCTATTAGATCCATCATTCTTGTTACCATGAAGCTAATCTTTAAATAAATGTTTTGTCCTCCCAGCATGTCTGAATCCAACATGTCTGCTGGTTAACTATTTTTAGGTATCAACAACATAAATATCAATTCACCCTAAATCAAAAAGAAATATTTTATTTTATTTAAAAAAAGAGTTTCAATCATATTTGCAAACTCTATATATTTTACAAAGACTTAGGTCTGTGATAATAAGTAAAACCAAATAAAACATCTAAATTAATCAAAAAAAAATATAGTCTTGATTTTCTCTAAAAAAATGGTGACTGGAACCCAACAATTATAGTGAATCAAATAAAAATTCAAAGACAAAATACAGTAAATAAATTAGGCAATAAAGCTTATTAAGTGTTTTGCTAACTTGCAACAAATATAGGGATTTAGTGTTATGGCTTTTAGATTTGAAATATTGGGGTATGACTAAATGAACATGGCTTTGAAACCATGTTAGAATATAAGTGAGATTTGAATCAACATAGGCTGAAAGCCAACTATATATAAGATTGCATAGGAGGCTATCTACTCTTATTGAGATGAGAATAAAAATACACAAAGTGACACAACAATATACAATGGTATGACGTTATTAACAACAAATACTTCACTTAACATCCCTAATAATCGTGTATTCAATTGCAGACCACTTTTATATATGGCAAGTGGAACAAAAAGTCTCTAGGACGACGTGGTATACTTGGCCCTCACTTGTCATTGAGGTATAGTGGAAGATGAAGAAAGTATTAAGGGTTAGGTGATTTATTAAAGTAACTTGGATTATTTGTACTTAAATATCATATACTTTTTACATATATACAATTTTATATCATAAATTATTTTTATTAGCAATTAAATATCTCAAACTTTTAAGCTTACATATAGCTCGCATCTATTGGACTTTTGTCAAATTTAGCCATGAAATAACTTATTTAGAATAACTTTCCCCTTGAAAGAGAAAAATGTCACTAATATAAAATATAACTCATATTTTTCTTTTTACCAACCCCCAAACACAAACCTTGACTCTGGGTAACCCATTTGCCTTCCATTCCTCCCACCATACATGATTCCCCTCCCTATATAGCCCTATTACCCTCCACTCTCCTCCAACTCCCCCCTTCATTCACAACCTTATGTCCTTTCCTACTATGTTCCAGTTGTGTAACAGAAGCATCACTAATATTGTTGTGTGTATGCATTAGCAAATCACTAGCATATTTGTTGCATGATTGAAAGGAGTTGACAAGGGGGCTTTCCCTGTGTAGTGAAGGTGTCAGGGGTGGGGGAGTCACTTTTGTCGAAAGTGGTTCATTAGAGGATATGGGATTGTTGGAGAACAAAGATCCACGTAAGACTCGAAGTCCGTACTTTATAACCTAGAAGTTGTAGTCAAATCAAAGTTCAAGCAAACGAATTTGCCCTCTGATTTCTCAATTCCAATTAATTATAGTAATAATAATATCAAATCGCAACTTCCTCAATAATGAATTACAAACTGACAAAAGTAATTCATTCTTCTTTGCAAATGTGTTGCAATTGAGACATAATGCTTACAAATAGAAAGAAGAAAAGCATAATTAGATGAAGAATATAATGTTTGCTGGGGTGATGAAGATCACCGTTGCTCAAAGCAAGATTCGCACTCATAAGATCTACTTCTAGGAACTAGCAAGTTCATAATTAACTTTTAAAACACTCATCATCACCTCTGTAATGACTCCCATGAACACCTGGACTCCAGCAACAAAACACTCTCTATGTCTCTCCTTTTTTAATTAAGTCCTCAAAGGGGCATGAAGAGAGTATTTATACAGTAGGGAGAAATCCCTAACCTTAATCCTGGCCACCTACTAATTACAGAAAGATAAAAATCAATTAAATTCAAATCTACAAAAATCAGATTGAATGATTGACTCAATCTTTCTATAACTGTTCAAATATCACAATCTGTAAACCTCCTAAATTTTACTATATATTTTTTGTTTTTATTTTGGTAATTATACATCGAGTACGAATACGTTTATATATGGTATTTATTTATTTGTGTATATAAAAGTTTTATTAAAAAGTTTTTAATAAATATCTATACAAGAAAAATGGCAGTTATTGACGGTTTATTTCTTGAGGTTGTTAAAAACTGTCAACAAAAGGGGTTATCTTGACGGTTTTGGAATTAGTCAAGAAAGGACAAGTTTTGTGTCATTTTTGCAATTTTATAGCATATATCTTGACAGGTTTGAAGGATCCGTCAAGAAAGAAAAAAAATTTATATTTATGATTTTGTTATAACCGTCAACTATTGTAAATGCGAAAAAGTTACCGCAGTTTTTTCATCTGCCATTATGGTATTTTTTTCTAAAGTTCTTATAATTGTTGATGGTTGTTTGTCAATTTATTTTGAGGAACCAGAACAAAAAAAATTCTCTCTCCACTTCGAAACCTCGCTCTCTCCCTCTTAGAAAACGCTTAAGAGAAAACCCTCTCCCCTTCGAAATCCCTCTCCCTCTCAGATGTTCTCTCTCACTCTCACTCTCCTTCAGACATTATGGTACACCATACGGCAACTTCATTCTTCACCATGCGGTATAATATCTTTGATTTTTCTCTCTATGAAATTCAATTTTATGCCTAGGGTTTTTTTGTGCCAACCTTGTTCGTTGTTCACCTTAGGGTTTTTTGTGGAAACTTTGTTCGGCAACTAGGATTTTTTTTTGTGCATTGCAACTAAGGGTTCAACTTAGGGTTTTTGCAGTGTACTCAAAGGTACTTTGTCAAATTCAACTTAGGGTTCAACTAAGGGTCGAACAAATGAAACTTATTTTCTCATAGCTTCTTCATCAAATTCAATCGTTGACTCTGTATTATTACACTTTGAAGGGATAAACTGATGGCTACATATGTGTTTTCTCATAGGCATTTGTTTTTGATTCAATGGTCATTTCCAAGTAATTTTGAACTTCTTTTTGGTTTGGAAGTTAAAGTATTTTTGAACTTCAAAATTTGTAAGCTTTATTGTTTAATTTGGTTCAATGAGAATGTCTTTTATTTTATTCAGTGGCAATTTTGGTGATTTTTAAAGAGGCTTACATGTCAGGACATGGTCACGACTAAAGAAAGAATTTCATCATTTATGCATTAGGCCATTAGGCCATCTTATTGAAATTTTCATGTTTATATTAAGTTAAATTTGTTGATTGAATTTTTTTTTGAATCACGAATAAAGTGTTTGTGAATGTGTATTTCATGTCAAAAATGAAATAAATTTCCATTGTTGACAACTTATAGGCTCTTGGGTATGGTCAGACGTAGGCTGTCAGATTAACAAGGTAGCTAAATTTAGGTTTATTTTGGGTGATTTCCCCCTTAAATTTTGGGAAATTTAGTTTCAAATTTCTATTGCAACTCTATTTAATTCAAATTTTGTTTCCAGCTCAAGTTTGCAAATAAAATTATTTATATACTGATATCCTTAGCATGACCTTCTTCTTAGTATTATTTTTGTCCTCTTAGTATTGTTGTTGTGTTTTTAAAAGTAAGATTTTGCTTAGAATCTTAGTTGTTTGAATGATATTTTGCTAATCATATATATATTTATTGCCAAGATTGCTTGAAGTGTTGTTAATTTGTTAGTAGTGTTGTTGTCAGGGTTCTACCTAGTTTGGTTCTAGCACTATTAGCTTGCTAGTGATGCAGTTTATACATTATATAGTTGGTTTCGGCATTGTGCTATCATATACTAGCTACTTTTGTATTGTTTTAAGTTTTTTAGCGGTACTTTCAATCAGTTTTAGAGTTATATGTTATATAAATTTGCAATTTTTGCAAGATCACTGGATTATTATGTCATCTAAATTGCATATATATATATATATATTGTCGAGAGACGAAAGCAGCAAAACCCTAATCCACTGCGTAACCAGAGCCGCCAGCCTTGGGCGACCCCGACCCCGTGCGCGCCATCACAGTGCGCCGCCGTGGGCCACTGGCCGGTCGGCCTGGCCGCACGCGAAACAGAGGAGTAGTGGCAGCAGTACAACGGCGAAGCGCCAACTTCAAGGTACGATTTCCCCCTCGTTTTTGAATCATTTTATGAACCGTAAATTGTTATGGAAAGCCCATATAACCCTCTAGGAGTACTAGTAACTAGATTCGAGATTCCTAGAGGATTTGACTCAGAAAATCAATAAAGAAATCGACGAAAATTGCCATTTAAAAATAGGGTATAGGAACGCTAAGTACCCATTTTTGAAAAACGATTCCAATCGATTTAGTATCGGTTTAGAAAATCCATCTAAGCAACATTATAGACAACCTATCAGAGTTTGAAACCCTTCTATTAGTTTCCATTTACAGTTAATATAGTTTAAGTTATTTGCATTCAAAAATCAGGAAAACCCATGATTCACAGTTTTGAAAAACTAGAAAAACCCTCGATACGACGTGCGTCCCGCCAATCCGGACGATGTGGTCATGAACCGAAAGCATCGAAAGGTGCGTAACGGCTTCGTGGTCGTGTGAGCTTTGACGGAATTCAAATTAGTTGCGTGTGCGCGACAAATTTGATGCGTATCCGTCGAAATTCACCGTATCGGCATCTGTGCAAATTTCCCAATTACTTTGTGCACGTTCGTCAGATCGAGATAAAACTTGTGCCAATAGGACTGTATCTTTTTTCTGGTCCTGTATGCCAACTTTGGTCCAGTTCTGAGACAGTTGATCGGATTACCGTTTCGTGGGCCCTACGGTCCAATTCAACGGGTGATTTTGTACACGGCCCGCCGAAATCCAACTTTGGACATACGGTTTGGTTCGTATCAGAAAACTGGATCCGTAGACATATAGTTTGACAACTTTAGAGACCATTGACTCTGGCACACTTTTCGGTGCAAAGCGGATCCAACGGCGGACATCATTTTTGTCCAAAATTACCGTTTTGCCCCTGTGTCCAGAATTGGACTTAAGAAAAGGCAATCCTAGCTAATTTGACTATTCTAAGAACATTGGTAACATTTATTTCAGCTTTCGGAGACAGTTGTGGTGACTTGGACTTTCTGACTTGTGATTGGCGATACATTGTTGGTTCTCTGTGCAACACCCAGGCAAGTATACCTTGCCAACTTGTACAGTATAATATATATGCATGTTCATCATCTCGATACTATTCTTTTACTTACATTCGTGATTGCTTTATTCCATGTATAGTACACTCGTCCTGTTATAGTTTTACTTTACATGTTTCTAGTTGCCTGTACATTCTTGTTCCTTTCTGTTACGATATTTCTATCTGTTATACCGTGTTAGTTTTAGATGTATTCCTTGATAGAGTCGTCTAGTCCAACACCACGATTCCCTCGACTTGATTATAACTTGACTTGACTTGACATGACTTGAGTAGGACTTGACTTTGACATTCTATAGATTGTGAGTACTTGCCTTGACTACGGTCTATAGGATTTTTATACTAGGATTGGCTACTGTCTTGGTTGTGAGTACTTGCCTTGACTGCGATTGAGACACTATAGATTGTGAGTACTTGCCTTGACCGCAGTCTGTAGCTTCGACCTATTAGCCATTTCTAGTATGGCATGCCAGTGTCTTAGGATCCTTGTGTTTAGATCTTGAGTCTTGGTTCATTTATTCTCGTTGGATATCCTTGATTGATCCTTTCTTCCTTGTATATTTGTACTATTACATGTTGGCTTGTATATTATGTATCTTGCTAGTCCTCTGAGGACCTGATGATCTCTTCAGGTTTAGCGATTGCATGGAGTTAGTTAGCAGAGCAGGATGGTAGAGGATTGCGATATATGATACAGGTATTTGCTTGTGATATTTCTTTATTATCCTTTCGTGCTTTATATTCAGTACTATGATATACTCGGCTTATTTATAGACTCATATCAATCTTGGAGTCTAATCGAACAATATGCTAATGGGCTGCAGACCATGACCCATAATTGTTTATTCTTGTTTATATGATTCATGTGGATTGAGATATAGTTTAGATTAGATATGATACCAATGACCTTGACAGCTTATACGTACTCGAGTCGGGCTGGAGTCCGCTCGATACGTAGCTGGCTTGCTCACGAGCCCGCGTCCAAAAACTGGGTGCAGGTCGTGACACACAGTCCGAGAGCAATCGTCACGAAGGAAGGAACGACTTTAGCTAGAGCACCTGTAAGAAGACACGAAATACACACCTAGAGAAATCACCAGGTCCTCAGAGGGATGTAACAAGACACATAATATCATGCCAATAAACTGAATAATAAAGCTCAACAGAAAAGTATGCATGAGTAAAGGTTCCTAACCATTCTATGTGGAATGCACTTTAGAGGACAACGTTCTACGCAGGGGATATACGGATTCACGCAAGCAAGTAATAAAGAGTGGCCAATAAGTAGCGCTTATTCGAGACACTATCGGTCGGGTAACATGTAGCGCTCATCCGAGACACTATCTCCCAAATATATGTAAAAATAAATGTAGCCCCTACGCTGGTAGCTGTCCCCTCCCCCCAATGATACTATACGTGTGTCGTAACCATGATACACAAACACGTGTCGTTTCCACCACACTGTTTAATCCTTAATAACTGCCAAGTCTTCTACATAAATCTATTAGTAGTTATATCCTAACGCACGGCCTGTACGCACCGATGTACGGTCAGTATGCAAGTCTGAAGCTATATGCGACTCAAAACTCACACACACGCCGTGGCACATCGTGACGGTTTATGAGATGCTCTAAACATATATGGTAGTCCCTTAACTCTAAGCCAATTGCATAAAATATAGTAATTTGCATCTACATATAATTTAGAAAGAAACAACTTAAAAATAAACAAAATATGCATGATATTGAGCATGAAATTTAAACAGTAAAGGCAAGGTGTCTTGCCTGGTATGTCGCCTGGTGGTGAAATGTTCTGTCATGTTCCAATAGTCCAATAGCCATGGCCGATGCATAAGGGTCCAAAATTCGCAAAAAATAGAATTATGGAATTTAGTCACAACTGAAGATTGACAGACATTGAGAATTTCCGAAAAAAGTATTTATACTAATTTAGAAAATATTTATAATCATATTTGATTAGTCTAAAAATAGTTTTGCGAAAATACTTGAAAATACTTGAAAATTATATTTTGTTAGTCAAATATATGTAACTAAATATGTTGAAATTCTAAAGTCATTTTAACAGTAAGAGTCCCAAATTTTGTCAAACATAATAATATAATAATTTAACTAGGGTTATAAGCTAATTTGAAATGAATGAAAGCCCAATACCATATTTAGTTAGAATAGAATCTTTGAAAATAGTAAATGATACAAAATGAGAAACAATTTATCATAAAATTATATGTAGAATTTTTTTAGAAAAATAAATAGTAATAACTCATAGCTATCCATTTCAGCAGTAGCAATAATAATAATAATAATAATAATAATAATAATAATAATAATAATAATAATAATAATAATAATGAAAATAATAATATTAACAATAATAATAATATTATTATTATTATAAATCCTAAATATCTACCAACATACATTAATAATAATATAAACTTTGAAAAACTACTCTTCTCAATACATCACAGTGAGAGAGAGAGAGAAGGAAAAGAGAGAAAGAAGCGGGGCGCTCACCCGAGGGCTTTCGTCGTGCGGAGGTCGGACGGATGCGGGGCACCCGGGAAGACGGAGTGGTGGCACGACATCCGTCGCCGGAGCAGGCACGGTCGACGTGGCCCTCGGAGGCGGCAGCGGCTCCGGTCGTGGCTGAAGTATCGCTGATAGTCGGCGCCGATGGGCGCACGACGGAGTCGCCTAGCGACGGCGTTACCAGAGGAAGAGGTGACGCAGAAAAGACCACCGGGCTCGGCAGATCTCGGGCTCGGCGGAGATCGGGCTCAGGTTAGGGTTTTCTTCTTCTTCTTCTTCTTCTTCTTCTTCTTCTAGTAATGATGATGGTAGTTTGGTGAAGGGGATCCGACGGTGTGATGTCGGAGGGTGAGGGTGACTGTTGGTTGTCGGGGCTTTTTCGGTGTTGGTGGGGACACTTGGTGACGGGAGTTGGGATGTCGGATTTGGCGGGGTTGGTTGTGATGGGTGGTGGTTCTGGTGGCGATGGTTATCGGTGTGGGGGCACGGGGGTTCTCAAAAAATAACAGGGAAAGGGGTGGTGATGGTTACGCCGATGGTGTCTGCTGGATGGTCGGATGGCGATGGGGGTTCGGAGAAGACGAGGAGGTGCTGGGTGTCAGAGACGGGGTGCCGGGGAGACAGAGGCAGGTGGTTGTGGTGGTTATTATCGTCGTGTCTAGGGTGTCGGACGCGACGTGGATGATTGTAGAGATTGGAATAAGACTTTGGATGGGCACAAACACGATGCACAGGTTTTGGATTGTGACAATTATGGAGAAGTACCTCTCCTATATATATAGGAGGTGGGAATTCCCAGTTGGATAAGGCTTGGGTTTGTTTAAACCTCTAGAGATAATTCATGCATTTATTTAAAACGATATAAATGTAATTACCTTCCATCTTTTAGTTTAAAAAATCATATAGAATGCTCAAATTTCAGATATAGATACTGATTACATTATTCAAATAAATCAAAAGAATCAATCAAGGTTTTTAAATTACCACAAAAATTTCAAAAATAGATTTTCTAAAAATACCAATAATAATAATTTCGAAAATCATGACAATTACCTAAATATTAAATAAAAATTAATTTTTATATAATCAATGAATCTATTTTATTTAATTTTCGGAAAACAAGTGAACATGAGATAATTTCATGTTGCTCGCTCATAATAATATATCAAAAATTTAAACTACTACTTATTTTTGAATAGTAAAATAAATAATCCTTTTATATAAAAATAAGGTTTTGGTAACAACTTCAAACAATCATATTTAGTATAAAAACCATACTTCTAAATAAAAATAGTTTTACAAAAATATGTACCTCGCACATATTCGCACTCGTCGAGGAAATACGAAACAAAATTTTATACCATATAATTACTTATTTATAAAAAAAATAAAAACGTAGTAGAAATTTAGGGGGTTTACATCCTACCTAACTTAAAAGAATTTCGTCATCGAAATTTAGGAATAATTAGGGTAGTTAGGGCTGAAGAGTTAGAAAGAGTTTATGGATAAAAAATTTAAGCAATGATTCGAAAACAAAATCCAATGTCAACAAGCAATTTGAATAACGGCTATTTAGATAACTAGACAAATAAAATTTGGATTTAGTTTAGAAGATGATCATATGACAATCCATCAGTATCTAATTCAATCACACCACCATCAAATATCATATAATGTGTAGTCTAAAAATAGCTAATAACTTCCTCGACCTATAAATATCTCCATTCTTCGAAATCCAAATTCATGTCAATGTCGTCACGATCTTCTAAGTTTGTGATTTATCAAAAATTGTCAATGTCCTTCGATACTCCACTCTTCATCTATTATCCTTCGAATCTATATTCCACAAATTTTTTTTGTACATGTTTCCTTTTAATATAATTGAGATCTACTCAAAAGAAAATTTTTGCAGAATTTAAATTAAAAAAAATTGAATCCCTTATCTCATGATAAAATTTCAATTCAATAAGTATCTAATCCTCTCCTTCCCAGATGTGTGTATATATATATTTCTCAAACTAATTTCTCTTCGAAAATTTAAATTCAACTCAACTTATCTTCAATTTGTTTGGTCGTAGGTAAGAATCATCTCGCCTTAATATGAAATTCTTATTCACAACTATCATAAAAAGAAAATTATCCTCATAGCATCAAAATTTTAAAATCACCTTCGAATTTGGAGTGCCTTTAATAACCTTAAACACTCTATTTATCTTCTCAAAAATTCTCAATAATGAAGAACCAATTTGTCAATCGATTAGTCTACCCTCCTTTGATCATATCTTTATAACTCAATCTTTTATCATAATATTTTGTTTTTCCTCAATCCTTTATTTATTAGTGACTTTCTCAAAAATTGGAATAAAATAATCCTTAATTTATGATGGCAAAATGAACTCATCCTAAATTCATATCAATAATCATCCTTGATCATATTCCTTAAACATCAAAATTAAAAGTACTTCCACTCAAAGTTTGATTAACTAATTATTGTCAAACTTGGAGTCTATTTACCTTCGCTCCGTATTACATTCCTCTATTTATCTAGTAGGGTTAACCACGTATTTCAATTTATGACCAATCTACATATTCCTTATAATCGGACTCTCGGCATAATCTGTAACATTTATCTCCTTTATGGTTTTCTCTAATCTAGACATGTATAACTGAAGAACGTCGTGACCAATTTCTATTCTTTGAGGAAAGAATCATACAAGGAACAAGGTCGCCTACACTACGGAGGAATCATAGTGAAATATGGGTAAAGAAATTTAATCAGAAGAAAGAAAAGTAAGGGTTGTTAATATTGCATGTAGAGAAAAAGATGGCATAGGTTTGCGTGAATCAAGATAAGGCACGAAAATAAAAGGACAAGGGTTAGAAATCAACATAAAACACAAGCTAAGCATTTATGGAATTAAGTAGATCACAAGCATTATATTGGGTCGAAAGATTTGAGTCGAGGTTGAGTCCCTATCTTTAGTCAGAAAGTATATCGGTACCATGGTAAAGGTTATAGTTTAGTCTTTGTGACTCGCAAGTCGCATCATAAAAGTAGAGTACAAGGCGACGTGTTTTAGTAGGACATGATATACCTACATGAAGGTGGGCCCGTCTAGGTCTTTGCATATGAAATCGGTTGGGATGAAACAGCTGGTCTCGTGCTCCAAATATCAATGTCACGGCAAGGCACACAACAGATCTAAAATAAAAAGTGGGAGTTCAAGAGATAACGATTAACGCACAGAATAAATGACCAAGTTAAAGCATGAAATAATGATAATTTAGATTCTAGTAGATCAAGGTAAAATAAGTTAGGAATATGGTTTCTAGAGATATGATAGCTACTTAGATGGAGTATAATCAAGGAACAATCTAATCATTTCTCAAGTATCAAATTGTTAGATAGTCACGATAAAATCTAGATTTGAGGGAATGTTGAGTGAGTCAAGATTGAAATATAACCACATGATTTTTTAGATGACTAACAACACTTGTGTTTATACTACTACCATGGTCATGAGTGATATGGCAATTAATGTGGCCTACTTTATCTATCTTGGTTGCCTATCCATATTTGAATCTATAAATTTGACTTCTTCAAAACTTTGCAATATAATTCTCCAAATAATCTAAATAAAATATCTTTCTAAGCTGTCAATCATACTCATAACTTAAACTTAAATTTTCTTTTAATCAACCTCAAGATAACCTTTATTATAGCAAACATTTCTGCAAAAATGTATCATAAATTAACCTTTCCACCTTATCTAGTCACATCAAAATCATAACTTAATATTTTTAAAATTTTTTAAATCAATCTCAAATACATCTTTATTGTGTCACAAATCCAATCTATATATTTTTCTTCTTCTATCATTAATCCACATCTTAAACTCAAAATTTAAATAGGACTTAGCAATCGTACTTCATACAAGAGTTTAAAGTAGATCCTCAATTTGATCACATATCCTTCAAAATATTTTTAACCAAAATTCTTAATAACCTTACTCCAAACTTAAAATTCAAAATTTTACGAACTTATCAATTGTGAACCATACAACCCAATTTAAAACCAAGCTTTATCAACCGCTCTCATAAATCTTACAGCAGCATTTAAAAATTCTTTTCAACTAAATTTATATATCTTCAAGGATGTATAGCTATAATCAAATGAATCATAAATATTTTTCAAAGATCTTCAAAAATCAAAACTCAAAAATCAATTCAATTTCCTTTCTCAATTGTATATAGATTCCACTATCATTTTGTAGATAAAATTCTAACAATCCTTCGAAGTTATTAATGTTGCTACTTCCCAACTTGGAATTAACTAATCCCTAAGTTCATACTTCTTGAAAATATGGTCCCTCTTATCCTCATATCTTTATAACTCGAATAGGATCTCAATGCATACTAGTTGTCAATGTAATCGTTCTAGCCATGTGGTTGACCTATGAGGATATATTAGTGTAGTCATCTTCTTATCAAGGGTGGAAATAAGGATTACGGTAGAAAGAGCTCAAGCAAGATGTAGATCAATGAAGTTGAATAAGTGATTCGAAAAATTTAGTCAAGGAAGAGGGTCAAGCAGGTGGATGAGATCCTAGACTCTAATCCTATATTGTAGGCCCATTTGGTACAGTCATGTAACCGAAACGGCAAACGACCTGCATGGGCCACCACAAAAACATGTAACGCCCCAGTCCCAAAATACTTGGGACCAGATACGTATCATGCCAGCTGTATACATATGAGTAAATAAAAGGCTCGTTTGTATACATAAGCTGTAAAATGTAGTAAACCATGATCAAACTAAATCTCATCGACAAATATAAAGTTTTAATGATATAATCAAATAGTCATATGTACAAACGTTGGGCGGAGACATATCCACTACCCATAATTTAAAATAAGAAATATAACAAGGACGAATTTGTTAAATGAAACATGCACAGTCCGAGAGCAATCGTCATAAAGGAAGGAACGGCTTTAGCTAGAGCACCTGTAAGAAGACACAAAACACACACCTGGAGAAATTACCAGGTCCTCAAAGGGACGTAACAAGACACATAATATCATGCTAATAAATTGAGTAATAAAGATCAACAAAAAAGTATGCATGAGTAAAGGTTCCTAACCATTCTATGTGGAATGCACTTTAGAGGACAACATTCTACGCAGGGGCTGTACGGATTCACGCAAGCAAGTAATAAAGAGTGGCCAACAAGTAGCGCTCATCCGAGACACTATCGGCCGAGTAATACGTAGTGCTCATCCGAGACACTATCTCTCAAATATGTGTAAAAATAAATGTAGCCCCTACACTAGTAGCTGTCCCCTCCCCCTAATGATACTATACGTGTGTCGTAACCATAACACACAAACACGTGTCGTTTCTACCACTCTGCTTAATCCTTAATAACTGTCAAGTCTTCTACACAAATCTATTAGCAGTTATATCCTAACGCACGACCTGTACGCACCGATGTACGGTCGGTACGCAAGTCCGAAGCTATATGCGACTCACAACTCACACAAAAGTTGTGGCACATCGTGACAGTTTATGAGATGCTCTAAACATATGCTAGTCCCTTAACTCTAAGTCAATTGCATAAAATATAGTAGTTTGCATCTACATATAATTTAGAAAGAAACAACTTGAAAATAAACAAAACATGCATGATATTGAGCAGAAAATTAAAACAATAAAGACAAGGTGTCTTGCCTGGTGTGTCGCTTGGTGGTACGATGTTCTGTCATGTTCCAATAGTCCAATAGCCATGGCCGATGCATACGGGTCCGAAATTCGCAAAAAAATAGAATTATGGAATTTAGTCACAACTGAAGATTGACAGACATTGAGAATTTACGGGAAAAAGTATTTATACTAATTTATAAAATATTTATAATCATATTTGATTAGTCTAAAAATAGTTTTACGAAAATACTTGAAAATACTTGAAAATTATATTTTGTTAGTCAAATATATGTAACTAAATATGTTAAAATTCTAAAAGTCATTTTAACAGTAAGAGTCCCAAATTTTGTCGAACATAATAATATAATAATTTAACAAGGGTTATAAACTAATTTGAAATGAATGAAAGCCCAATACCATATTTAGTTAGAATAGAATCTTTGAAATAGTAAATGATAAAAAAATGAGAAACAATTTAACATAAAATTATATGTAGAAATTTTTTAGGAAAATAAATAGTAATAACTTATAGCTATCCATTCCAGCAGTATCAATAATAATAATAATAATAATAATAATAATAATAATAATAATAATAATAATAATAATATTATTATAAATCCTAAAATATGTACCAGCATACATTAATAATAATATAAACTTTAAAAAACTACTCTTCTCAATCCATCACAGTGAGAGAGAGAGAGAGAGAGATGGAAAAGAGAGAAAGAAGCGGGGCACTCACCCGAGGGCTTTCGTCGTACGGAGGTCGGAGGGACCTGGGGCTCCCGGGAAGACGGAGAGGTGGCGTAGTGGCACGACATCCGTCGCTGGAGTAGACGCGGTCAGCGTGGCCCACGGAGGCGGTTCCGGTCGCGGCTAACGTTGCGCTGATGGTCGGCGCCGATGGGCGTACGATGGTGTCGCCTAGCGGCGGCGTTACCAGAGGGAGAGGTGACGCGGAAAGGACCACCGGGCTCGGCAGATCTCGGGCTCGACGGAGATCGGGCTCAGGTTAGGGTTTGCTTCTTCTTCTTCTATTTCTAGTAATGATGATGGTGGTTTGCTGAAGGGGGTCCGGCGGTGTGATGTCGATGGGTGAGGGTGACTATTGGTGGTCGAGGCTTTTTCGGCGTTGGTGGAGACACTTGGTGACGGGAGTTGGTATGTCGGATTTAGCGGGGGTGGTTGTGATGGGTGGTGGTTCTGGTGGCTATGGTTGTCGGTGTGGAGGCGCGGGGGTTCGTTGGAAAATAACAGGGAAAGGGTGGTGATGGTTACGCCGATGGTGGCTGCTGGATGGTCGAATAGCGATGGGGGTTCGGTGAAGGCGGGAAGGTATTGGGTGTCAGAGACAGGGTGCCGGAAAGACAGAGGCAGGTGGTTGTGGTGGTTATTGTCTTCGTGTCCGGGGTGTCGGACGCGACATGGATGATTGTAGAGATTGGATTAAGACTTTGTATGGGCACAGACATGATGCACAGGTTTTGGATTGTGACAATTATGGAGGAGTACCTCTCCTATAAATATATAGGAGGTGGGAATTCCCAGTTGGATAAGGCTTGGGTTTGTTTAAACCCTAGAGATAATTTATGCATTTATTTAAAACGATATAAATGTAATTACCTTCCATCTTTTAGTTTAAAAAATCATATAGAATGCTCAAATTTCAGATATAGATACTGATTACATTATTCAAATAAATCAAAAGAATCAATCAAGGTTTTTAAATTACCATAAAAATTGCAAAAATACCAATAATAATAATTTGAAAAATCATGATAATTACCTAAATATTAAATAAAAATTTATTTTTATATAATCAATGAATCTATTTTATTTAGTTTTCGAAAAACAAGTGAACATGAGACAATTTCATGTTTATCGCTCATAATAATATATCAAAAATTTAAGCTACTACTTATTTTTGAAGAGTGAAATAAATAATCCTTTTATATAAAAATAAGGTTTTGGTAACAACTTCAAACAATCATATATATTATAAACCCATACTTCTAAACTAAAATTATTTTTACAAAAATATGTACCTCGCACATATTCGCACTCGTCGAACAAATACGAATTTTTTTTTTATACCATATAATTACTTATTTATAAAAAAATAAAAACGTAGTAGAAATTTAGGTGGTTTATAAGTCCGGCTGGTGCGCTTCGCAGGTCCCATCATGTGCTTCTCTGAGTGCTCCTTATGCCTTTATACGAGACAAACATCATAAGAGAAGTCCTTCGTATGAGCGATGATATAGCATTTTGATGGCCAAATCGGAGAAGAAACGGAGTGAGCGCCTCCTGATAGAAGCTGCTTCTCTTGGGTCTTCAGGCAGAATCCCATAAACGACATAGTCTATAAATGGGAACCGCCAATCCCTGGTGCCTTCATCCTTTCCTACTTGTATCGAGTAGTTCTGACATGTACACATGGTATTCTTTGGACAGACTAACTCCCGGCCTGTTACTGAAACGGTATGATGAGATCAAATGGAGGCGGCCAAAGAGGCGGTGAGGCCGGCTAGTGTGTCGGTCTCCAAGTTCTGCAACCGTAGCACATGTTCTATACAGAATCCTGTGAAGGTGGAGATAATATCGATTGCCGCCTGGTGGTAAGGGTTTAAGTCCTCATGTCGAACCTCGTTCTGACCTCGAACCTGACTGATGATCAATTTCGAGTCTCCATAGGCCTTGATGTAGTCAACCCCTAGCTGTTTGGAGAGTTGGAGTCCGATGATGAGGGCGTTATACTCTACAGCATTGTTGGTGCATGACTATGTGAGAGAATATGTACGATTGATAACTAGGCCGTTCGGAGTAATAAGGACGATCCCAACCTCTGATATGATTTCACCCTTTGGCCCCGCTCTTGAGGCTCCGTCAAAGAACATGAGCCATACTGAGTTGTCTGAAACTGCATTGGACTCCAGTACTTCATCGGGGATTTCTTCGTAGAGTTTTGAAGTTTTTAGCACCGGATGAGCTGCCAGGAAATCTGCCAATGCTTGGCCTTTGACTGCCTTCTAAGGGACGAACACCATGTCGTAAGGAGTCAAGAGGATTACCCATATGGCTAGTTGTGAATTTAGTGCCCCTGGCTTGGTGATAAGGACTCTGAGAGGGTTGATCCTTGATACCACATAGATCTTCTGTCCGGTCACATAATACCGTATCGTCTGGATGGCGAAGAGGAGGACGAGACATTCCTTCTCAACAGGATTATTCCAGTGCTCGGCTCCAACCAGGTCCTGCTGAGATAATATATTGCTTGTTCGTGGCCTTCTTTATTTTTTTGGGCTAATAAGGCACCAAGAGAATGATCCATGGCTCGGACATACAGTAGGAAAGGCTTCCCATGACTGGGGCTACCCGCACAGGAGGGCTGAAGAGTTACTTCTTGATGTCGTCGAATACGTGCGGACACTCTTCGGTCCATTCAAAAGTGACCCCTTTCTTCATTAGTCTGGTGAAGGGTTGACATTTACCAGAGAGATTCGCTATGAACCTCCTTATATACGCTCGTCGCCCCTGAAACCTCGAAGCACTCGGAGGTTCTTTGGAGGTGCCATGTCAAGAATTGCTTTGGTCTTCTTCGGGTCGATATGAATTCCTTTTGCTGTGATGATGAAGCCTAAGAACTTGTCGCTGGAAATGCCGAGGAAGGACTTGGTTGGATTCATTTTTAGCTGATGTGTCTGTATTAGATCGAACACCGTCCGTAGATCATCCAAGTGGTTGGACTTGTACTTGCTTTTGACGGTGATGTCGTCAACATAACACTCTACCGTCTTCCGAAGATGCTTGCAGAATATAGTACTCATAGCCCTTTGATAGGTAGCTCCCGTTTTTTTAATCCGAAAGGCATTACTGTGTAGCAATACACCCCCTTCGGAGTCCGAAATGCTGTATGCTTTTCGTCTTCACGGAGCATCTTGATCTGGTTGTAGCCAGAGAATCCATCCATAAAGGACATACGTTAGAAGCCACAAGTGTAATCAATCATTACGTCGGTGATCGGGAGAGGGAACTCATCTTTAGGATAGGCCGAATTAAGGTCTCTAAAGTCTACACAAATTCGTATATTTCCGTTCTTCTTAGTGACGGGGACGACATTTGTGACCCAATCTGGGTGCTGCTCTTCGTGGATGAAGCCGCTCTTGATGAGTTTGTCGACCTCCTTCTCAATAAAATCCATAATGTTGGGGCAGAACCGACGCTGTTGCAGCTTGACCGGTTTAACATAAGACAGGATATTAAGGCGGTGCATGGCTACTTGCGGGTTTAGCCCTGGCATATCTTCGTAGCTCCAGGCGAAGACGTCGATATACTTGCGGATGAGCTGTGTTAGGGACTGCCATTCATCTTCCGTTAGACTTTTACTGATGAAAATGGGCTTAGGTGAGGCCTCATCTCCTAATTCGACCTAGACGACTTCATCTTCTGTAGGGGGTTCACGCTGCTTGAAACGCCAGCCACTCCCATTGGGATCCTAAGCGCTGCGCCTAGGGTTCATCTTCGAAGTACCCGAACGCTTGGCCTTCATCCTAGACTGGGGGGTTTAGAGAGACTATGTTGGCAGATAGCGTTTCCTTGAAGCCCCGACCGGCTTTATCATCAGAGTACAGGGTGTCCTCTTGCTTGTAACCCGATGCTGTTAGAAGATTGACCACTTCTACTGCCACATCGAGGACAGGAATGATGTCACACTGCGCCTCTGCAGCTGGACTACTCTCAGACTGGAGAGTAACCATGTTGGCCGTGACAGTCTTCTCTTCGTAATCCAACGATATGATGTTGGCGTTGATGAGGCACTGAATTTGCTCCTTCAACACATATCAGTCCTGTGTTGAGTGATGGTCATACTGGTGATAATGGCAGTACTTGGGATGGTCTACCTCTCCCACTTCATCAGGACGCCTGGGAGCCAGGATGGACAGTTTGCCACTCTTCGTAAGCATCTAGAAGAGCTCCAGCGTAGTAAGTCTCCCTCGGCCTCCGTGCTTCTGCGGATTTGGGGTTCACAGCTGTTGAACCTTTGGAGATGTTGACGGTCATGACTTGCTTGCCTTTTTCGACGTTAGGGTTGTTGCTGGATGAGCGTCTCCCTTGTCTTTGGGTGAAGGAAAGTGTAGCCCCAGGAGCTGCGCATCCTAGGCTTTCTTTTGTTCGGTATCTGCTTCTGTAGTGAAAGGCGTCCACTCCGTGTAGGGGGTTGTCACGACCCGCACGCTAGAGTAAGGGCACGAGAAGTGGGTACGTCCAGCCTACGTCGCAGTGTCGGCGGTAAAACGCTGTCCTAGGTCACAACATCTAACAATATAATGGTAAGCTGTTTATACTCCCCAAATGGGGGTGACATAGCAGAAAGTAAACTCAATCACAACTAAGGAAGAAGAAGTACGATATGATATAGAACTCAAAATGAAATACAGATGATCAGAAGAGTCTAAGTGTCTAAGATAACAACTCAGCAAACATCCAGAAATACCAAGTCTCAACTACAGAATATGAAAGAATATATACAATCCAGATCCCAAATGACAAAAATAGTAAAAACTAGACTAGGGAGCCACAGTCTCTATAGCTAATGGATCCGGTTGGAAATCCGGATCAGTAGTGTCAACTAGAGCTGCCCCGTAGAAGGTATCCACACAGGCCTCCTCCACGTCCTCTGTAATATTTTCAACAGGTCCAATCAGGACAGGAACGAGCACAATACATCTCAACAGATCATAGCAGGTTAGAAATATAAACATGCAGTAGAGTAAGATACATGAAACTGAAAGAAAGTACATGATGTAAAAGAAAAAGAACTGTAAGTAAATAGCTACTGTATATAGAGAACTAACAGTGGCTAGTGATGTAGAGTACATGATAGCACATGTGAACATGACAGATTAGTACATGATCTACACTAAGGAGTTTCACATGATCTACACTACTATGGAATTTGTTCACATGACTATTTGCACTCCCCCGTTTCCCCAATCAATACACAAGGATCTAAGCAGGTTATGTTATTATACGTGATATCACATGAAGGCCCATGAAAGGGTGCACGTGATAGTATACATGAGGGCTCCGTGAACATGAGAGTACATGATTCACAAGAGTGTACATGTATGGTGAAAGCACAAGAGGTGATGAAAGTGAAACGCACATGACATAATGTACCCGATGCTCCAGAGGGGGATAACATCGCATGAAGAGATCCATATAGTACTAATCCGTGATAATATTGTGATAACATCAAGTAAAGTAATCTAAAGCAGGAATATAATTCTAACAAGATATGAAATGATCAGAGAATGTACTCGCCTGTATCCTGAGTATCCGGATGAAAAGTACTAGTCCGAGGAGAGGTGTCTGGCTCCTAATCAGAACAGCACAAGTCACAACAAGTCTAAAATGATAAAAAGATGCAATTCAATGCATTCTAAATGAATCTAAGTCAATCTAGACCAAAGTCAACTCTTGGTCAACCTTGGTCAACCCTAGAAGTCAAATTAGGTCAGCTATGGTCAAACTAGGTTGATCAAGTCCTTCTAGGTCTAACTAGTCCATACAAGTCTAACCACGCTATATAGGAAATCAACATACAATCCTTAATACAATATATGTATATATATTATATATATAAAGTCATACCTATGCTATAGAGAACTAATATATATATATATATATATATATATATATATATATATATATATATATATTATATATATATATATAATATATATATATATATATATATATATATATACATACGTACATCACTATATGATTATATAGATAGTAATATACATTTACATTATATCACATATGTACAATTCTACTTATATATATACATGACATATAGGTTATTGTACATATACATTAGAAAATCATCACATTGTATACATATATTCATATATATTGGCTAAGCCTAATATACCAGTAAAGTGATTAGTGTATGTGAAACATGTGTGCATGTGTGTGTACATAGTGTAGGGTGTGGCAAGGGGTTACATTGTACCAAGCATGCGATAGCTAGTGTATGTGTCACATGTGAAAGGGAGGGTGTGATGAGTGTGAAGTGTATGCTAACAGTGTACAGTCCAATACTGGACAGTAGGGAGGGGGTTACTGTTCAGTCATTAGGAAGGGAAAGGAAGCCAATTCATTCAACATTTCATACACCAAAACTCAGTTTTCAGTCCAATTATTCAAACCCAATTTCGAACCCCAAATAACCATCAAATCAATCCAAATTTGACACACAGATAAAACACATATAAGTAAACTATAATAGGGTTTAAAACATGTAACTATCATAATTAATATAGGTTAAAACAGTTGTCAAAGTTCGATTTTTAAAACTGGAAACTAACTGAAATAGGAACTGATACTTAGGTTTCAGAAAATTACTAGGTAAATGGAATTTAAACTACAAAACATGTAATTAAGCAATAAAATTGGTTGGTAATTCAAATATAGGTTGTATACGTGTCATACAGTGTAAATGTGTCCCACCACGAGGACACAGACGTGTCCAAATCGACAGAACCTAAAACAGAGCACACACAAACACATTAGAACACAGTGTCGTGCACGTGTTCACCTCACTCGTGGATACGACATGACATAAACTAGGACTCATGATCGTGCATGGGGGTACGCCTAGGGTAGGGCTAGGGACCTAGCACCCTGAATCACACCCACGTGTCGTCGTGTCCGACTTATTAAGCCGTATCAGAACTCGAAATCCAAACGTGCGCGTGTAGTACAAAATCAGTGCACGAGCTCGTGCTCGCTCGACACGACACGGGGACACATGAGACTTAGGGAGGGCCTTGTCAGACACTGCCCCCACCCACATGTCAAGTGTTTCGTGTCGAGTCGCCGTGTCCGTGGAGAAATTCACCCCGAGTAGCAGGACAGTACGTGCGGTGTCAGAACAACGTGTTCGTATCCAGATCTCGACACGACACGACACTAAATTAAGCTCAGTCGAATGGAAAACATCAAACCACATCTAGATCTAGGTTTCTATTCAATTATATTTCTAAAAACATTAACCTAATTCCTTAGAGGCATTTCTATAAACACCTAGCTAGCCTATTGGATACGTGTCCGATACGGACAAGAAACAGGTCCATCTTGACACGAAACCAATTCCTATAGCTAGGGGACTCCTAGGGCTTTCCTAAATATGCAAAGAAATTAGGGAAACTACAGGTTTAGGGATCATTTATCTATTGATAAGCTTTTTAAGAAAAACCCCTTTCTAGAACTTTTTCCTTTGATAGCAAACTCTACCAAATTGCTCTCCCACTAAAATTTCCTTCCATGGACAGAAAGTATAGATGAATTAGACCCTAATGCAACTTATTTGGATTAAAAAGGAATTAAAATAGATTTTCTAGGAATTTCTAAAGATGGGATTTACCTCTTTTTCCAAATGTGAACTTTCTAAAGGAGGTTTACCTAATGGAAGAGAGTATAAATAGAAGGTGGGGTTCCCAATGTGGCCTGCCAAGCTAGGGTTAGGGTTAGGTTTTAGGTTGGCTAATGGGCTTGGGCCAAATTCATAAGCTATGGGCTTAAGTCATTAATCATGACTTGTGAAGTCATAAGCCATTAATCAAATCTCTATTTAAATTCCTATTTCCAAATTGGTTCTAATGACTAGGATATGATTAACTTAAATCAAACTAGGGTTTCATAATCTAACCAAGTAGTCATGGCTAGGATTTGTTTCTAGGTTAGGCTCCAAAGTCAACACTAGTCAAAGTCTAGAATAGTCACTAATTAAATTATACCAAAAATCATATAAATTCTAATAAATCTCAATAATTCACAATAATTCCAAATAAATCCCAAAAATTCAAAATAACCAAAATACCCCCATACTAGAAATATGGTAGTGACAAATCTACCCTCCTCAAAAGAATTTTGTTCTCAAAATTGAAAGGCGAAATGCAACTGATGAGAAGGATAGAAAGTATACCTTGTAGGAGCGTAAAAAGTGCTTCAAAGAGAGAGTCATCTCAGTCATAAGTGGCCCGCTTTATGCCTAACAGAGCGGGGAATTTCTTTACGCCTAAGCAGATTGATCTTTTTACGCTTGGGTCTACACCGGTAATTTTACGCCAAGGACTGAGCAGCCTCTTTCACGCTGGACAAAAGCTATCAAATCTCACATTTAATGCAGACTTTGACATGAAGATATCAATGATGGCATTTACTACAGAATTCAATGGAATTTGTCTCATACAAAGACCATTGTTGTCGTTTATAGAGATCGAGCTACTTTACGCTCACTGAATGGTTTCTTTTACGCACGGGGTTTTACATGAGTCCTTACGCTCATAAGAAATAATGTGTACATGAAGTCTATTTGAGCCATTTTACGCTCAAGGTTATTCGATAACCACTTTACGCTGGAAACCTATGACAGAGCTAGTTTACGCTCATCTTTTTACGCCCAATTCGTTCTGGCCAGTTTGGAACGTGGTGTGCCTACGTGGTCTTCATGCCACCTATTTCAAAGAACGTGTGTACATGTATCCTATTCTTACTGAAATGATGGGACACGTGTCAGCATATACAGAGGATGATTCTGATCGTGGAGGGCAGTTGTTAGCGTAAAGACAGATATTGATGCTCTTTTACGCACGAAAGTCCCAGTCTATAAATAGACTCTTTTTTCTCATACAACAGACAGGGAGAGAGACAGGAGAGAATACAGAGATCAGAGCTTCGAGATTTTGATTCTCTAGAGCATCCTTCTTCAACTTTTCTTCCAGAACAAAGTGAAGCAAAGCAGGAAAGCATTCGGCCTCGCCATCAGTGCCCAAGTGCGTCGATACCTTTCTGGTGCGTTAGTTCTTCCAAATTGTTCTACTTCAAGCAGTGATCTTCATCATCATCATATGGTCCAAGGAACAAAGTGATCGTTTACGAATCAGACTTCCATAGCAATACTTTCCCAGAATCAAATTAGTACTCCCTGTACTATTCTTCTTGTTTTTCTTTTCAAAAGCCGATTCCTCCAAGGCATTTTGTTAATCGAAACAAAAATGGCGACTCTGCTGGGGACGACCTTCTCTTTTGACGAGGAGGTGATTGCTCAATATGATGATGTTTCGGTCGGTTCGACCAAGAAGACTCTGGTGGTACACTTCGACCAGACTGCCTATGAAGAAATACTCCGAACTGGGGGTGGCTCTCGCCATTCCAATGTTCAAATCGCAAAGCACGAAAAGTTTGGATTCCCAAATCCAAAGTGATTTCTGATCTCTCTGCTGCTTCTGATGACAAAGAGATTCTTCCCACTCCTGTCGTAGGGGCTCCCGTTCATAACGAGGCAGTCCCTACTTCAAAGTTGCACTCGAAGTGTGACGATTTATCTCCCGTTTGTAACGGTGAAGATAACCAGGTTTCACGCCTACCACGTAAAAATTAAGTTTTATGCTCAGTGGGTAAGAACCAAATTTTACGCTTAGTTCATAAGAATGAGTCTCCCATTCGTAATGGGGCAGGCTCTAAAGCTTGTGTTTCTGGGTGTAAAAATCAGTCTCCCGTCGGTGACGTGGTAGGCCCAAATAAATTACGCTCATCTCATAAAACAAAATCTCCCGTTGGTAACGAAGGTAGATAACAAGATTTTACGTTCCATGCGTAAAGATAAATCTCCTGTCTATGACAGTGTAGATGAAATTCACAAAGATGCTCACCCGTCGAATGTGAATGTATCTAAACGTGTGCAGCATAAAAATATTGTTGGTAAAACTTCTGTTCTACACCAACAACCTTCTTATACTGCTTCACGTAAGGTACCAAATTTACAAATCACACTGCCAAGAAAATAGAGTCCTGCGTGCTAAATCTCAAGATTTACGCACACAATTCCAAACGCGTGGAAATGTACAATTTGGTTCTGCGAATGCAGCCAGTAATCTTCTTTATACACAAGGGACTAAACGTTTTTCTACCCCCAATGTAATAAAGAAGAATACTTCATCCACTCCTTCTGACTTACGTGAATTGCTAATGCAAAAGCGTAAGAATAGACAATCTCCGATGACATTCCTCCAAGAAAAACATCTTTGTGAATACCACCAGGTTGTGATCAACTGTTGTTGTTCGGCTTCAAGACGATCAGTCTTTGATCGATTGAGTTTCAATGTACCTCCACATCAAGCTGAAGACCAAGAACATGAGTCGCCATATGTGTCAGTCAACATGGCATCTCATACTAACAGAGGACGACGTCCAAGACGGAACACGTCCCAAACTCCAAGTCAACAACAGTTCAACAGGCTTCTTGATTCCTTCGAAGGAGTATATCATAATACTCGATCAAGAAGACGAAGACAATTGCAGACCTCTGATTCAGAGGCTTGGGGTACTCAATCTTTTGAGTCTGATACCGATAGCGTGGATTCGTACTTCTATACAAACCCTTCTGTATCTTCAAGAGAGGTTGAATTCTACGCTGTTGGAGATGAACCAGAGACGTCATCTGCTAATACAGAACTACATCTCACTGCTGTTGAACAATAACTGAAGGATATGCTTAACATGGTGCAAAGCATGCATCAAATAATTTTGAATCAGCAAATTGCTCAACCGACAGTAGTGACACCGACACCAGTAGCAGCACAAACTCAAGATAGTCAAGGGGCTGAAATACCTTTGAACATTCAAGAGCCTGCTGCTAATCAAAATTCTGCATCTCCGGATCCCATCATTCCAGAAGATATACCACATCCAGTGGGGGTCATGGTGCATCCAACGACTACTCAGTCAAATGTGCTTCCTCAAACCAGTGAAGCCATTCAAGCAGTGCGTGAACTTAAAGCACAGTTTGAAGTTTTAAGGCACAAAGATCAACTCCAGAGGCTAGGGATTAAGCAACCTTACCCTCCTCATTGAATGATGTACCCTTTCCACCGAGGTTCAAACCACAATCCATGGTTTTGTTCGATGGAAAAGCATCTCCCAGTCAATATATCAACTACTTTGATATTATGACTGTACATTTGCAGAAAAATGATGCTCTTCTCACTCGAGTGTTCATCGGATGTCTGACGGGTTCAGCTTATGACTGGTATCGTAGCTTACCCGATAACTCTATTTCGTCTTTTGACGAATTCAAAGCAATGTTCCTCTCCCGCTTCTATGAAGGAGGTATGGACATGAACATATCCTCCTTGATAGAAATCAAACAAAAGGAGAAAGAAGATACTCGGACGTTCATTGAACAGTTTCGACAGGCTACTCTAAAGATGCCTCCTGGTATGCCAGATTCAGCGTTGATTGACTACGTGCAAGATGAATCTGCGACCATCCATCGCTGTCTTCACAGGTTCCCAATTCACAGATTGGGCTTCGTTCATCATAGCAGCAATTTCTGCCAAGACCAATGGTAGGTTGGCTCGCGTACATGGGATGATTTTTGCTTCAGAAGATAAAGGGAAGAAAAATAATCCTGGCAATAATCCCAGCAATCGTAATATGAAAGGAAAAGATACTCTTATGGTCAATCTTTCCAAGAACAAAACGACATCAAGCAATCAAGAATCTTCCAGGCCAAAGGAAGAATACTCCTTTGACGAAAGCGATATCCCAGGGATATTCCAATGTCTGGTGAAAAGTGGTAAACTGCAGATTCCAGAGCCAAAGAGGCCTAATGAGGTGAATCTGACTGACAATCCCAAGTATTGTATCTATCATAGATACATTAATCATCCTACCAGTTCTTGCTATGTCTTGAAAAAGAAGATCCAAGAGCTGATAAATGGTGGCACCATCGCTTTAACCAATGATGACCATACGGTGACAACCAATATGGTTTCTCTTCAGTTTGGAGATTTTCCTCCACAGCAAGTCCCAGATGGAATTATACCAATTCCAAAGGCGACGATGAAGATTGTGAATATCCCGCCTGCCAGGGAAGAAAATGCAGAATTGCTGCCTCTCACATTGAAGAATGGTGAAAATCATGTGGGTACATCCTGACTTAGTGCCTGAACTGGAAAATGAAGGTAAAACTTCAAAATCCAAGAAAGGCAAGAAAGTCAAAACTTGCAACATGATCTCTCATATTATTCCAGATTCTGATGACTTGGATCATCTATGGGACGGCCTCCCTCTGGAAGATAGACTGAAAGGACTAAACATCTGCCCTCCAAGTTTAGCTCCTCCTACTAAGCTCAAGCTTATTCATCAGCAGTGGCTAGCCATGAATAGTGTTCCTTTATACCGGGCACAACAAGTCTTTGCTGCTTATGAAAAAGCTCCAATAGGGATTTCTCCTCGTATCCCGAATCCTTCTTCTCCCTTAACTACAGAGACGTCTGTACTTCATTCTCCTGTAGTTGCAGAGATTCATTCCTCGTCCTGTACTGAAACGCCTGTTCAAAGTCTATTGCCTATTCATTTGTATAGTCAGCAATCTGTTATTCTCATGAAGAAGATGGGTTATGACTTTCAAAAGGCAGAAGGTTTGAACCATGATAAAGGAATCCGTCTTCCTTTACAAATTCAAAATCAGAATTCTATCGCTGGATTGGGTTCTGAAATTCCTCACAAGAAGAAGGTTAAAGGAAAAAAGACTAAATCCTGTAATATGGTACTTTCTTCTCCTGAGTCTGAAGAAGAAACTTTTGCTGGTACAAGATCTGGAAAAGAGTACCATAAAGATTATGAGGGATCCTCCAAAGAAGCAGAAGATGTAGTGAAACACTACCAGGTTCAATCTTCTCCTGTTCCTGCTAAACCGTCTGTGGTTGAAAAGGGGAAAACAGAAAGCAGTGCGCTTTGATATCCCATTGAAGTCTGCTTCCAGTCAGGGGGTGACAATGAAGCCTTACAAATTCGATATTCTAGCTCAGTTAGCCAATACTCCGGCTAGATTGTCTATATTTGAACTGCTTCGCCTCTCCAGAGAAAGCAGAGAGACCTTGAGTGAAGCTTTACTTCAAGCAGATTCATGCTTAGCTCAACTCAAGACTCCCGATAATATGCCAGTGTCATGTCCACAATGTCATAGCGTGATGGAAGCAATTCCCAACATCATCTTCACACAAGAGGATATGTTATTGAAATACAACAAGCATGATAGACCTCTGTGCTACACTGGATATATCAGATCCACTGAAATTGATAGGATTTACATTGATCCCTGGGTCCTTAATTAGCATAATTCTTTAGAGTATGCTAAGACCCCTGAGGATTCCTACTAGTGAACTGACGTACACTAGTACCTACTATTATTGGTTTTAACTCTGGCAAGAGTAAGCCACTAGGGAAGATCCGGTTACAGATGCAGATTGGTGATCTTCGATCCATAGTAACTTTCTATGTTATCAACTCGGATGTATCCTACAATATTCTTCTTGGAAGACCGTGGATTCATGAGCACAATATTGTGCCTTCAACTCTCCTACCAATGCTTCAAATATGTGGATTCCCAAGGAGTTGTGAAAACTGAATTTGCTGATATTAATCCTTTCAAGGGTGTCGAAGCCTACTTCTCTGATTCAAGGCTTTATAAACAGGAGCATATGAAAGAGATATCAGACATAGCTGAAGAATCATCACCTGAGGATCAGTCTATTAATGAAGATCCGCAAGAGGAACAACCCTTGAAGGTAATCGTCAAGGGACGAATCCAATCTCAACTTGTCAATGATCAACCTTTGATAATCAAGGTTAAAGGAAGAACTCAAACTTCATCGGAGGAATCAATAAAAATTCCTGCTAAGAACCAAGTTCAACCTTTTATGATAAAAGTCAAAGGGCGTACTTCTAGTACGAATGATCCAGAATCACCATTAATCGTCAATATTGGTAATTCTACGCAGAAGATGGATGATGGTCCAACATTGACTAATCCGAAGCATAGCAATCAGACTGTAAATGATGTAAATATTGCTCATCTCTTTGATATCAATGAAGATTTCCTTTTCGAGTATATGGCTGTCAAGTTTATTGAGAGAATGACTTTATCTTCTGATAGTCAAAGTCATCAATATAAAGACAACATAGATTCCTCATATGATGAATCTAGACAGATATTCTCAGTCAATATGGTTTCAAACCGATGATGAATCAGAGCCATTTGAGAATGATCCTTGGGCTCAACAGATGGATACTCAATGGGAACTTCGTTTTGAACAGCGACAGCCACCTACAGAGGATGAGGTTATCCAGATCGATGTTGGAAATAGGAATTACGCCCAAACCAATATTCATCAGTAAGAATCTTTCTGAAAATAAAAAGGAAGAATTGACAAAACTTATCAAAGATTATATTGACATCTTTGCATGGAGTTATAAGGATATGCCAGGACTAGATCCTAAAGTTGCTACTCATAAACTTAATATTTTGCCTAACGTCAAACCTGTAAAACAACAGCAACGGTACTTTAGACCAGATATGATGGATGCAATTGAAGCAGAAGTCAAAAAGCTGATCACTTGTGGTTTCTTTCGTGAAGAACAACACCCTGATTGGGTGGCCAATATCGTTCCTGTTATGAAGAAGAATGGAAAAGTCCGAGTTTGTATAGATTACCGAGATCTTAATACAGCGTGTCCAAAGGACGAATTTCTACTTCCTATTACTGATGTCATGATAGACAATACATGCGGTTTTGAACGAATGTCTTTCATGGACGGATTCTCAGGATAGAATCAGATCAAGATGCATCCAGAAGATGAGAAGCATACATCTTTTCGAACACCCCTTAGGGTTTTCTGCTATACAGTTATGCCGTTTGGTCTTAAAAATGCCGGTGCCACATATCAACGGGCTATGAGCAATATCTTTCAAGAACATCTACGGAAAACAGTTGAATGTTACGTAGATGACATTGCTGTTAAAAGTCGGTCAAAGAATGATCATATTCAAGACTTGAAGATAGTTTTTGAATTGATGCGTCAACATCAATTGAAAATGAACCCTACTAAATCTTTCTTAGGGGTTTCCAGTGGCAAGTTTTTATGATTTGTCATTACCTCTCAGGGTATCCATGTTGATCCTGATAAGGTTAAAGCAATTCTTGAAATGTGCCCTCCTCGTAATCTGAAAGAACTCCGTAGCTTCCAGGGCCGTATTGCTTATATTAGAAGATTTATATCTAATCTTTTCGGGAGATGTCAACCTTTCGCCCGTCTATTAAAGAAAGGAGTATCTTTCGTCTGGGATGAAGCATGTCAAAATGCCTTCAATGACATTAAACAATATCTTACAAACCCACCTGTTCTGGTACCTCCGGTGATAGGAAGACCATTTCTGCTATACGTTCGAGCCTTGGATCATTCACTTGGTGCTCTTCTGGCACAAAAAAGCGATATGGGTCATGAACAAGCAATATATTATCTGAGCAGAACGATGGTAGGAGCTGAACACAGATATACTCCTGTAGAAAAGGAATGTCTAGCTTTGGTTTTTGCCGTCCAAAAGACAAGGCACTATGTTACTAGACAGACTATTCATGTCATCTCCAGAATAAATCTCATTCGGATATTGATGAGGAAACCGAGCATTCTTAATTCCAGGTTAGCTACCTGGGCGATGTTGCTCACTCCTTATGACATGGTCTACGTGCCTCAAAAATCAGTAAAGGGCCAAGCATTAGCTGATTTCTTAGCTGCTCATCCTGTACCTGAAACTTCGAAGTTATATGAAGACATTCCAGACGAAGTAGTGGATTGCAACATGGCTTTGAAAAATAACATATGGCAATTATATTTTGATGGAGCATCACGAGTGGGACCTAAAGGCAATATTGTCTCTGGGGTAGGAATTGTCTTGGTTTCTCCTGACAAAATGGTTATATACCGTGCCTATTCTCTTAATGAGCCGTGCTCTAACAATGTAGCAGAATATAATGCTCTATTGATTGGTCTCTAAGTAGCAAAACAATTGGATATCGGATTCCTAGAAGCTTATGGAGATTCACAATTGATCGTCAATCAAGTTAGAGGGACGTATGAAGTCAAAAATCCTGATCTCATCCCTTATCATCAGGTGGTAGTCGAGTTGGTCCTTTCATTCAAAGGATTCTTCATTGAATTTGTACCACGTTCTCAGAATGTAGAAGCTGACGCTCTTGCCAGCTTAGCTGCAGATTTGGCTGTCCCGATCCGAAGGCAAAATACAATTACTTTGTTAGATCGAGATTTGTTCTGTGTGAAGAGTAATCTGCATATCGAACAAAGTTATGTTACAGAGGCAAGTTCCTAACAGAAAGATTGGAGAACACCATTTATTGATTATGCAGTTCATGGAATTTTGCCTGAAGATCCTAAAGAAGCTGTATCAATTAAAAGACGATCATTTCGATTCTATTACGATCCGTCTTTACATATGCTATATCGGCGTTCATATGACGGACTCTTGCTGCGTTGTCTTTCAGAAAGCGAAGCCAAACAAACACTGCGTGAGGCTCATGATGGTATCTGTGGTGCCCATCAACCGGGTCCAAAATTGCAAGATCGTATTCGAAGAATGGGGTATTATTGGCCCTCTATGATAGCAGATGCTGTAGACTATGCTCGAAGATGTAAAGCATGCCAGATTCACGCAGACTTTATTCATCAACCTTCTGAATTTCTACATCCTACAGCAGCCTCCTGGCCTTTCGAAGCCTGGGGTATGGACATTATTGGTCCTATTAACCCCCCTTCTGTCAAAGAACATCGGTTTATACTAGCTATAACCGATTACTTTTCAAAGTGGGCAGAAGCAGTTCCACTTGTTGAAGTAAAGACATCTAATGTAGTCAGCTTCATTAAACATCATGTCATTTATCGTTTCGGGATTCTTCGACGAATAATTCATGACAATGGACCACAGTTTGCCAGCCAGGCATTTTATCGGTTCTGTGACAAGAACCGAATTCAAAATCTGGCTTCTACAGCTTATAATCCGGCTGCTAATGGTTTAGCTGAAGCCTTCAACAAAACGATCATCAAACTTCTCAAAAAGTTTGTCTCTTCTAATAAAAGAGATTGGAATGAGAAGCTTGGAGAATGTTTATGGGTATACCGAACGACAGTCCGGACTCCTACTAGTTTTACACCATTTTTACTGGTTTATGGTTGTGAAGCTGTCCTCCCATTGGAAATCCAGATCCCTTCTCTCCGAATCGCTATTGCTAATGAGCTAACTACAGAGAATAATGATCGCTTATGCCTCCAAGAACTTGAAGGATTGGACGAGAAGCGTCTTCAAGCACAACAGCATATTGAGCTATATCAAGCCCGTATATCTCGAACTTTCAATCGTAAAGTCAAGGAGAGGGTATTCAAAATTGGCGAACTTGTGTTGGCTGTCCGAAGACCAATGGTGATGACTCACAAGAGCAAAGGGAAGTTCCAAGCAAAATGGGAAGGCCCGTATGTGATTGAGTCCGTATTCTCTAATGGTGCTTACCGGTTGTCAAAACCCAATGGAGATCTACTCATGCTACCGATCAATGGCAAATTTCTTAAGAAATACTATGTATAAAAAGAAAAAAAAAGAGACAGGACAAAAATAAAACTTCTTTTATTATTTTTGTTCAAGATAAAAGATTAAGGACGAGGGCCACTCCCTTCCTTATTGAATACATAGTCAGCCAATGCAGAGAAGGCATCGTTTCCTGAACCCACGAAAAATTGGCAGACAGCCTTCCTCAATGCTTCTTCTTCAGGAGTTTTCCCGGGCTCTACTAGGAAAGCAAGAATGTCCTGGGGCGACTTGGGCGTAGAAGAACTGTTGCCTACTTCAGTTGGGCTCGTCGCTATTGGCTCGGCGGGGCATATCTCAGTGACGTCCTCAATGTCCCTAGAGACTTCATTCTTTTGCTGTGCATCCTCAGAAGACATTCTTAATTGAGGAGCAGAAATGGGAATGAAAAGGCTACAGAGAGTTCTCATCTATTTATAGAAGAGGATTATTAATGAACTGGTCTCTGAAATTGAAAACAACTTCTCATTTCCGAAAAGACCCATTCGTTCATATTACTAGGTTCATCCATTTAATTATGGAATTTGAATCGTCCTTTCTGTTCCCAAGAAACACGCTGATTCATCCTCTGTTTCCAAGAAACACGCTGAAACCTCCACCGCCTTAACATTTACGCTCACAACATCTGTCTCCTTAGTCCCCAGCCAACAAGATTTGGTTAAGCTGATTTCTTGTCTCTGGAAAAGAGATTTTATATATACCTTCTATTTTATCAATTGATTAGAAGGTGGGATTTGCTATTTATCATGTTTCCATGACCTCTGAATAAATATTAAACCTACTTCCTTTTTCCTATCTATCACTTCTATTTTTGACCTCTGCATAGATATCAATCTAATTTTCTTTTGAGTTCATATATGCTATTATGTCCATATTACCTCTGATAGTATCATATACTCTAAAACAGAAAATAAGATTTCATTTATCTATCATGTCCATATTACATCCAGATAGATACAAATTATTGATCATAGAAGAATCATCATTTCATTCCCATATCATCAAAAAGTCTATTACATTTCTTAGACTTTTCTTTACAATGGAAATCTATTACAAATTTTGGATTTTTATTCTACACCACAACAATAACCTAATAGAGATCTATTTCCTCTTTGATCTTCTTTGACGGGTTCGTTGTTGGTGGCAGTTCCTGACTGTCTGAGCCCCAGTGGTAACCAGAACAGCAGAAAACAAACTCTGGTCTTATCTCTCAGACGAGAGGAGAACCCCAGAGTAGGGCAGCCCGAAGGCGTGTTGCTGCCAATACAACTGGTGGATTAGGGGCAGCACCTCAAAGGAGATGGGAACGTATCCAGCATTGGGATACGATTCCTAGTTCTGCCGTGAAAGGAACTCTACTACCCGACCCCTCGGGGTAGAGTTGACTCCACCGTCCAACTCTCCGTGTTTAAAGGCTCTTCCTACCAACGGAGGAAGACCCTTCTATCTCACGAAGAGTTCTGAGTTGTCTGATTTGCGCGTCAAAAGCGCATGAGCTCCCTGATGTCGGTGTCAGAAGAATGCTCTTCACAGCGTCAAAATCACCAATACCAGTTCTGAAAAAGCTCTTCAACCAAGCTTCTGCAGAAAACAAAGAAGAAGAAGTGTCATCAAATGCGTATTGAACGCTAACTAAAGACAGATAGCAAGGTTTTTACGCCAGTGCTTCAAATGAGGCTTTTACGCCAGTGCTTCAGCACGGCTTTTACGCCAGTGCTCCAAACAAGGCTTTTTACGCCAGTGCTTCAGCACGGCTTTTACGCCAGTGCTTCAAATAAGGCTTTTTTCGCCAAGTGCTTCAGCACGGTTTTTACACCAGTACTTCAGCAAGGTCTTACGCTCGTAAAATAGCTGTTTTAAAAAAAAAAAAGAAATTCGAAGACAGATATTTACTTACAATCGAACTTGCCATTTGAGTCGAAAGGTTTGGCTCTAATGATGGTTGAATCTACGCCTAATGATCGGCCATGCAAAGGAACAACGTTGAAAAGCTCCGCCATCTCTTATTTGAAGAACAACATTGCAGAAAGCTATCTTCAGGAGGATGAGTACGAGAATACATGAAACATTCTCGGCTATTTATAAAGACTGAAGAAGTTATTAAGATGAGTCTATTTCGGGAGAAGATCTTATTTAAAGGATCTTGTAACCATAAGATAGACACCACGTGTTGATTTGTTTCTTGGGAATCAACAATCACGGAAGCAGTCAACAGAAGTGCATAAACAAATGCGCGTTCATAGATGGGGTTAAAACATCAAATATTTTATTTATAAAGGATGGAAGCGGATCCCTACATATAAAAGTCGCAGTACACAGAATATTATTATTCTTTGGGTTGACAAAGGGATGCACCCAACTCACGCATACTGCGAATCCCAGAGCGACGCATCAAACAAAGGAATGCTTCTGCGTCACCCGGTCCCTCGTATGCAGTTGAAGGACCACCATCAATACGACTGAAGACTGCTGGGGTCAGCCCAAAGCACTTTAGAAGATTTTGCGCTTGCTCGTTCTCTATCTCGAGGTTAAGCCTGGCGACCGAGGCACCCTCCACAATTGGCTCTTTCTTTGGCGCCATATCAACTATGAGGATGAATATTAAGAGTAAAGAGTTTGTCCTTATTTATACAAATTAAAATGACTCTTCACATTCCTCATTGGAAACCGCTCACTCGGGAAGATGAAGATACATTTGAAAGTTACGAAGAAGAAAATTTATTGTGACGGTTAAAGTGTTGACCAACAATATTTTTCTCTCTTAAGCTTTACGCTGACTGTTGGATATCCCCGCTCTTACGCGGTCGACTGTTGCGTATCCCGAATTTTGTGCTCAGCAAATCTCAACTTTTATGCTTCTGTTCAAAGTATTTCAAATTTTGGAGACATTTGAAAACTTTGAAGGGGGTCTTGTAGGAGCGTAAAAAGTGCTTCAAAGAGAGAGTCATCTCAGTCATAAGTGGTCCCGCTTTATGCCTAGCAGAGCGGGGAATTTCTTTACGCCTAAGCAGATTGATCTTTTTACGCTTGGGTCTACACCGGTGATTTTATGCCAAGGACTGAGCAGCCTCTTTCACGCTGGACAAAAGCTATCAAATCTCACATTTAATACAGACTTTGACATGAAGATATCAATGATGGCATTTACTACAGAATTCAATGGAATTTGTCTCATACAAAGACCATTGTTGTCGTTTATAGAGATCGAGCTACTTTACGCTCACTGAATGGTTTCTTTTACGCACGGGGTTTTACATGAGTACTTACGCTCATAAGAAACAATGTGTGCGTGAAGTCTATTTGAGCCATTTTACGCTCAAGGTTATTCGATAACCACTTTACGCTGGAAACCTATGACAGAGCTAGTTTACGCTCATCTTTTTACGCCCAATTCGTTCTGGCCAGTTTGGAACGTGGTGTGCCTACGTGGTGTTCATGCCACCTATTTCAAAGAACGTGTGTACATGTATCCTATTCTTACTGAAATGATGGGACACGTGTCAGCATATACAGAGGATAATTCTGATCGTGGAGGGCAGTTGTTAGCGTAAAGACAGATGTTGATGCTCTTTTACGCACGAAAGCCCCAGTCTATAAATAGACTCTTTTTTCTCATACAATAGACAGGGAGAGAGACAGGAGAGAATACAGAGATCAGAGCTTCGAGATTTTGATTCTCTAGAGCATCCTTCTTCAACTTTTCTTCCAGAACAAAGTGAAGCAAAGCAGGAAAGCATTCGGCCTCGCCATCAGTGCCCAAGTGCGTCGATACCTTTCTGGTGCGTTAGTTCTTCCAAATTGTTCTACTTCAAGCAGTGATCTTCATCATCATCATATGGTCCAAGGAACAAAGTGATCGTTTACGAATCAGACTTCCATAGCAATACTTTCCCAGAATCAAATTAGTACTCCCTGTACTATTTTTCTTGTTTTTGTTTTCAAAAGCCGATTCCTCCAAGGCATTTTGTTAATCGAAACATACTCACGGTCCAAAAAGATATGGGTATCGCTCGTACATCTCATCCTCCCGCTCCCAGGTAGACTCTCCTGGAGAATGATGCCTCTATGCGACGCGTACCAAGGGTATCACCGGGTTCCTCAGAACCATCTCCTGCCGATCCAAAATCTCCACTGGCTGCTCTGGATAGCTGAGAGAAGGCCCAACCTCAATCTCCGAATGGTCGAGCACATGGCTAGGATCAGCCACATACCGTCTCAACTGTGATACGTGGAATACGTTGAGGACCCCCACTAGTACAGGTGGCAAGTCTAGCCTGTAAGCCACGTCGCCGACTCTCCCGCTGATAATGAAAGGGCCGATGAAGCGCGAGCTAAGCTTTCTACCTCCACCAAAACGTATCGTACCACGAGTCGGAAGATATCCGCAGAAAAACCATGTCTCCTACCTAATCACAAGCAAGGTCTCCAGTTACTAAATAATCAAACATGATCATCAACTCAACAACAACCTGCTTCTAATCCTATCTCCAGTCAACTTAGTCAAACATTGACAATGGTCAACTACTGGTCAATAATTAGTCAATCAATTTTTTTAGGATTTCACGTATGCTAGCTATCTAGGTGTTGGCAACTAGAGATTAGCAAAAGAAAAACTCTATATTAGGCTAGCTCTTAACTTCCCCATCCTATCAAGTCACCCATAACTAAATACCTACAAGCTAAGCACACCAATCCCAAATACCACATATATATATACTCAAGAACAACTAACCCATCACATATATCCTAAGTTATCATCTATATATATATGACTGATCAACCATGGGTTAAAGTAGACTAAACTTATAAGTGACTGAACAGATGCTTAGAATTTAGGCTAAGGATGAATGGTCTGAATCATCAGTGTAGGCAAAAGGAAATGATGCTAAGGATACTGAAATTATGAGCTAAAGGATAGGACATTTGGGTCCACTTGTAAAGTCAAAGTGAAAGGAAACCTACTATAGTGACTGAAACATGCCTCTAGATCAACCTGGCCTCTCCTCTATATCTGGCTGAACTAACTATATGTAGGACAGTGGTCTGAAGAAGTGAACCAAACTGGTGTACATGGAATGCAATAGACAGTATATTGCAAATGAGTGCAGGCTACGTACCAATCAAAATACATTACATATATATACAAACTATATATATTAATCCTCATCACCTCAACTCTACTCAGGGTCTAAACACACACTCCCTACCACATGCCTAGCACTCCAATGAAGGGGTCAGATACTGTAAGGTGTACTGGAATAGAACAGTGAACTGTCCCAAGTGGTGAATACAGGCCTCTAGTATGCATGATACTAACTCTCCAAATATGTAGAATATGGTAAGGGGTCGATGGTTATATTGGTGAGTCAATAATTGGGGTTTGAACTATGGTCCAGTGAAACCTATGATGTAACA
>JANAVB010023996.1:10354418-10651918 GCA_029216955.1 Iris pallida | reverse complement strand
GTACGTGCGATATCAGAACAACGTGTTCGTATCTAGATCCCGATACGACACGAAACGACACTAAATTAAGCTCAGTCGAATGGAAAACATCAAACCACATCTAGATCTAGGTTTCTATTCAATTATATTTCTAAAAACAGTAACCTAATTCCTTAGAGGCATTTCTATAAACACCTAGCTAGCCTATTGGATACGTGTTCGATACGGACACAAAATAGGTCCATCTTGACACGAAACCAATTCCTATAGCCAGGGGACTCCTAGGGCTTTCCAAATATGTAAAAAAATCAGGAAAACTATAGGTTTAGGAATTATTTACCTATTGATGAGCTTTTCAAGAAAAACCCCTTTCTAGAAATTTTTCCTTTGATAGCAAACTCCACCAAATTGCTCTCCCACTGAAATTTTCTTCCATGGAGAGAAAGTATAGATGAATTAGAACCTAATGCAACTTGTTTGGATTAAAAAGGAATTAAAATGGATTTTGTAGGAATTTCTAAAGATGGGATTTACCTCTTTTTCCAAATATGAACTTTCTAAAGGAGGCTAACCTAATGGAAGAGAGTATAAATAGAGGTGGGGTTCCCAATGTGGCCGGCCAAGCTAGGGTTAGCGTTAGGTTTTATGTTGGCTAATGGACTTGGGCCAAATTCACAAGCTATGGGCTTAAGTCATTAATCATGACTTGTGAAGTCATAAGCCATTAATCAAATCTCTATTCAAATTCCTATTTCCAAATTGGTTCTAATGACTAGGATATGATTAACTTAAATCAAACTAGGGTTTCATAATCTAACCAAGTAGTTATGGCTAGGGTTTGCTTCTAGGTTAGGCTCCAAAGTCAACACTAGTCAAAGTCTAGAATAGTCACTAATTAAATTATACCAAAAATCATATAAATTCTAATAAATCTCAATAATTCACAATAATTCCAAATAAATCCCAAAAATTCAAAATAATCAAAATACCCCCATACTAGAAATGTGGTAGTGACTGGGGTATTGTGACACAATTTTATAGCGGGCAACACGTTCTTGCGGTAGGAGTCCATAAGCATAGTCTCGGTCATACTAGGTGGTAATCTGAGGGCCCCCTAGCGGAAGCGCTCGATGTATGTGCGGACATGCTCTTTCTCCCTCTGGATAATTTCCATGAGGGTCGACATGGTCATGTCCATGCCTCCTTCGTAGAATCGGTCCACGAACCGAGTCTTCGGGTCTTCAAATGATGAGATGCAGTCGTCCGAATGACTGCAGAACCACCCATAGGATACTACCTACAGGGCTCCTATGAATATGTTGGACATGAGGGTATCATCCTTTGGCAGGTGTCCCGTTACTGAGGCAAAGTGCCTCAAGTATTATCAGGGAGACCCCTTCCCTTGATAAGGTGTAAGCGTCTGTGGATTGTATTTGGGAGGATAGATGACGATGTCCCGCTCGGCAGGGTATGGCTGCCGGATCCCCATCTTTTGGAGCGTTGCTTGCTTCTCCTTGGCATCATGATGAGCATACAGCTCCTTGATGGCCTGCTGTATCTCCGCCGACATTGTGGAGCCTGTAGCCGATTGAGTAGACGAGGATTGTTCTGCTTGATTGGCAAGAGGCAACCTGCTGGATTCATTATTAGTTGGCAGATCATGCACACGTATAGAGACAACGGGGGCCATACTACTTTTGAGGTCGATTATGACCGAGGATAGGGTCTTCATGGTATCCGTCAGCGTTATTTCACTTAACAAAGTGCCTGGAAATCGGATTTTGAAAATAAAACGAGAAAAAGTACAAAAAGTACAAATTTGATTCTGGGAAGTATTGCTATGGAAGTCTGATCTGTAAATGATCACTTTGTTCCTTGGACCATACGATGATGATGAAGATCACTGCTAGAAGGTGAACAATTGGAAGAACTAAGTCACCAGAAAGGTATCGACGCACTTGGGCACTGATGGCGAGGCCGAATGGTTTCCTGCTTTGCTTCACTCTGTTCTGGAAGAAAAGTTGAAGAAGAATGCTCCAAAAAATCAAAGTATTTGGGCTCTGATCTCTATGTATTCTCTCATTTCTCTCTGTCTCTCTATATGAGAAAAATTAGTCTATTTATAGACTTGGTTTCTTGTGCGTAAAAACTCAGCAAAAGTTCCGTCTTTACGCTGATAAATGCCACCCATGACCAAAGTCATCCTCAGCATACGTTGACACGTGTCCCATTATTTCAATAAGAATAGGATGCACGTACACACGTTCTTCGAGATATGTGGCATGAAACCCATGTAGGCAAACCACGTTCTGAATTAGGATAGGGCATAAAATAACCCAAATATACCCTGAGCGTAAAGTAGTAGACTAGGCGTACAATAGCCCTGATGTAGACTTCCCGCGTAAAGTGGTTGTTAAATAACCTTGAGCGTAAAAGTAGCCCAAATAAACCTTACACACACGTCAACCATTGAGCGTAAAAACTCGTATAGTCTCCGTGCGTAAAAGAAGCCGTATTATGAGCGTAAAGTGGCTCAGTCCACATACTAAACGACAAATGGGCCTCTGTGTAAAACAAATCCCTTTAATTTCTGTGATATATGCCATCATTATATCTTCATGTCAGACTTTGCATTAAATGCAAGACTTGACAGCTTTGTCCAGCGTAAAAGTGGCTAGCCTGTCTTGGGCGTAAAATCATTAGCTTTGACCCGGGCGTAAAATGATTAGCCTGCTTCGGGCATAAAGCGATTAGCCGCTCTTTGGCGTAAAGTGGATCGATTTGAATGGAATGATCCTTATCTTTGACTCATTCTTATGAAGCACTTTTTACGTTCCTACAAGACCCCCTTCAAAGTTTTCAAATATCATCAAAATTTGAAACATTTTGAACAGAAGCGTAAAAGTTAAGATTTGACCAGTCAGCGTAAAATTCGGGATACTTAACAGTCATCCGTGTAAAAGTGGGGATATCCAATAGTCGGCGTAAAATCTGGAATTTGAACCGATTTGAAAATTCCCTATAAATAGGGTTTTTTTCGGGGAGAGAAAGAACTTTACTTTGTTTCCTTGCTCCCGTAATCCCGATCCTTCTTGAACTCTCTTCTTCCTCTTGCATTCCATTCGATGGCCCCCAAGAGGTCCGCCGTCGGCAGTAGTAAAGGGAAGAAAGCCATTGATTCGTCATCGGTAGAACATGTAAAACTCCCGTTCGATCATCAACATCACACCGACAACCCAACCCAGCCGTAGCTCCGCCTATGAGGGGTAAAGTACTCCCTTATGGCCGTAGAACTTTATCGGAGAAAAAAAAGGTGTTTTGTTTCACGCCCACGTTATACGTGTTAGCGTAGAAATTGAGATAAACAAAATACGCCCACGTTATACGTGTTAGCGTAAAGCTCAAAAATACGCCCACGTTTATACGTGTCAGCGTAAAACTGAAATTCGCCCACATCTTATGTGCCAGCGTAAAAACTGAAATACGCCCACATCTAATATGCCAGCGTAAATTCCCAAAAAATAAAAAAGACTTTGTATAAAAACAAAAGACTTTTTTAGAAAACTTTTTTACTTTTCAGATCCATTTATCTGCATAAATGACATCAAATTAGATTTTCTCTAACTTGATTTTCTTTTCTTTTTGCAGTGGACTTGCAAATTCACCCTCTTGCAGAAGTCTTTGGCTCGTCAGTTGGCATGGTGGGTTTGAACTATCTGGAAGATTTATCTCATGTCCAATTTCCTCAATCGAACCCTGAATACCCTATAGAGAGGGCACAACTGATAGCAGATCAAGGGGATAGGATGTTGCTATCCATGATGAATGGAGATTTGTTGACTTCACTAGATGCACAACAATTTGCAAAATCAGCCTTCTTGTTTGGGGACGCAATTGACTGTAAGTCCCAGACACACCCCAAAAAGGAGTCTTGGACATTCAAATTTGGGGATAGAGCCATGTATCTCCCAGATATGGACAGAGATTATCCTTTGTCAGCATTTTTCCATGCTACCCACCATCGACAAATGCTGTGGAATTTGACTCCTAATAGTTATGGAAGACCAGGTAGAATTGTTTTCAAGAGGAAGCATGCTAATGACATGGGGTATTTTGCTAGTGTTCCCAATGGTGGTGTCGCTTCTATTTTTGGCCTCATGCCAGGAGCTAATCCCAGTGAAGACTCGGGTTTAATTCAACCAGTACAAACTTCGATGTTCGTCAACGAATTTATGAGGGCTGCTGTATTGTATCCTCAGACGAACCCCAGGCTGCCGGGATGGTTGACTCCATTCAATCAAAACTGGATCCAGATAAGTATTTGGATGATGAAGAACTTTGAAGCAGAGCTGAAAGACATTGGTTTGTATGAGGCGATAGCTTCCACTAGTCAGGGTATTCCTTCGAACGGAAACCTATTTCTGGCCTTGATAGAAATATACATGAGTTCGACTGGAACTTTTGCCACCCCGAAAGACGAAATGGGCCTTGCTCTTCATGAGATGCAGTTTATCTCGAAGCTGCCGATGGGGGAAGCCCCATATGAGGAATACGTTCCCTCCAACAGAGAACTGGCTGAAATCAGAGAGACTAATCCTCAGTTGATTGAGGTATATGAGGAATTGATGTGTCACTACATGGTTTGTACCACAATGTATGAAAGTACATCTCATTTGGCGTACATCAACAAGTGGACAACTTATCTCTTCTTCCATAAGGATAAGATATCCAAGGAAGACAAAGAAAGGTTTCAGGAAAACAAAGCTCCGGCAATCAACATAGATTCGACAATCCCTTCTAACAAAATTAGGGATATGATGATTGCCTACAAATTCCCTAATAAATATCTGTCTACAAAGGCTGGGGAATTCCTTGCCGGAACTGAAGTCTTGAGCTTCCTTAGATATGGTAGTCAGAAAATCTCTAGGAGAGCTTTGCTGGCAGGCTTTCTTTCTTTATAGCTGAGAAGATGGGTTGTGCCGGGTATTGGTACTGTTGACAAAATCCACGGTAGTGTACTATTGCCAGCAGTACGTCTGGTTTTTAAAGTCAGGATTAACCTACTATCAGCCATGGTGTGTCGAATAAATGCAGATTTAAGGACCTTCGACGAGGAGTTAATCAATAATGTTCCTCATCGAAATGTTTTCCCTAGGGTAGAAATGCCCTACACTTATCTGATGAGCTGGCTGTTGCATCACAACTGCAGATTATTGCCACCAGGCCCGGGTGATGATGCAGAGGTCTTCCTCCAAAAATTCAGCAAAGCTACATGGACCGCTACGACTTTGGCGGATACCCGGGCAGTTCTGAATTATTCTTATGGTCGGAACTTCTTCTGCACTCGGCCACAAGTTCTAGCAGATTGCTTTGGCATTCAGTTTGAAGATGAAGTCGAAGGAAGAGCGGTATTGCCATCATCAGTCTTCAGATGGCTTCAATGCATCAGACCTTCTCACTTGATATATAGAAATGAAGATAATTGTGCGTTTGAACCATATCTACCCAGTAGGTTCTCTTGCCAATTTGGATATGACCAACTTCATGTTAGTAACCCCTCTACTAACTTCCGTCATTATGGAAAATTACTCGACGGTGCTAGGGGTTGGAGATATTTCAATGCTGCTCGTACTGGTGCCATGTTTAGAGTCTCAACCGCCACTAGTACTACAGAGCTACGTATACTTCATACGTATGCTCACTTTTATGCTTCAATTCGTTCTTTTGCCCATGGCTACAATATGAGGGGTAGTCTGAGGTAGCCTAAAGAAGGAGATATTGAGGAGCAGGTCAGGGTACCAGCAGACATCTCTGACGATACTGGCATTCCAGATCCATATTTGGAAGTTATCCCAACAGGAGTTGGGGAACCAGCTGCAGAACCTATCATCATTGGCAAAGGCCGAAAAAGAAAACAAAGTGCAGTCGTTACATTTCCAGAGAAAACTCCAGAAAAGAAGAAGAAGTCCACCACAAAAGGGCCTTCCAAACCGAGAGCCCTTACTCCAGAAGATGACACTTTGATTATAGGGGATCATTTTGTCGGTTCTTCTTCAGTTCATCCAGGAGAAGGATCTTCAGCCCCTCCACCAGTAGTTAGATCAGAAGCTGTAACACTTTTGTCTCCTGGATGTCTTAGCACCTCACTCCATTTATCTTTGCCAACCAAGGCATAAGTCACAGGGGGTGCTACTGTTGTATCTACTATTAATCGAGACCGTATTCCATCAGATGAGCCGACTCTCGACTTTGATGATGATGATTGGGATGGCGATTACGATTCATATCTTGAACATAACGCACATATTCCAGGTATCATGCAAAACCTATATGGAATTTTGTACCATAATTTTGTATATTAACTTATTTTGTTTATTTTGTAGATGTCATCATTGCACCAAAGCCTATGTCTCCTCCTCAAGAAGAAAATATTTATGAAAAAAATGAGGAATTTGAGGATGAAACTTCTTCTTCAAAAGAAGAAGACGCTGATGAGAAGGGAGTTCAACAACCCGAGATAGAGTTTCAAGAAGAATATCCTTCATCGTTAGAGGTACAACAAGCACAACCTGAAATGTCCTCTCCTGCTGAAGACCAGCACAAAGAAAAGACCACAATAGGCCTCACTGTAGGTGATGATAGAGCTGTTGGAGGAGAACCAGATTTGAATAAAGAAGCAGCTATAGAAAATTTTACTGCAATTGAAGCGATAAAAAATCCTGTGGAGCAAACCTTTGAAGAAAATGCTGAAAGCATTCTTGAATCACCAATTAAAACTGGAGAAGCTATAATGATATCTTCTATTGTTGCTACTGATTCAGTACCAGCTTCTGACGAGCCAATACCAGAACCTGAACCGGCTCCCGTAATTGTTACCACATCCACCGATATTACCGCCACCAGAACTCTAGAAACGGCTGGAGTAACAAATATTGAAGACATTGCTCCCGAAGCTCTTGGGAATCAATTGGCTGTGGTAGCAGTAACAACAACAATTCCATCTTAGCCTGTTGTTGCACCAATGATATCTGTTGGTGTTGGAGATATAATCCCTGAAGCTCCTAGGGATCAATTGGCCATGACAGCAGTAACAGCAACGTTCTCATCTCAACCGGCTGTCATACCAACAACATCTGTTTCTGGTCTCCAAAGAAGAGATCTACTAGATATTGCTGCCACACCGAGCTCCAGCATAGAGATGAATCTCCTAGTTGAGATTCATACTGAGACCTTTTACAAAACTCTAGCAACCCTAATAAAAATAGTCCTGAATAAGGGCCTCAGTTACGAGATTTTGAAGGCAGCGATGGCTCTGACCATTAAGAATGTTGCTATGTTTGATGATGCTGGGAGAGCTGCAGTATTGGAGAAAATTATAGAGGACCTTGAACAGCCAATCAATGAATACCTCAAGCTATCAAGGGAGACTGTTGAAAGTCTCATCCAGGAGGAATATGATGCCTTAACGGCTGATTGTCTTGCTCGGGAGACTACATATAATGAATCTCTTCATGAACATAGTCTGAAAGTTGCCAAAGAGAAAGCTTTTTTGGCTGGAATAAAGCCTGCACTGCATAGTAACAGAGTAGCTTACGATGCTTTGAACATAGATATTCAGAATAAAAATGATAAGATCCATGAAGTTGAAGCTGAATTAGCTCGCTTGAAGGCTGAAAGAGAAAAGATGATCGATGCTCGGAATCTGCACCTCACTCAGAGCTCTATTTTAGAAGAACAAGCCTTCGGAGCTGAATCAACTATCAAAACCCTTGATGAAGCCAAGGATCATCTGATAATCAGTTTCGCTGGACTTTCTCGTATTTGTACCCCTGAAGCTCGACGTGCTGAAGCTACTAAAAGGGTTGTGAGTTCTCGTGACAAGCGACTGGAAGAACTACAGAAGTTGCTTCAAGATGTTTCTACTCCACCTTAGAAGAACTCCTTGTCATCTTTTATCTCATTCATTTTTGTAATGTTTTCACAAGGAATGAATGAAATATTTATTTTGTGATCCTATCATTTTAAAATAAATAATAGGTATGAGGCGGAAAATACTTATCAGCGGTTATATGAACATAACAAGTCTTTTAAACTCAATAGTTTATATTTATCCAGAGGTAATATGGACATGATAGATAATCAAATCTTACTTTCTGTTTTAGAGTATGCAATACTATCAGAGGTAATATGGACATGATAGTAAGAACTCAAAGAAAAGTAGATTAATATCTATGCAGAGGTCGAAGGAACATGATAGATAGGAAAAGCAAGTAGATTTAACATTTATCCAGAGGTCTTGAGAATATGATAAATAATAAATCCAGTTTTTTAATCAACTGGTAAGATATAAGATCAAAATTTCTCTCCGAAGAGATGAGTAATCAGCTTAACCAAACCTTGGTAGCTGGGGATTAAGAGGACAAATATGTCAATATTAATGAAAGAATGAATGAACCAATATGGCCCAAGGATCATTCTCAAATGGCTCGGATTCACCATCAATTTGAACCATGTAAGCTGAAAATATTTGATCAGATTCATCATAATAGTCTCCTTTAACAAACAAGGTGTAAGAAATATCAGATTCAATGAATTGGACTTCTTCTGAATCTGATGATTGTGAAGAGCTAGAAGAGAATTCTTCTTGTATATCGTCATTAAACATATGTGACAGATCATATCCCAATCCATGACGAGTTTTCTGGTAAAAGGATCACCACATAATGGTAGTCGTCTACCTTTGCCTTGATTGAGACCTTGCATAGTCTCTAAATCATATCCCATGTTCTGAATAATTTTGAGAGATTGTTGACTATATCTGTCAATTCGGATTCTTCCTTTATCTTTATCCCTCAAATCATCTGTCTGAATAACAGGGATATTTCTAGCCAGGCAAAACAAAATTTGGTGCTTGTTTTTCTTATCAGATGGAACCACAAAATAAGATTCTTTGTGACGTCTATAAGTTACACAAGCTTGCGATGAAGCGGCTACATGAAGAAGATAGGGAGAAGATGTTAGAAACCTTTGAGCATAAGATCCGACATCGACATGAGGAGGAAAAGAATTTTCCTTATTGTCAATGTATAAGGTTTCTTCTGTATCTATGTCGTCTTTATATTGATGACTTTGATTATCAGAAGATAAAGTCATTCTTTCAATAAACTTGACAGCCATATACTCGAAAAGGAAATCTTCATTGATATCAAAAAGTACAGAATGATCAATATTTATATCATTTACAATTTGACTGCTACACTTCGGATTAATCACTAGTGGATTATCATCTGTCTTCTGCGTAGATTTGCCAAGATTGACAATCAGAGGAGGTTCTGGATCATTCGTACGAAATGTACGCCCTTTGACTTTGATCACAAGAGGTTGAACTTGGCTTTTAACAGGAACATTTACTGATTCCTCAGATGAAGCTTGAGTTCTTCCTTTAACCTTGATCATCAAAGGTTGATTGTTGACAGATTGGGGTTGGATTCGCCCTTTGACTTTGATATTCAAAGGTTGCTCTTCTGGCGGATCTTTGTTAATAGACTGATCTTCGGCAGATGATTGATCTTCAGCCATCTCTGATATGTCTTTCACATGCTCTTGTTTGTAAAGCCTTGAGTTAGAAAAATAGGCTTCAACACATTTGAAAGGATTGATATCAGCAAACTCAGTCTTTATAACCCCTTGGGGTTCCACATACTTGAAGCATTGGTGGAGAGTCGAAGTCACGATGTTGTGCTCATGTAACCATGGTCTTCCAAGAAGATTATTTTAGGATACATCTGAGTTAATAACATAAAATATTGCCATAGTTCGAAGATCACCAATCTGAATCTTCAGACGAATCTTCCCCAGTGGTTTGCTCTTTCCAGAGTTGAAAGCAACTATTATGGTACTAGTGTAAGTCAGATCACTAGTAGGAATCCTCAATGGTCTTAGCATACTTTGAAGAATTATGCTAATGGAAGACCCAGGATCAATGTAAATTCTGTCAACTTCAATGGATTCGATATTGTAGCACCCAGTTTCCCAAATGAGGGTAAATTTGAAATTTTGTATTTATAATTATTTTAATAATGATATTTAATTCATGATATGATTTTTGGTGATTTTAAATTATTTTAAAATTATTTAAATCAATGACTTGTGGTTTTGACGTTTTGCTAGTGAAACCCTAGAGACTGTTTGACCTAGAGCCTAACCATGTGATTATGATATTTTAATGTCATTTTTGGCCTAAGGATATTTTTGCATTTGACCTCTTTGAATTATTTTGATATTATTTTATTTTTTATGATATTGTTTTGGGATTATTTGAGTCGGGTTCGAATTTCATCTCAATCTGACTTGTAACGGGGACCCGGGGGTAGTTTGACTCTAGTAGGACCCACACACTAGTTAGGCATGGCCCACATGATATTAATTTTAGTCCACATGATAGAAATATTTTAGTTAGAGGTTAGACTAATTATTATGGATAAGGTTAGTGTGATTAGAGACTTTAGAATGACTAATTTAGCCCCAACCAATTAGCCCTTTCCTAATACTCATAGAATAGGTTAGTGGGGGCATTTTGGACCTTACCATAATAGGACAAATAGTCTCATATGGCCAGCCACTTTGGGAGAGGATAGGCTCAAGTTCATTTCATTATTCTCATCCATACTCTTGCTCTTGTTCTTCCCCAAATTCCTAGAGAGCAATCCCTAGCAATTTTTCCACCAAATCCTTCCATTTTACCACCAAATCTTCTTTTTTCCTTCTCCATTCTAGCCAAGGAGGAAGCTACCCAAGTTTGGGAGGATTCGGAGCTCGTTCGTGTCCTTTTGGAATCTCTACGTGTCGGTGTCGCTCCGGGAAGGTTTTTCTACGATTCGATCTACCGGAAGGTATAAATCCCTTCTCCTTTTCATTTCTTCATGCATATAGGTCTATTTTAAACCCATAGGAATGACCTCCATGGTTGTATCTCCATTTGTGTCCATTTCGTATCTATTTGGAGGTCACAAGAGTGTCTTTTGTGTTGTGGTTGTGTCCATGTGGGAAAATCATAAATTTGGACACACTATGTGTTGTTGTTATGTATGAATGAATTATTACATGTTTAATCTCATATTTTTGTATTGGAGATGTGTTCTATAGTGTCTCATATATATATATATTAGTTTAGAGAGTGAGTTCTTGATATATTATGTTATATACTTGTGTGCTTTTGTCTCAAACTACCTAAATCCGTCATGATTTTTATCCACGTTTTTAATTTCAGCCCTAACTTAGAAATGTCATAACTTCTAGCTCAAAGCTCAGTTTAATCTTCTGTTTTTTTAAAAGAAGCGTATTGAAGTTAGCTTTCCAAAAACATGTATTAATAGGCCTAATTCTTTCTGTAACTTTCTGGAGAATTATTTGAGTGTCAGCTGTACGAAAGACAAATGCGTTCTCAGTGTTTTCGCGATTCCGGGAGTTTCCGGAAACGAAAACGCGTTCCGTTTGATGTTTCGGAAAGCTAACACATAGATCTATAACATACTTTAATCCTAAATTTTAATTCATGCTAAGATGGTACAGTATTGATTATTAGTAGGAGTTACTATTCGGTATATATATTTTATGCACCCTTGTGTGTAATATAATGTTCTATTTGATTTTAACCCATATTAATGTATATACATTATGTAATTAAATAGAAAATGCAAGCATGAGTAAATGGTTAAATAAATAATGTATGAGGTGTAAGTATCCTATCTAATGTAAGCATGTATAAGTATGGCTTGTAATGAATATGTAGGTTCTATAGTATGTAATGTATGGTGCATATAGTAGTGCAAGAGAATAAATGAATGATGAATGAATGCAAGCATGAATGTAATGTAATAATAGATATAATGTATGCAATATACAAGTTAATGAGATATAATGTTCTATGTTAACACAAATCCTATATTACCTCATGTACCCCCTTACACTATGTTGACACTATCACACTTGACATATTGTTCACTTACACTTTGACACTCTTTGATATGTATACACTATGTATGCCCATTTAACCCTCACTTGCCCCTTTGCCATGTTCACATACACACACATAGCCTCTTAAATAAGTATTTATGAATATAGTTAACTTAGCTATGTATGTATATTATATATATGTTAGCATATTGTGTTGTAATATATAAGTTTATATAACCATTTAAAATGCCATGATTATAGACCTAATATTGAATACCAATATATGCATGTGTATATATGTGTAGACATATATAGCTTAAAGTAATAGATTACCTAGTGTATATCCAATGTATATTCTTGCCTATTTGAGTATTGAATATTTGCATGCTATATAGAGTTAGGTGTATGTTGGCTTGTATAGCCTTGTATTGATGTGTGCTTGCTAGGATAATCTTGGTTAGGCCTAGTAAGACTTGCTGGGTTAGGACATGACCTAGTTTGACCTAGTTGACTAGTGCAGTTGACCAGAGTTGACCAAGGGTTGACTTTAGCCTAGTTTGACCTAGATTCATGTAGAATGCATTGTAGTGCTTTATATTATCCTTCTGGACATGTTGTGACTTGTGCTGTTCTAATTAGGAGCCAGACACCTCTCCTCAGACAGTATCTTTACCTTGGACATTCAGATATCAGGCGAGTACATTCTCTGATCATTTTATATCCTGCTTAGAATTATATTCCTGCTTTAGATTACTATACTTGATGCTGTCACGACATTATCACGGATTAGTACTATATGGATCTCTTCATGCGATGTTATCCCCCTTGGGAGCATCGGGTACATTGTGTCATGTGCGTTTCACTTTCATCATGTACTCCTGTGCTTTCACCATACATGTACACTCTTGTGAATCTTGTACTCTCATGTTCACAAAGCCCTCATGTATACTATCATGTGCACCCTTTCATGGGCCCCCATATGATATCATGTATAATAACATAACCTGTTTAGATCCTTGTGTATTGATTGGGGAAACGGGGGAGTGCTAGTAGTCATGTGAACAATTCTATAGTAGTGTAGATCATGTGCAACTCTTTAGTGTAGATCATGTACAAATCTGTCCTGTTCATATGTGCTATCCTGTACTCTATATCACTAGCCACTGTTAGTTCTCTATTTATAGTAGATATTTCTATTACAGTTCTCTCTCCCTGTTTATATACTGTATTTCTCCAGATCATGTACCTTACTTTACTGCATGATTATATTTTCTAACCTGCTATGAACTGTTGAGATGTAATATGCTCGCTCCTGTCCTGACTGGACCTGTTGATAAATTTTACAGATAGCCTGGAGGTTGTCTGCTAGCCTAGAGGAGACAGTAGAGGTTGCATAGATAGCTAGGATTTTTACTTATAGTTTATTTTCAGCCATCTTGAGTTGTTTTTATGGATTACTATAATTGGGTTTTGAGATGTATTCTGAGTTTGTATCTTAGACACTTAGACTTCTATCTGTTGTATCTCTTTTCGATTTTATGTTTTATCTATCTTCCTTTATGCTCTACCTTAGATGTGATTGAGTTTACATTCTGCTATGTCACCCCCATTCGGGGAGTATAAACTGTTTAGTCTTATACTGTTAGATGCATTGAGACCTAGGATAGCGTTCTACCGTCGACACTACGACGTAGGCTGGGCGTTGTTACGTTCTCGTGCCCTAACTCTAGGGTGCGGGTCATGACACATTTTTAGTGGTGGCCCATGCAGGTCGAGATTCGCATTGGTGCAATTTCGTAGTAGCGCAACGACTTAGTTGTACTACTAAGAGCCTGTTATAGGATATATAAATTAAGATGTTAGGATGAGTGGATACTCAATCACTGTTAGGATTCCTTGAAAGATTCCTGGAATGACCCTTGAGAATCTCATTTTGAATTCCGATTTAAACTCCTTTTCCTTGTTTTGATTCACCTTTTTTCTTGATTTGAATTTGATTTTGTGGATTCATTGTGGAACTTTGAATCCTGGTATTAGTTGATGATTTTGATAAAATTTTGTAGTTGTTGATTTAATTTTGTATTTAGATTAATATTTTCAAATCCAAGGTACTCAATCACACTTAGGATTCTTTGAGAGATTTCTGGGACGACCCCTGAGAAACTTATTTTGAACTTCAATTGGAATTCCTTTTCCTCTTGTTTGGATTCACCCTCATTCCTTGCTATTCAATTTAAGCTTGATGGGTTCCTCTCGTTTGAACCGATGAGAAGGAACATATCTTCATTATTCTTTCTCGCCATTATTCTCTTGTATTCTTATTTACCTCTTATCTTAAACTCTGTCTCATTACAATAATTACCCATATCTTGTCGTCCCTACCAGATGTACTTCGAAACCCTTGAATCTTCGTATCTTTTGCATGGGGAAGGCTACGGAAGTGACGTAAATTATGTAGCTCAGAGAAGACGTAACTGGTTATTTTATGATGATCTAAAGGAAATCAAATGTGGAGTGTTCCATATGGAAACTTGAGATAGAAATATGGTAAAGGTCTCGAATAGAATAAAGAGATGTATACTGCCAATCTGGAAAGAATTACATTAAGAGAAATTTTGGGGTTATGAGATGGTTTATAGGTGTATTCAAAACTAATGAGGATATCAGAGGTCAACCTAGTTTTGAGAACTTAGAAAATCTTGGTTATTGATTCTGGGGAAATTTTTTACTCTGAGGCTATGTAGAAGGTTAGTAATAGAAAAGAGAAGTTAATTGTGTTTAATAAGGATATTAAACAAGATGTTGCGAGGAAATGACTAGGGATAGAGAGCACAAAGTTATGGAAGTTTAGAGATTGTTGTGAAATATTTTTAGGAGAATAATATTCAAGGGTGTATGTCGAAGAAAATACGAAAGTTGATTTTGTGATGAAAGATAAGTTTTGTAAGGCCTAGAGATTTAAATTAAATAATACGAGGAGAACAATTTGAACAAGTTCAAGGAATTCGTAAACGGGATTTAGAGGTTTTGGGTCAAATTTAAGACAAGGTGAAATAACTTGGAAATTTAAATAAATGGTTAATGTTGATTCCTAAATGTGAGGGTTGTGCTTCAAGAGTGATGTTTGAAAATTGGGAATTGCCTACGGTAGTCATGGTAAGGGTTTAAGTAAAGGTTAAATTTTCATATGGAGACTGGTGAGGTAAAGATATGATTGGCAAGTTATGACCAGATGAACTTAAGAGTATCAGAAGCAGATGACTAACTCGATCTTCATTATTTTTGTGCATTAATTACCACCTCTTGAACTCCCACTTTCTAATTGAGATCCTTGACGTTCCTTATCGTGACTTTGATATTCAGAATGTAATACTAGCTGTTACCCTCCAACATATCTTATATGTAAGACCTAGACGAGCTCACCTTCGTGTAGGTATATCATGTCCCACTAAAACCCGTCTTCTTGTACTCTATTTTCTTGATATGATTTTCTGGTCAACTAGATAAACTATAACCTCTTATACTAAATTTCTTCTTATTTCAATTAGAAATCCAGCCTTGACTCAATTCTTTCGACCCGACATGTGATGGTGTTCTGCTTGTTTCCTTAGATGCTTAACCTTGTACCTTATCTGATTACTTGACCCGTTGGTTAAGAAACTTGGACTATGTAATTCCTTTCATCATTACCACCCTTATATCTTGTGCTGCTAAATTAGCCTTAGTTTTGCAAGCTTATCTATTTTCGAGCTTGGTCATGACATATTTTATTGGGTGGCTACCCACTAACATATTGTCTAATCAGAACCGGTACATGATGGTCTAATCAACCTATTGCACTTTGGTTCGCTTTTTCATGTATCAATCTACGAGAATTGAGACATAGTTAAACTTGACCCTAGAGTCTCATTTGCGACAGCCTTGACAATTCTCCTTGAAATCTTTTCATCGCCTATGAACCTCGTATTCGTACTCAGTCGAATTAAATTTAATCATGACCTGAACCTCCATCATTGGATGCTCGTGCTCATACTTTGATTTCATTGATTTTCCTTCTTCTCCAAATCTCGTTTTATCCCGAAATTGATCAACTTAGATCGTGTCAAGACAAAAATCTATTTGTGATTTGTTGTGCCTAAATTTTCAATTTTTGCCATTTTATGGAATAGTAACCTTTTAATAATATTCTTAGTTGCTTGTTAATGACCAATTTTTTATATAGGATGGTAGACAGTCCTACAACCTTGATGATTGTTATTCCCTTACCTTCCCAATTAGGACACCCTAGATTGTTTGTGTGTTGATACCATAGTACTGTTTTGACCTAGAATAATTAGTGTACCTAGGTGAGACTTCCAACTGCTACGGTATGCCCTGACCTTGTATACTATTCCTTCAAATTGCATGATTTAGATAAAAAAAAATTTAGACCTTGATTATTGGGAAATAGGGACGTCACCCCATTAGTATCAGTTGTAGATATATATAGGTCAGTCCTTGATGTGGGGATGTGTGTCTATAAACATGTAGCTTATGAGATTTATGAGAGATTATAGTATCAGCCTTGATGGGATGTACTAGTCTTTTGGTGAGTATAAATGTGTTATGAGAGATAGGGGCCTATATATCTTAGTAATGTATCGTTCCTATGGTAATATAATGTATTAATAGATGGTTAATAGGAAGATAATAGTTTAAGCATACCTATAGCCTATGATCAGTTCCTTTTCATCCTTAGTTAAGACCACTTTAAAATAGGTCCAGTCCCTTGGATATAGGTTCCAGTCCATATTCTATTGAAGTTCCATTACCGCCATACAGCAGAGCAGTATTGGAGGTATTCCTAGATTGACATTTTTTAGATGTCCGTTTATTATTCCAGTGTTAGGAAGTGTTACCTCAGATATTGGGTAGGTTAGAGGCTCTAGAAGGAGTACTATCGATCTTAAATTTCGAGGACGAAATTTTTCTAAGGTGGGTAGAGTTGTAGCACCCAGTTTCCCAAATGAGGGTAAATTTGAAATTTCGTATTTATAATTATTTTAATAATGATATTTAATTCATGATATGATTTTTGGTGATTTTAAATCATTTTAAAATTATTTAAATCAATGACTTGTGGTTTTGACGTTTTGCTAGTAAAACCCTAGAGACTGTTTGACCTAGAGCCTAACCATGTGATTATGATATTTTAATATCATTTTTGGCCTAAGGATATTTTTGTATTTGACCTCCTTGAATTATTTTGATATTATTTTATTATTTATGATATTGTTTTGGGATTATTTGAGTCAGGTTCGAATTTCATCTCAATCTGACTTGTAACGGGGACCCGGGGGTAGTTTGACTCTAGTGGGACCTACACACTAGTTAGGCATGGCCCACATGATATTAATTTTAGTCCACATGATAGAAATATTTTAGTTAGAGGTTAGACTAATTATTATGGATAAGGTTAGTGTGATTAGAGACTTTAGAATGACTAATTTAGCCCCAACCAATTAGCCCTTTCCTAATACTCATAGAATAGGTTAGTGGGGGCATTTTGGACCTTACCATAATAGGACAAATAGCCCCATATGGCAAGCCACTTTGGGAGAGGATAGGCTCAAGTTCATTTCATTATTCTCATCCACACTCTTTCTCTTGTTCTTCCCCAAATTCCTAGAGAGCAATCCCTAGAAATTTCTCCACCAAATCCTTCCATTTCACCACCAAATCTTCTTCTTTCCTTCTCCATTCTAGCCAAGGAGGAAGCTACCCAAGTTTGGGATGATTCGGAGCTCGTTCGTGTCCTTTTGGAATCTCTACGTGTCGGTGTCGCTCCGGGAAGGTTTTTCTTCGATTCGATCTACCGGGAGGTATAAATCCCTTCTTCTTTTCATTTCTTCATGTATATAGGTCTATTTTGAACCCATAGAAATGACCCCCATGGTTGTATCTCCATTTGTGTCCATTTCGTGTCCATTTGGAGGTCATAGGAGTGTCCTTTGTGTTGTGGTTGTGTCCATGTGGGAAAATCCCAAATTTGGACACACTATGTGTTGTTGTTATGTATGAATGAATTATTACATGTTTAATCTCATATTTTTGTATTGGAGATGTGTTCTATAGTGTCTCATATATATATATTAGTTTAGAGAGTGAGTTCTTGATATATTATGTTATATACTTGTGTTCTTTTGTCTCAAACTACCTAAATCCGTCATGATTTTTATCCACGTTTTTAATTTCAGCCCTAACTTAGAAATGTCATAACTTCTAGCTCAAAGCTCGGTTTAATCTCCCGTTTTTTTAAAAGAAGCGTATTGAAGTTAGATTTCCAAAAACATGTATTAATAGACATAATTCTTTCTATAACTTTCTGGAGAATTATTTAAGTGTCAGCTGTACGAAAGACAAACGCGTTCTCGGTTTTTTTGCGATTTCGGGAGTTTCCGGAAACGAAAACGCGATCCGTTTGAAGTTTCGGAAAGCTAACACATAGATCTATAGCATACTTTAATCCTAAATTTTAATTCATGCTAAGATGGTACAGTATAGATTATTAGTAGGAGTTACTATTCGGCATATGCATTTTATGTACCCTTGTGTGTAATATAATGTTCTATTTGATTTTAACCCATATTAATGTATATACATTATGTAATTAAATAGAAAATGCAAGCATGAGTAAATGGTTAAATAAATGATGTATGAGGTGTAAGTATCCTATCTAATGTAAGCATGTATAAGTATGGCTTGTAATGAATATGTAGGTTCTATATTATGTAATGTATGGTGCATATAGTAGTGCAAGAGAATAAATGAATGATGAATGAATGCAAGCATGAATGTAATGTAATAATAGATATAATGTATGCAATATACAAGTTAATGAGATGTAATGTTCTATGTTAACACAAATCCTATATTACCTCATGTACCCCCTTACACTATGTTGACACTATCACACTTGACACATTGTTCACTTACACTTTGACACTCTTTAATATGTATACACTATGTATGCCCATTTAACCCTCACTTGCCCCTTTTCCATGTTCACATACACACACATAGCCTCTTAAATAAGTATTTATGAATATAGTTAACTTAGCTATGTATGTATATTATATATATGTTAGCATATTGTGTTGTAATATATAAGTTTATATAACCATTTAAAATGCCATGATTATAGACCTAATATTGAATACCAATATATGCATGTATATATATGTGTAGACATATATAGCTTAAAGTAATAGATTACCTAGTGTATATCCAATGTGAATTCTTGCCTATTTGAGTATTGAATAATTGCATGCTATATAGAGTTGGGTGTATGTTGGCTTGTATAGCCTTGTATTGATGTTGAATACCAATATATGCATGTGTATCTGAAGTTTGCCACTCTTCACCAGACATTAGAATATCCCTGGGATATCACTTTCGTCAAAAGAGTATTCTTCTTTTGGCTTGAAAGATTCTGGATTATTCAACGTTATTTTATTCTTGGAAAGATTGACCATAAGAGTGTCTTTTTCTTTCATATTACGATTGCCGAAATTATTACCATGATTACTTTTCTTTCCTTTATCCTCAGAGGCAAAAATTATTCCATATTCACGAGCCAACCTACCATTGGTCTCGGCGAAAACTGCTGCTATGATAAACGAAGCCCAATCTGTGAATTGGGAACCCGTGAAGACAGCGATGGATGGTCGCAGATTCATCTTACATGTATCAATCAGTGCTGAATCTGGCATACAAGGGGGCATCTTTAAAGTTGCCTGTCGAAAACGTTTAATGAACGTCCGAGTATCTTCTTTCTCCTTTTGCTTGATTTCTATTAAGGAGGGCATGTTCATGTCCATACCTCCTTCATAGAAACGGGAGAGAAATATTGCCTTAAATTCGTCAAAAGACGAAATGCAATTGTCGGGTAAACTACGATACCAGTCGTAAGCTGAACCCGTCAAGCATCCAATGAATACTCTAGTGAGAAGAGCATCATTTTTCTGCAAATGTACAGTCATAATATCAAAGTAATTGATATACTGACTAGGAGAAGCCTTTCCATCAAACAATACCATGGACCGTGGCTTGAATTTCGATAGAAAAGGTACATCATTCCAATGAGGAGGATAAGGTTGCTTAATCCCTAACCTCTGGAGTTGATCCTTTTGTTTCAAAACTTTAAACTGTGCTTTGAGCTCACGTACTGCTTGAATGGCTTCACTGGTTTGTGGAAGCACATTTGATTGAGAAGTTGTTGGTTGTACCGTAATCCCCACCAGAGATGGTACATCTTCTGGAATGATGGGATCTGGAGATGCAAAATTTTGGTTAACAGCAGGCTCTTGGATATTCAAAGGTATATCAACCCCTTGGCTATCTTGAGTTGGTGTTGCTGCCTGAACAGGTGTTACAATTGCTGGTTGAGCAGTTTGCTGAGCCGTTATTATCTGGTGCATGCTTTGCATCATGTTAAGCATGTCTTTCAATGATTGCTCAACAGCAGTGAGACGTTGATCTGTATTAACTGATGACGTCTCTGGTTCATCTCCAATAGCGTAGGATTCAACCTCTATTGAAGATACAGAAGGATTAGTATAGAAGTATGAATCAATACTATCAGTTTCGGACTCAAGAGATTGAGTACCCCCAGCTTCAGAATCAGAAGTCTACAATTGTCTTTGTCTTTTTGATCTAGTATTCTAATATACTCCTTCAAAGGAATCAAGAAGTATGTTGAATTGTTGTTGACCTGGGATTTGGGATGTGTTCCGTCTAGCACGTCGTCCTCTGTTGGTGTGAGATGCCATGTTGACTGACGCATATGACAACTCATCAGCTTGTTGTTGGGGTGCATTAAAATTCAATCGATCAAAAACTGACCGTCTGGAAGCCGAGCAACAATATTTGATCATAATCTGGTGACACTCACAGTGATGATTTTTTTGGGGGAGCGTCACGGGAGATTGTCTATTTTTACGCTTTTGCATTAGCAATTCACGTAAATCAGAAGGAGTAGAAGGAGTAGTCTTCTTTATTATATTTGGGATAGCAAAACGTTTAGTCCCTTATGTATAAAGAAAATTACTGGCTGCATTTGCAGAACCAAACTGTACATTTTTACGCGTTTGGAGTTGTGTACGCAAATCTTGAGATTTTTGAGCACGAAGGACTCTATTTTCATTGCGTGTGATTTGTAGGTTTGGTACTTTGCGTAGAGCAGTATAAGAAGAATGTTGGTGTAGAACTGAAGCTTTACCAACAATATTGTCACGCCCCAGAACCAGAATACTGGAGAGTGGGGGCAGACATAGCCAGCTACGTATATTGAAATGGAAACCACCTCGATATACGGTCACGGCTGTCTAGATATGTGAGGGTTTTCTACAAGCCAACAGTCTCTTATGGTCATGAACAAGCCTAGTGTCTCAATCACCACAAGTAAGTAAAGTCGCAAGATGTATGATCATTAAATATACAATAATAAGGCGTCCCAAATATTACATATTCAGCTGATCATGAAGCTAGTCGTTACAAAATGTTAGGACTAGCAAGAGTTTAGACATACATGATCAACCCTAGAATTTGTCAATCATGTTTACAGCCCAAAGGCAGACAGTAAGTAAAAGTGCATCGAGCTAACAGGTGCTCGTCGGCTAAACGTCTCAAAAGAATAATTTTACAGTAGAGTGAGCGAAACAAAATAGAAAACCCACTCGTAGCCCGGGTTCCTTCTAGTCGCCACCATTGGGCTGGAAGCTTGGTAGATCCTCGGAAGCTGCTCCGAAATTTGGCCACACAAAACCAGCTGGGTCAACCCCAGAAAGAGCAAGTACCACAAGGGGGCCACGAAATAAGAACAAAAGCCAACAATCAGCACAAGAAAATCTAATATTAAAACTAAAATTACGAAAACATGTCAGGAGGATATACGACGAGATAACCATGGAACTATTCCGATAGCCAGGTTACAACCCGTAAACTAAACAAGGACCGGGATTGTAACCCTTCATCTGAACAGAGCTTGGTTTTCCACCATTTATCGGTAAGATAAGTAATGTAAGTAATCAAGACCGGAAGCAATCTTGCATGGGATCAAGACATGACTAGACTGGTTATACCTTATTCAATCAATCACGGCCAAGCAGATACTACGGCTTACTACTTTAACTAACTAGGGTTATCACAGGCCTAATTACTAACAAGATGCAGTGAGATTGTTCCACAGCCACAAGCCCTGCAGACCATCCAGGTTACCCAGGTCGAAAGTTAGGGGTTGAATTCAGGTGGGTACATCGCCCGGGAGACAAATATACCCTTAGGTGACTTAGAGGGTGCAACACGCGACGGTGTGCTGGAAATGTGCCCTACACGACGGCAGGCTACAGATCCCAAGAGCGCCCAGGTAACGGGATTGCCTGTAGCTGTGTCAATCTCTTGATGACTACTGTGTTATTCTAGTTATTAACCTTAATCCATTTTAGTAGGAACTCCTGACCGTGGTACTCAGGAGTCCCACCCTAGACATGATGCAAGACAGGACAAGTGGATTTAACAAACGAGCAAGAAAGAACTACCCACGGTGTCAAGGCAAGTCAACTTAAGTTATCAAGATAAATCATGTGAGGGTACTTGTCAGGAGTGCGCCACGACGGGCCACTATCATGTCAGGTTGGTCATGTCAGAGGTGCACCACTACGGGTCACTGCCGTGTTATGCTAGTTCCTTGTCATACCATGCCATGTACAATAGTCATTCCAAATATATTAAGTAAAATCAAGTTCATGACAAAAGGCGTAAGGATAAAAATGGGCGTAAAATATCTAATAGAATATCAATATACAGGGCTATAGAAGAGCCAAGCTAAAAGAAATAAGACCAAAACTCCAAGAGCCAATGGGTTAAGCAAGGGGTTCAGGGGAGCAGCGTACGCAAAAGTCACGCGCGCTGAGAGAGCAGCGTAGATGAAAAGTCACGCACGCTACAGAGAGCAGCGTAAGTGAAAAGTCACGTACGCTGAGAGAGCAGCGTAGGTGAAAAGTCACGCACGCTACAGAGAGCAGCATAAGTAAAAAGTCACGCACGCTGAGAGAGCAGCGTAGGTGAAAGTCACGCACGCTACAGAGAGCAGCGTAAGTAAAAAGTCACGCACGCTGAGAGAGCAGCGTAGGTGAAAAGTCACGCACGTTACAGAGAGCAGCGTAGGTGAAAAGTCACACACGTTGAGACAGCAGCGTAGATGAAAAGTCACGCACGCTATAGAGAGCAGCGTAAGTGAAAAGTCATGCACGCTGAGAGAGCAGCGTAGGTGAAAAGTCACGCACGCTACAGAGAGCAGCGTAAGTGAAAAGTCACATACGCTGAGAAAGCAGCATAGGTGAAAAGTTATGCACGCTTCAGAGAGCAGCGTAAGTAAAAAGTCACGCACGCTGAAGGGACACACTTCCAACAGGAAGCGTACCTAAGTCTGTGTATGCAGCGCTAAAGAGCGTATGTAGCTCAGGGTGCGTAAGCTAAACAGCTCTGCACACTGCTCACTGTCTTCTCCAAACAACAAGGACACCATGGATGAAACCAAGGCTTCAAAGCATCATAACTTGGCCATCCGAACTCCAAATCCAGATTTCCAAAGTTCCAACTTGGGTAGAATTGAATGCTCTTCCACTTGGGAATACCAAAACCCATGAAAATCCAACTAAAAGAGATCAAACCATACAAAATCTAAAAATAGAAATAACTTAGATCTAGAGCAAAGGAGACTTCAAATCACAAAACACCAAGTTCTAATGTTGATCACCATGTCCTAATCTAGCAAATGAACCAAGAAAATAGGGCTCTCATGAAGTGGCAAGGTGCACTTGCCTAGGGTTAGGAGAGTTGTGGAGGAAGGAGAAGAAGAAGAAGAAGGAAATTAATGGTGGAAGTTATGAGGAGAGAGAGTGGTAGGTGGGGGTTATAAAGAGGGTGAGTTGTGGTGGGTTGAGGGGTAGCATAGGTTAAGGTGATCCAACTCACATAAAACCGAACCAATCCAAATAAAACCGAGCCATGCCAAAACCCAAAATACGGGAAATACCGAAATCCCACAAGTTGAGAAAAATAAAAATACATGCCAAAATCCAGATACGAGTATAAATACGAAATACGGGAAATACGGGAAATGAGGGTGATAACTCTACCCACCTTAAAAGAATTTCGTCCTCAGAATTTAATCAAGGAGCTAGAGATTGCCACGACAAGCTACACTAAGCACAGGCAAGCTACACTAAGCAGTCCAATTATATAATCATACAATGCAAGCAAGGAAGGGAAAATATAAGGCATAAGAAAGACATTATACCTCACGAGTCAAACAGGTAGGGATATCGCGATCGAATGTCGTCCTCACGCTCCCACGTTGAATCACCCAGAGAGTGATGACCCCAAGCAACACGGACTAATTTAATAGTCTTGTTCTTCAGTATCTTTTCCCTCCGGTCCAAAATAGACACGGGCCTCTCCTCATACGAAAGGTTGGTACCAACAACCAATTCCGAATGGTCTAGGATGTGGCTCGGGTCCAGAATATACCGTCGTAATTGGGACACATGGAATACATCATGCACCTCACATAGCGACGGCAAAAGAGCGAGACGATAGGATACATCTCCTACTCGCTCTAGAATATCGAACAGCCCTATATACCTAGGACTAAGCTTTCCCCGCACGCCAAAGTGAATGACGCCGCGGTTAGGCGAGATCCTAAGGAATACATGGTTGTCGACAGCAAATTCTAAGGGACGTCGATGAGCATCGGCCCAATGGCACTGGCGGTCCTGGGCAACTCGGAGGTGATCTCTGACCTTCCTGACCACTTCAACCGTCTGGAAAATCAACTCGGGTCCGAGCATCTTCCTCTCTCCGACATCGTCCCATGCTAGCGGGGATCTGCACTTCCTGCCATAGAGAGCCTCGAAGGGTGCCATCTGGATACTAGCCTAATAACTGTTGTTGTACGAGAATTCCACCAGGTGCAGATGATTCTTCCATGAACCACCGAAGTCAAGGGTGCAAGATCTCAACATATCTTCAAGAGTCTGGATTGTGCGCTCTGATTGACCATCCGTCTGTGGGTGATAAGCTGAGCTGAACTGAAGACGAGTCCCCAAACTCTTCTGTAAGCTGTGCCAAAAGTGTGATGTGAATCTTGAATCCCTGTCTGAGGTGATGCTGACTGGCACACCGTGAAACCTGATGATCTGCCTGAGGTACATCTCTGCTAGCTGTGCCATCGACTGTCCAACTCTGAATGGGAGAAAGTGTGCCACCTTGGTAAGCCTGTCCATAATTACCCAAATAGCATCTCTGTCGGCCGGAGATCTGGGCAATCCGGTCACGAAATCCATGGTTATATGTTCCCATTTCCATTCTGGGATCGGTAAGGGTTGAAGAAGTCCAGCGGGCCTCTGATGTTCAGCTTTAACCTGTTGGCAAACCAAACATCGAGAGACAAACCGGGCTATCTCCCTCTTCATGCCATTCCACCAAAAATGCTGACGAATATCACGGTACATCTTCGTACCACCCGGATAAATAGAATACTGTGAACTGTGGGCTTCTGCCATGACTTCCTGTCTGATATCTCCACTAGGTACACAATGACGAGTGCCCTGCCGAAGGGTACCGTCTTCATGGATACATAACTCTGGCCTTCTTCCTGTTTCACACTCTGCTCTGAGTCGCTGAAGCTTGGAATCTGCTGACTGTGCCATCCGGATCCTCTCAACTATGCTGGACTAAACCTGTAGACTGGCCATCAATGCCACACTGGTAGGAAGAACCACTTCAATTCCCATCTTCTGAAGATCTGCCAATAATTCTGGTTGTGCCGTCAGAAAATAAACTCCGGCTCTCCTGCTCATTGCATCTGCTACAACGTTGGCCTTCCCGGGATGATACTGCAAATCCATATCAAAATCCACTAGTAGTTCGAGCCATCTTCTCTGCCGCATATTAAGGTCCTTCTGGGTGAAAACATACTTCAGGCTCTTATGATCAGTAAAGATCTCCACACCATCTCCGTACAAGTAGTGTCTCTACAATTTCAAAGCAAACACTACCGTCGCCAATTCCAAGTCGTGGGTCGGGTAATTCTTCTCATGATCATATAGTTGACGTGACACATAATATATTACCTTTCCATGCTGCATCAAGACACACCCCAATCCTCTGCCTGAAGTGTCGCAATAAACTGTGAATCCTCCAGTCCCATCTGGAAGGGTGAGAATGGGAGCCGTTATCAAACCTCGCTTCAACTTCTTAAATGATTCCTGACACTCTGCTATCCAAACAAACGACACATCCTTGCGGGTCAACTGGGTCATCGGCGCTGAAATCCTCGCGAAATCTGAAACGAACTGCCAGTAGTCGCCGGCCAATCCAAGAAAACTACGAACCTCTGCCACTGAGCTGGGTACCGGCCATGACTCGATAGCCACAATCTTCTGGGGATCTATTTCCACTCCTCCTCGGGTAATAATGTGACCCAAGTACGAAATGCGATCGAGCCAGAACTCGTATTTACTGAACTTGGAGTACAACTGATGCTCCCTAAGAGTCTGAAGGACGACTCTGAGATGCTGCTCATGCCCTGCTTCACTCTTACTGTAGGCCAGGATGTCATCCAAGAACACAATCATAAACTGTTCCAAGTAAGGCATGAAAATGCGATTCATGAGGTCCATGAATACGGCCGGCGCATTGGTCGCTCCAAAGAGCATAACAAGAAACTCCCAATGTCCATACCTCGATCTGAATGCTATCTTCGGGATGTCCTATTCTTTGACTCTGATCTGGTGGTATCCCGACCGCAAGTCGATCTTCGAGAACACTGAAGCCCCTCTGAGCTGATCAAACAAGTCATCTATCCTAGGAAGAGGGTATCTGTTCTTGATTGTCACCGAATTCAAGGTACGATAATCAACACATAGCCGGGACATACCATCCTTCTTTTACAAAATAAGCATCGGGGCTCCCCAAGGCGATCTACTTGCACGGATGAATCCCTTGGTCCTCAGTTCTTCAATCATCTTGTACAAAATCTCTAATTCTGAAGGCGCCATCCTGTAGACTTGCTCTGATACTGGTGCTGTCCCGGGAATCAAGTCTATAGTGAACTCAATATCCCGTTCTGGCGGCATCCCTGGAAGCTCCTCTGGAAAGACATCTGGAAACTCTTCAACTATTCGGGGTAACTGCACTGCTGCTACTGCCATCCGCAATGCTAGGGAAGATGGCTCCACTGCGCCTCTGGAAAACGAAAACTCTGGCTCACCGGGGATACTAAAGACAACTCTGCCAATATGGCAGTCTATCCTAGCATACTGGTTCCTCAACCAATCCATGCCTAGGACTATATCATAGTCTGCCATAGAAAACTCTATGAATCTAACGGGGAACTCCCTACCGCTAACTACGATCCGACACGAGGAAAACACTCGATCTACTCCTACAAGACCATTACCAGTAAGTATATTGAGCCTCACTGATAATGACTCGGGCTCCAATCCTATCCGTGTCGCGAATCGTGCAGACATGAATGAATGCGATGCACCAGAATCAAATAATACAGACACTGGAGAGGAGTTGACGAGAATAGTACCTGCCACAACCTCACCTGGTGCAACTTCTTCTTCTATAGCCATCATCATGGCCTGACCTTGTCCTCTGGCTGCTGGTCCTCTCTGCTGGAAACCTCTCTGCTAGAAACCTCTCTGCCTATTCTGGGTCTAAGCTTGGGCTTGTATATACTGCTGGGGGTATTGTTGCTGGAATGCCTGAGACTGAGGCGGCAAGGGCCTCGAAGACTGATACTGCTGCTGCTGAACTGGTGATGGGGCAGGTCCTCTTACCGAAGAGCTAGAAGGGTTGGATGCTGATGAACCACCCCTATTCGGGCAAGCCCCTATCCTATGATCTGCTGTTCCACAAGCCAGGCACAATCCCTGTGCCCTGCGACTGTCTGCCACCACATGCCCTGGCTTCTCGCAATGAGAACATCCCATCGCGGAATTCTGCTTCTGCTTCTGCTGCTGCGGGTACGTCGGGGTCGAATGCTGAACCGACGTTACTGAGGCCGCCCGTCTCGGAGTTCCAATGGTCAATCTCCTAGCTGCCGGAGCTAGAGCTGATGATTGGTGTATCTGACTGTGGGACCGCTTCCTACCTCCGATCCTATCTACGATCCTCTGGGAGGTGTACTCATGCCTCCTAGCTGCCCTCAAGACTGCATCGAACGTCTGGTGCTCGAACTGTTCAACCGCCAATAAGATCTCTAAATGCAGTCCCTGTTGGAACCGTTGGGCCCTATCAAACTCGGTCGCCACCAAGGTGGGGGCAAACCTACTCAGCCTAGAAAACTTGGTCGCATAACCATCGACCGTCCTGCCACCTTGCTTCAAGTTGGTAAATCTGGTCTGTAAGTCGTAACGAGCCACAGCATCAAAGTACTTCGTCTGGAATCTCTCTCTAAACACTGCCTAAGCAATGGGTGCCACTAATCCCATGGCTTGTGCCGCCCACCAACTGCGAGCCAAGTCCAACAACTACAGGCGTACCACCACCACCTTCTCATTCTCAGGTGTCCTAGCTACTTCCAGAATCACCTCGGTATCCTGAAGCCATGCATCCGCGTCAATTGTATCCTCGCTGCCGTCGAAGAAAGGAGGGTTCAAGCGCTTGAAGCTGTTGGCCGCCTGGTTCCCTGGATGTCCACCTCGGGTCAAAGCATCTTGAACTGTCTGGTACAGGGCGTCGCTTCGACGATCCTAGGAAGCTATCAAGGTTCTGATGAGGCCTACTAAGGTTCCATCATCGGGCTCTGCGGGCTGGACGGGTCGAACTGGTGACTCTCCTCCAGTAGGTATCACTCTGGAGGCGACTTCGGAATACTGGGCTTGATCTTCAGGTTGCTGCTGGCCCACGGGAGGTGCTCCTCCTTGCTGATCGGCAGGGTCAGGTACAGTGCCGCTGAAGAAGACGACACAGGAAAACAATAAGGAAGGACCAGGACAGATCAACGATACAAGCATGTAATCAGGGCAAGAATTTTAGGGATTTGAAAATACGGGCGGAGATCAAGGGCGAATACTGATTAAGACATCTATTCGGTAAACCCTCATATTTCTTGATTTACAAGACTTGCATGGGCCACCACTTAAACCATGTCACGCCCCATGTCACTCCCCGTTCCCGGAATGCGTATTCTAATACGTATATTGCCTGAATGTATTTATTTAGTATTTATCATGTAGTATCCTGTATTTAAATTCCTATAACTTCATGTTAATTAATTATCTGTATTTTATTTTCTGCACTTTATTTTTCTGCAATTCTATTATCTGCTCTTTAAATTTTTATGTTAATTAATTAGCTGCTCTTTAATTTTCATGCTAATTAATTCCTGCAATTTTATTTCTGTATTTCTTCCTGTAATTTTATTACCTGCATTTTAATTCCTGCTTTAGTTTTACTTTCGGGTTAGCCTTGTTGGACCCGTACAACCCGACCCATTTAGAACCCGGCCCAACTCCCACCTACCACCACCTTTTATTTAAAGCCACCCTCTCCCTTCTCTCTCCTCATTTACTTTACTTCTTCACCATTACTTCTTCTTCTTCCTTTCATTACTCTCTCCACCTACCAACTAGGCAAGTACATCTTTCTCTACATAAGGACCATATTTTATGGTTCAATATTCTTTCTCTCATGATTCTAAGAGAGTTTAGTGCTTAGTATTTTTGATTTCATTGGTTCATTTCTTGTAGATCTAAGTTATTGTATTTTTGGTTGTCTATGGGTTTTGATCTAGTAAACTCCTTTGTTCTCAAGATTTGATGGTTCCTTGTCGTAGAGCAGTTCATCCTACCCAATTTTGACCTTTGGAAAGTTGGATTCGGACTTATTTTGACAGAGCTATGGACTTTTGAAGCTTTGGGGTACAACCATGGAGTTTTTGCTGTTTGGAGAAGACAATGAGCAGTGTATGCTAGCTTTTTAGCTGCGTCACTGAGCTGTGCGCGCTCTTTAGCGCAGCATGGAATCCATACGCTGCCTTTTTAGGAAGCGTGTGTCTTGCATACGCTACCTTTTGGAAGCGTGTATCGTATGGAGTTCATACGCTACCTTTTGGAAGCGTGTGTTATATGGAGTTCATACGCTGCCTTTGGGGAGCGTATGACTTGCATACGCTGACTTGAATGGTCAGGAGTCGTATGGAGTTCATACGCTACCTTTTGGGAGCGTATGACTTGCATACGCTGACTTGAATGGTCAGGAGTCGTATGGAGTCCATACGCTGCCTTTGGGGAGCGTATGACTTGCATACGCTCACTTGGAGAGTAAGGAGTCGTATGGAGTTCATACGCTGCCTTTTGGAAGCGTATGACTTCCATACGCTATCTTGGCTTGAGCGTAGCTTGACCTGGGCGTACGCTGGCTTGAGCGTAGCTTGACCTGAGCGTACGCTGGCATAAGCGTAGGCTGACATGGGAGTAGCCTGCTTACCCTGGATCTTCTATAGCCCTGTATATTGATATCTTATTAGATGTTTAACGTCCATTTTATATCCTTACGCCTTTTTGCATAAACTTGATATAATCATGATATATTGATATTTCTGTTAATTATAGATTGTTACGTGGGATGTACCATGTGTCATGAATTGAGTTATAGATACCCGGATTGACTAGAATTAAACCCTGAGAGTTGTAGACTCGACCCCACTGAATGCTAGTTGACTTTCATGCCTTGCCACCATTGATAATGATTGTGATCTTGACTAAATTGATCATGCGTTCCTAATTAGAACCAAGAGACTGGCTAGTCGTCTTATCGAATGAAATGAATGAGATACGTTCATGTTATGAACTATTTTACTCGACTGGCTGATCCCGAATATTGACATACATGCACATGCAGGCTTCAATCTATTTATTTATTTATTTATTTAGTTATTTTTCTACAAAAGAAGCATGTGTACTTTATGGTCAAGGCATGATTACCGTGGATAGATTTGATTGTTGTATTACGCTATGTAAGACCTGCAACCTAACCGCACTGGTATCGTTGTAGAGTTGTGCATATCGTACCCCGTACGAAAGTACTCATTTGAATGACCATGATCCACGGCATGGGATTTCACTCAACGTAGAGACTATTAAGTTAAATAAAATAATGATTGCATGGAGAGAATGGATTCCCGAATTCTTACATGACAGTCCCCTTGGGACGAGCAGTACCCGACGGGCCGGCTGGTTCCCACAGATGCTGTAAATCTGCCACACGGGCAGGGAACAGTATCTGCTTTTATTATTATTGTATATTTTATATTGACGGGCGTCCTGCTAGGACTCGTCTAATTCACACATGGGCCAATTGATCGACTGGATAGACTAGCCTTGCTTGCACATAGTAAGAACTGAGGAATCCCTAATTGCATTATTCCAGGATAACTTGGGACTCATAATAGCAAGCCGTAGGAGTTGATTGGCCGTTCAAGATGATTTGTTTGTTCACTGTACTCTGTTACCTAACTGGGATGATCAGAATGTCAGGACATGACGGGCCAACTTCTGTCCTTGTTTGGTTGGGAGGTTGGTTCGAAGTGTCTTGATGTGATGTGAGTTCTAGTAGCAAGCAGAGATCTATTATTATATTCTCTTACTTACTGGTTTTAGTTCTCATGTCGTGCTCCCTTGTGGTACTTGCTATTAGAGGTCTAACCTCTCTGGTTTTGCATGGCCAGATTTAGAGCCAGTTCCCGAGGACTCAGCGTACTTCCATCTCCAGGATGGTCAATACTAGAGGAATGATTGCAGGAGGCCTCGGGTGGGTTCCTTAACTTCACCACTCGTTTTGTTATCTACTTTATACCTTGCCGTTTGGCACCGACATGTTAGTCAGATTGTCTTGTACTTACTTTTGCATAATTATAATTAAGTCAGACTGCAGCTGATAACAATTGTGTATACTTTTGCTACATCAATCTGGCTATGTTTTGTAAAGCCAGATATCAAGAACATTTTGACAGAGCGTTTGGGACGCCTTACTGCTTTACCTTACATGTTCTATATTTCTGTTTCTTATTTGAATGATTGAGACAATAGATGTGTAATGACCATAGTAAGACTTTTATGTAGTATGCACCCCCTCGTCTGGTTAGACAGCATTGATCGTATTATACGGTATTCATCTACCCGTAATACGTAGCTGGCTGAGTCACTCCCCCGCTCTCCAGTATTCTAGTTCTGGGGCGTGACAAGGTTTTAGTGGTGGCCCATTCAGGTCTGATTTCAGACTTGTGGGGTATTTTGTTTAATAGGATGTCTCAATCACACATGTTTTCTCTTGATCTCATGATTCGTCGATTCTCAACTCTAGCTTGACATTCCGGTATCCTTTGACTTCATTGATCCTTTATGTCCGGTCGTTTGATTGTTCTCTTGTCCCTTTCCTTAGGGGCACTTCGTCCGCATCGGTCAGAGCTGGACAGCAACAACATGGACAGCAACATGGACAACCTAACCCTGTTGGTCAGCAACAAGAGCCGGTACTAACTCAGGAGGCTACTCAGGAAGAAGTGATCGTGGAAGCAGCAGCTGGATCGCAGTATCCGGATGTTCCACCCCCACCAACAGTTCCACCTACCCAAGTGGACACACCAGCCCTTCTGGAGATCATGAGAGGAATGATGGCTATTCAGCAGCACCAGATGTTGGCCCAGCAGCGCATGCACGCTCAGTTGCAAGAGCAGAATATACTACTCAACCAAGGATTACAGACGGCAATGGAAAGAGGGGCGAGGACAGATTCAGGGGCGTCAGCCCGGTTTTGCAAGTACAACCCCCGCCGTTTCGAGGGCACGGAGGATGCCATCTCAGCAGATGCATGGCTTAAGGATATTGAGGCTATCCTGACAGCTGCTAAGGTACCGACAGAAGAACGTGTAGATCTAGTGAAGTTGTTACTTCAGGATCTCGCACGTGATTGGTGGGAAGCAGAGGAAGTAGGCATCAGGCGTCCCGTTGCTTGGGACGATTTTACTGCAAGGTTCAAGACGAAGTACTATGGAGTTGTGGCACAGTTTGAGCTACAAAAGAAGTTTATCAGCCTCAGGCAGGCTGGCAAGACTGTAGATGCTTATGCAGCGGAGTTCTGCAGATTGAGTAGGTTTGCCCCAGAGATGGAAGCAACGGAATGGCAGAGGGCGATGAGGTTCCAGCAAGGGTTTCATCTTGAGCTCTTGCAATTGATAGAGGGGCACAATTACCAGACTTTTGATGAGATATTGACGGCGACTCGAAGGCATGAGATCACCATTCAGAGGCTTGCAGTAAGGACTGGGGGTCAGAAGAGATCCCACAGTCAGATTGAAGGAGGAGGGGGAGCAGCGCCCCGAACAACAGCACCATCCACTGGCATTCGTATCCACGATGTGGCGATGCGAGGGCCAGCACCACCACCCAGGCAGTAGCAACAGCAACAGAGGAAGAACTAGCAACCCCCGGCGGGCTGCACTTATTGTGGGAAGATGGGGCACACTAGAGATGTGTGTCGGACATTGAATGGACTGTGTCTGATATGTGGAAATCCAGATCATCGGGTTACCACATGTCCCATGAATTCGAGGTCAGGAGGACCAGGGCAGCAGTTTCCTGCTCTGCCAGCACCAGGAACAGGGCAGTATCGAGGACCAGCATTGGCAGTGAGGCCGTTGGCGCAACGTCCGTTAGTATCACAGGCTCAGATGTTTCGGCAGCAAGGGCCGCCGATGCAGCAACACCAGCATAGACCACCCCAGCATCATCAAGGCAGGGGCCAGCAGCAGCACCAGGCTAGGCCGCAACATGGGAACCAGCAAGGAGGTCGAGGGCAGGCATTCATACTGTCCTTGGAAGAGGCATTAGCATCGGAAGATGTTGTGGCAGGTAACATTCTCGTCGCCTCATATCCCGCAGTAGCATTGTTTGATTCGGGAGCATCCCATTCATTTATATCTGCACAATTTGCGACACGACTAGGAGTGGAGTTCGAGGCATTGCCAGGAAGGTTGAATATACTCACTGGTAATGGGCTCGTGGGAGTTAGTAGAGTTAGTTTAGCATGTAGTATTGTAGTGTGCGGGCATCCTTTACCCGCCCGGTTGATAGAATTTCTTGTTGGAAATTTCGACGTTATCTTAGGCATGGACTGGCTGAAAGACAGTCATACGACAATAGATTGTCGTAGTGGGAGTGTATCTTTTGATATTCCAGGCATGAAGAGGTTCACCTTAGTCAGATCAGAGGCAACTCAGCAAGAGCAGGGAGTAGTAACAGCAATGGAAGAAGTTCAGATTCCGAAGGTAGTTGAAGAGTTTCTAGACGTATTTCCCGAAGAACTTCCAGGTCTACCACCAGTTAGAGATATTGAGTTCAGCATAGAATTGGAACCTGGAACTAAACCAATATCAGATCGAGTTTACAGAATGGCGGATTCAGAGCAGGCCAAGGTGTATCAGCACATAGAGGAATTGAAGGAGAAGAAGTTTATCCAAGCTAGCATATCGCCATGGGCAGCACCAGTGGTACTTGTGGGGAAGAAGGATGGATCATCCAGATTGTGCATCGATTACAGGAAGCTTAACGCGGCAACAGTAAAGAACAAGTACCCATTACCCAGGATCGACAACTTATTTGATCAGTTGAGCAAGGCTAGAGTTTTCTCCAAGATAGATCTTCGTTCAGGGTATCATCAGGTGAGGGTTCGGAAGGAGGATATTCCTAAGACAGCATTCAGGTCGAAGTTTGGGCATTATGAGTTCTTAGTAATGCCGTTTGGTTTGACCAATGCTCCAGCTATATTCATGGATTTGATGAACCGCATCTTTATACCATACTTAGATCAGTTTGTCGTTGTCTTTCTTGACGACATACTCGTATACTCTGCTAGTGAAGAGGAGCATGAAGACCACCTCAGGAAAGTGTTGCAGGTTCTAAGAGAGAACCAGTTGTATGCCAAGCTCAGCAAGTGTGAATTCTGGACGGATCACATTTCATTTTTGGGTCATATTGTATCAAGAGCTAGAGTAGCAGTGGATCCCAAGAAGGTAGAAGCAGTAGAGAGTTGGCCAGTACCCAAGACCGTAGCTGATGTGCGGAGTTTCTTAGGATTGGCAGGATATTACAGAAGATTTGTGTCAGATTTTACAAGACTTTCAGCACCCATGACCCGCTTGACCCAGAAGGATGTACCATTCGTTTGGTCGGCAGAATATCAGGCATCATTCGAGACTTTGAAGCAGAAGTTGATATCAGCGCCTATTCTTACATTGCCAGTTGGACCCGGAGGTTTTACAGTATATTGTGATGCGTCAGGTAAAGGACTTGGATGTGTCCTTATGCAACATGGGAAGGTGATAGCATATGCATCTAGGCAGCTTCGGGACCACGAGAAGAATTACCCAACTCATGATTTGGAGTTGGCGGCAGTAGTATTTGCTTTGAAGCTATGGAGGCATTACTTATATGGTGACCGAGTGGAGATGTACACAGATCACAAAAGTTTGAAGTACATCTTTACTCAGAAGGAACTAAACATGAGGCAGAGAAGATGGCTAGAGTTGATCAAGGATTATGATGTGGAGCTTCAGTATCATCCAGGCAAGGCAAATGTAGTAGCAGACGCTCTTAGCAGAAGAGGCGGCGCATTTATGTTGACAACGCAGAGACATATCTTAGAAGACTTTCAGGAGATGGGCATAGAAGTTATACTTCCTAGTGATGTAGGAGTTCTGGCTAGTCTACAAGTCCAATCTGACTTGGTAGATAGGATCAAGGCAGCTCAGGCACAAGACCCAAGGATTCAGAAGCTTAGGACAGAATGTGAGTCAGGACTCAGAAAGGAGATGCAAATTCATGAAGATGGTACACTTAGGTTTGGATCACGTCTATGTGTACCTAGTGGAGATATCAGACAGGAAGTTATGGTAGAAGCTCACAGTTTCCAGTATTCTATACATCCTTGAGGGACCAAGATGTACCAAGATATCAAGCAGCACTTCTGGTGGAACGGGATGAAGAGGGAGATAGCTAGGTTTGTTTCCCGTTGCTTGATATGTCAACAAGTAAAGACAGAACAGCAGAGGCCAGCTGGATTATTGCAACCACTTCCTATCCCGGAATGGAAGTGGGCACATATCACGATGGACTTTGTGACCGGTTTACCGAGATCGCCAAGTGGTAAGGATGCTATTTGGGTGATAGTAGATCGGCTTACAAAGGTAGCACATTTTCTTCCTTTCAGAGTAGGGCAATCTACAGAAAAGTTGGCAGAGTTGTATATGCAACAGATAGTCAGGCAGCATGGAGTTCCTGTCAGTATTGTGTCGGATCGGGATACCCGCTTTACATCGCATTTTTGGAAGAGCTTACATCATAGTCTGGGTACCAAGTTAAAATTTAGCACGGCTTACCATCCACAGACGGACGGGCAATCAGAAAGGACGATTCAAACTTTAGAAGACATGTTGCGAGCTTGCACTCTAGATTTTGGAGGGTCTTGGGAGAGTCACCTTCACTTGGTCGAGTTCTCATACAACAACAGTTATCAAGCCAGTATCCAGATGGCGCCATTTGAGGCACTATATGGTAAGAAGTGTAGATCGCCACTAGCATGGGATGATATCGGGGAAAGGAAGATGCTAGGCCCAGAAATGATTATCCAGACGGTTGAAGTGATTAAGGGAATTAGAGAACGACTTCGTGTTGCGCAGGATCGACATCGTCATTGGGCGGACCAGCATCGTAGGCCGTTAGAGTTCTCTGTTGGGGACCACGTATTCTTGCGGAACTCACCTACTCGTGGGGTCATTAGATTTGGCGTTCGCGGAAAACTGAGTCCGCGGTACGTGGGCCCATTTGTTATCCTTGATCGGATAGGCGATGTTGCTTATCGTTTATCACTTCCACCTTCGTTATGAGAGGTGTATGACGTGTTTCATATATCTCAATTACGGAGGTATGTATCGGACCCAAGCCATATCCTCGATCATTCTGAGCTGGTTGTTGGTACCAACCTGTCTTACGGGGAGCAACCTGTGTCTATCTTGGACCGAAGGGAGAAGATACTCAAGAACCGAACAATTAACCTTGTCCGGGTTGCTTGGGGTCATCACTCTTTGGGAGAGTCAACGTGGGAACGTGAGGATGATATCCGATCACGGTATCCACATCTGTTTGACTCACAAGGTATATCTTTTTCTGTGTACCTTGATTATCTTGATTCCTCATGCTTAACCCCTTATGGGTAGAATTGCTAGATAATGTAGATTGTTAAATATGGATATGTTACTTGCTATGGACATTGTAAAATGATTGCTTTACTGAATTGCTTGTACTTAGATTAGTTTAGCCCCGATATTTCTATCTTGCTTGAATTTGAAATTCCGAGGACGAAATTTTTTCAAGGAGGGTAGAGATGTCACTCCCCGTTCCCGGAATGCGTATTCTAATACGTATATTGCCTGAATGTATTTATTTAGTATTTATCATGTAGTATCCTGTATTTAAATTCCTATAACTTTATGTTAATTAATTATCTGCATTTTATTTTCTGCACTTTATTTATCTACAATTCTATTATCTGCTCTTTAAATTATCATGTTAATTAATTAGCTGCTCTTTAATTTTTATGCTAATTAATTCCTGTAATTTTATTTCTGCATTTCTTCCTGTAATTTTATTACCTGCATTTTAATTCCTGCTTTAGTTTTACTTTCGGGTTAGCCTTGTTGGACCCGTACAACCCGACCCATTTAGAACCCGGCCCAACTCCCACCTACCACCACCTTTTATTTAAAGCCACCCTCTCCCTTCTCTCTCCTCATTTACTTTACTTCTTCACCATTACTTCTTCTTCTTCCTTTCATTACTCTCTCCACCTACCAACTAGGCAAGTACATCTTGCTCTACATGAGGACCATATTTTATGGTTCAATATTCTTCCTCTCATGATTCTAAGAGAGTTTAGTGCTTAGTATTTTTGATTTCATTAGTTCATTTCTTGTAGATCTAAGTTATTGTATTTTCGGTTGTCTATGGGTTTTGATCTAGCGAACTTCTTTGTTCTCAAGATTTGATGGTTCCTTGTCGTAGAGCAGTTCATCCTACCCAATTTTGACCTTTGAAAAGTTGGATTCGGACTTATTTTGACAGAGCTATGGACTTTTGAAGCTTTGGGGTGCAACCATGGAGTTCTTGCTGTTTGGAGAAGACAGTGAGCAGTGTATGCTAGCTTTTTAGCTGCGTCACTGAGCTGTGCGCGCTCTTTAGCGCAGCATGGAATCCATACGCTGCCTTTTTAGGAAGCGTGTGTCTTGCATACGCTACCTTTTGGAAGCGTGTGTCGTATGGAGTTCATACGCTACCTTTTGGAAGCGTGTGTCGTATGGAGTTCATACGCAGCCTTTGGGGAGCGTATGACTTGCATACGCTGACTTGAATGGTCAGGAGTCGTATGGAGTTCATACGCTACCTTTTGGGAGCGTATGACTTGCATACGTTGACTTGAATGGTCAGGAGTCGTATGGAGTCCATACGCTGCCTTTGGGGAGCGTATGACTTGCATACGCTCACTTGGATAGTAAGGAGTCGTATGGAGTTCATACGCTGCCTTTTGGAAGCGTATGACTCCCATACGCTATCTTGGCTTGAGCGTAGCTTGACCTGGGCGTACGCTGGCTTGAGCGAAGCTTGACCTGAGCGTACACTGGCATAAGCGTAGGCTGACATAGGAGTAGCCTGCTTACCCTGGATCTTCTATAGCCCTGTATATTGATATCTTATTAGATGTTTAACGTCCATTTTATATCCTTACGCCTTTTTGCATAAACTTGATATAATCATGATATATTGATATTTCTGTTAATTATAGATTGTTACGTGGGATGTACCATGTGTCATGAATTAAGTTATAGATACCCGGATTGACTAGAATTAAACCCTGAGAGTTGTAGACTCGACCCCACTGAATGCTAGTTGACTTTCATGCCTTGCCACCATTGATAATGATTGTGATCTTGACTAAATTGATCATGCGTTCCTAATTAGAACCAAGAGACTGGCTAGTCGTCTTATCGAATGAAATGAATGAGACACGTTCATGTTATGAACTATTGTACTCGACTGGCTGATCCCGAATATTGACATACATGCACATGCAGGCTTCAATCTATTTATTTATTTATTTATTTAGTTATTTTTCTACAAAAGAAGCATGTGTACTTTATGGTCAAGGCATGATTACCATGGATAGATTTGATTGTTGTATTACGCTATGTAAGACCTGCAACCTAACCGCACTGGTATCGTTGTAGAGTTGTGCATATCGTACCCCGTACGAAAGTACTCATTTGAATGACCATGATCCACGGCATGGGATTTCACTCAACGTAGAGACTATTAAGTTAAATAAAATAATGATTGCATGGAGAGAATGGATTCCCAAATTCTTACATAGCAGCCCCCTTGGGACGAGTAGTACCCGACGGGCCGGCTGGTTCCCACAGATACTGTAAATCTGCCACACGGGCAGGAAACAGTATCTGCTTTTATTATTATTGTATACTGTATATTGACGGGCGTCCTGCTAGGACTCGTCTAATTCACGCATGGGCCAATTGATCGACTGGATAGACTAGCCTTGCTTGCACATAGTAAGAACTGAGGAATCCCTAATTGCATTATTCCAGGATAACTTGGGACTCATACTAGCAAGCCGTAGGAGTTGATTGGCCGTTCAAGATGATTTGTTTATGCACTGTACTCTGTTACCTAACTGGGATGATCAGAATGTCAGGACATGACGGGCCAACTTCTGTCCTTGTTTGGTTGGGAGGTTGGTTCGAAGTGTCTTGATGTGATGTGAGTTCTAGTAGCAAGCAGAGATCTATTATTATATTCTCTTACTTATTGGTTTTAGTTCTCATGTCGTGCTCCCTTGTGGTACTTTCTATTAGAGGTCTAACCTCTCTGGTTTTGCATGGCCAGATTTAGAGCCAGTTCCCGAGGACTCAGCGTACTTCCACCTCCAGGATGGTCAATACTAGAGGAACGATTGCAGGAGGCCTCGAGTGGGTTCCTTAACTTCACCACTCGTTTTGTTATTTACTTTATACCTTGGCATTTGGCACCGACATGTTAGTCGGATTGTCTTGTACTTACTTTTGCATAATTATAATTAAGTCAGACTGCAGCTGATAACAATTGTGTATACTTTTGCTACATCAATCTGGCTATGTTTTGTAAAGCCAGATATCAAAAATATTTTGACAGAGCGTTTGGGACGCCTTACTGCTTTACCTTACATGTTCTATATTTTTGTTTCTTGTTTGAATGATTGAGACAATAGATGTGTAATGACCATAGTAAGACTTTTATGTAGTATGCACCCCCTCATCTGGTTAGACAGCATTGATCGTATTATACGGTATTTATCTACCCGTAATACGTAGCTGGCTGAGTCACTCCCCCGCTCTCCAGTATTCTGGTTCTGGGGCATGACACCCCAGAACCAGAATACTGGAGAGCGGGGGCAGAGTTAGCCAGCTACGTATATTGAAATGGAAACTACCTCGATATACGGTCACGGCTGTCTAGATATGTGAGAGTTTTCTACAAGCCAACAGTCTCTTATGGTCATGAACAAGCCTAGTGTCTCAATCACCACAAGTAAGTAAAGTCACAAGATGTATGATCATTAAATATACAATAATAAGGTGTCCCAAATATTACATATTCAGCTGATCATGAAGCTAGTCGTTACAAAATGTTAGGACTAGCAAAAGTTTAGTCATACATGATCAACCTTAGGATTTGTCAATCATGTTTACAGCCCGTAGGCAGACAGTAAGTAAAAGTGCATCGAGCTAACAGGTGCTCGTCGGCTAAACGTCTCAAAAGAATAATTTTATAGTAGAGTGAGCGAAACAAAATAGAAAACCCACTCGTAGCCCGGGTTCCTTCTAGTCGCCACCATTGGGCTGGAAGCTTGGTAGATCCTCGGGAGCTGCTCCAAAATCTGGCCACACAAAACTAGCTGGGTCAACCCCAGAAAGAGCAAGTACCACAAGGGGGCCACGAAATAAGAACAAAAGCCAGCAATCAGCACAAGAAAATCTAATATTAAAACTAAAATTACGAAAACATGTTAGGAGGATATACGATGAGATAACCATGGAACTATTCTGATAGCCAGGTTACAACCCGTAAACCAAACAAGGACCGGGGTTGTAACCCTTCATCTGAACATAGCTTGGTTTCCCGCCATTTATCGGTAAGATAAGTAATGTAAGTAATCAAGACCGGAAGCAATCTTGCATGGGATCAAGACATGACTAGACTGGTTATACGTCATTCAATCAATCACGGCCAAGCAGATACTATGGCTTACTACTTTAACTAACTAGGGTTATCATAGGCCTAATTACTAACAAGATGCATGAGATTATTCCACAGCCACAAGCCCTGCAGACCATCCAGGTTATCCAGGTCGAAAGTTAGGGATTGAATTCAGGTGGGTACATCGCTCGGGAGACAAATGTACCCTTAGGTGACTTAGAGGGTGCAACACGCGACGGTGTACTGGAAATGTACCCTACACGACGGCAGGCTGCAGATCCCAAGAGCGCCCAGGTAACGGGATTGCCTGTAGCTGTGTCAATCTCTTCATGACTACTGTATTATTCTAGTTATTAACCTTAATCCATTTTAGTAGGAACTCCTGACTGTGGCACTCAGAAGTCCCACCCTAGACATGATGCAAGACAGGACAAGTGGATTTAACAAGCAAGCAAGAAAGAACTACCCACGGTGTCAAGGCAAGTTAAGTTAAGTTATCAAGATCAATCATGTCAGGGTACTTGTCAGGAGTGCGCCATGACGGGCCACTATCATGTCAGGTTGGTCATGTCAGGAGTGCACCACTACGGGTCACTGCCGTGTTATGCTAGTTCCTTGTCATACCATGCCATATACAATAGTCATTCCAAACATATTAAGTAAAATCAAGTTCATGACAAAAGGCATAAGGATATAAAATGGGCGTAAAATATCTAATAAAATATCAATATACAGGGCTATAGAAGAGCCAAGCTTAATGAAATAAGACCAAAACTCTAAGAGCCAATAGGTTAAGCAAGGGGTTCAGGGGAGCAGCGTACGCAAAAGTCACGCACGCTGAGAGAGCAGCATAGGTGAAAAGTCACGCACGCTACAGAGAGCAGCGTAAGTGAAAAGTCACGCACGCTGAGAGAGCAGCGTAGGTGAAAAGTTACGCACGCTACAGAGAGCAGCGTAAGTGAAAAGTCACGCACGCTGAGAGAGCAGCGTAGGTGAAAGTCACGCACGCTACAGAGAGCAGCGTAAGTGAAAAGTCATACACGCTGAGAGAGCAGCGTAGGTGAAAAGTCACGTACGTTACAGAGAGCAGCGTAGGTGAAAAGTCATGCACGCTGAGAGAGCAGCGTAGGTGAAAAGTCACGCACGCTACAGAGAGCAGCGTAAGTAAAAAGTCACGCACGCTGAGAGAACAGCGTAGGTGAAAAGTCACGCACGCTATAGAGAGCAGCGTAAGTGAAAGTCACGCACGCTGAGAGAGCAGCGTAGGTGAAAAGTCACGCACGCTTCAGAAAGCAGCGTAAGTGAAAAGTCCCGCACGCTGAAGGGACACGCTTCCAACAGAAAGCGTACCTAAGTCTGCGTACGCAGTGCTAAAGAGCGCGCGTAGCTCAGGGTGCGTAAGCTAAACAGCTCTGCACACTGCTCACTGTCTTCTCCAAACAGCAAGGACACCATGGATGAAACCAAGGCTTCAAAGCATCATAACTTGGCCATCCGAACTCCAAATCCAGATTTCCAAAGTTCCAACTTGGGTAGAATTGAATGCTCTTCCACATGGGAACACCAAAACCCATGAAAATCCAACTTAAAGAGATAAAACCATGTAAAATCCGAAAATAGAAATAACTTAGATCTAGAGCAAAGGAGACTTTAAATCATAAAACACCAAGTTCTAATGTTGATCACCATGTCCTAATCTAGCAAATGAACCAAGAAAATAGGGCTCTCATGAAGTGGCAAGGTGCACTTGCCTAGGGTTAGGAGAGTTGTAGAGGAAGGAGAAGAAGAAGAAGAAGGAAATTAATGATGGAAGTTATGAGGAGAGAGAGTGGTAGGTGGGGGTTATAAAGAGGGTGAGTTGTGGTGGGTTGAAGGGTAGTATAGGTTAAGGTGATCCAACTCACATAAAACCGAACCAATCCAAATAAAATCGAGCCATGCCAAAACCCAAAATACGGGAAATACCGAAATCCCACAAGTTGAGAAAAATAAAAATACATGCCAAAATCCAGATACGAGTGTAAATACAAAATACGAGAAATACGGGAAATGAGGGTGACAAATATTTTTATGCTGTATGCATTTAGGTACATTCACATTAGATGTAAAAACATCGTTGCAAATTTTATCTACACTGTCACAGACATGAGACTTACCTTTATGCGTAGAGCGTAAAAATTGATTATCTACCTCGTCACAGACGGGAGATTTTTCTTTATGCGAAGTGCATAATTTTTTTGTGTCTACCACGTCACAGACGGGAGACTTATTTTTACACTTCGAAGTACATGCATTAGAGTCTGCCTCATTACAAATGGGAGACTCGTTCTTATGCACTGAGCGTAATATTTGGTTTTTACCCACTGGGCGTAAAACCTGATTATCTTCACCGTCATAGACGGGAGATAACTTGCCATACTTAGAGTGCAACGCTGAAGTAAGGACTGCCTCGTTACGAACGGGAGCCCCTACGACAAGAGTGGGAAGAATTCCCTTGCCCTCAGAAGCAACAGGGAGATCAGAAGCTATTTTGGATTTAGGAATCCAAAGTTTTCGTACTTTGCGAGATTTTTGAACATTGGAGCGGCGAGAACCACCCCCAGTTCGAATCATTTCTTCATAAGCAGTCTGGTCGAAGTGTACAACCAGAGTCTTCTTTGTCGATCCAATCGACACATCATCGTATTGAGCAATTGCCTCCTCGTCAGAGGAGAAGGTCGTCCCCAGCAGAGTCGCCATTTTTGTTTCACTTAACAAAATGCCTGGAAATCAAATTTTGAAAATAAAACAAAAAAAGTACAAAAAGTACAAATTTGATTCTGGGAAGTATTGCTATGGAAGTCTGATCTGTAAATAATCACTTTGTTCCTTGGACCATACGATGATGATGAAGATCACTGCTAGAAGATGAACAATTAGAAGAACTGAGTCACCAGAAAGGTATCGACGCACTTGGGCACTGATGGCGAGGCCGAATGCTTTTCTGCTTTGCTTCACTCTGTTCTGGAAGAAAAGTTGAAGAAGAATGCTCCGAAAAATTAAAGTCTCTGGGCTCTGATCTCTATGTATTCTGTCCTTTCTCTCTGTCTCCCTATATGAGAAAAATTAGTCTATTTATAGACTTGGTTTCTTGTGCGTAAAAACTCAGCAAAAGTTCCGTCTTTACGCTGACAACTGCCACCCATGACCAAAGTCATCCTCAGCATACGTTGACACATGTCCCATCATTTCAATAGGAATAGGATGCACGTATACACGATCTTCGAGATGTGTGGCATGAAAGCCTTGTAGGCAAACCACGTTCTGAATTGGGATAGGGCGTAAAACAACCCAAATATGCCCTAAGCGCAAAGTAGTAGACTAGGCGTACAATAGCCCTGATGTAGACTTCCTGCGTAAAGTGGTTGTTAAATAACCTTGAGCGTAAAAGTAGCCCAAATAAACCTTACGCACACGTCAACCGTTGAGCGTAAAAACTCGTATAGTCTCCGTGCGTAAAAGAAGCCATATTATGAGCGTAAAGTGGCTTAGTCCACATACTAAACGACAAATGGTCCTCTGTGTAAAATAAATCCCTTTGATTTCTGTGATATATGCCATCATTAAATCTTCATGTCAGACTTTGCATTAAATGCAAGACTTGACAGTTTTGTCCAGCGTAAAAGTGGCTAGCCTGTCTTGGGCGTAAAATTATTAGCTTTGACCCAGGCGTAAAATAATTGGCCTACTTCGGGCATAAAGTGATTAGCCGCTCTTTGGCGTAAAGTGGATCGATTTGAATGGAATGATCCTTATCTTTGACTCATTCTTATGAAGCACTTTTTACACTCCTACAAGCGTATCTAACTTTGTCTCGAGGACATTGATACGTCTGAGAGCTTCGTTGTTGTCTTCCTTATTGCCATCGGCCATGAACACAGTCCGAGTATGAGGGTGACTGGAGGGAGCCGTGGATCCTTTACTTTCTTGCTCAGACGCCTGAGTTTCACTATCCTGAGTATATACCGTAAGATTGTGATCTTCTTCGGACTCAGTATGGTTACTACCTCCAGTCTGGTTACTGGCTGTGCCATTAGAGACATCCGTATCATATTGCACCTTGTCAGATTGGAATACAGGTTTGTCATGCATGGTAGAAGGCTGGCTGCCCCTAGTTTTTGACAAGGCACCCAATGCAGATCTGAACGAGTGCTTTGGAACATACCTGCATCCGGTACCTTAGCTTTATTGTTCTCTGACCTTCTCTTCGGTTTAGCAACCGATATTGAAGGATTCTGATAGGGCTTCTTGAAAGCTCTGGAACCCTGCACCGTGTAGCATGTTGTGATGCAGGGCACCTCTTCTTTATGGCTAACCGACCCATATTAAGCCTCCAGCGTTGGGTCGGCATGGAGTAGAGTCTTTAGAAGATGGAACGCCTGCTCGGTGATAGTGCAACCGTCTGCTGACAACTACAGCTGATGGTAATCTGGGCACAAGAGTGCCTTGATTTAGGCATGTCTTCTACAATAGATTCTTCTTCCGCTTGGAAGAGGGTTGGATCTTCTGTCGTAGCGCTCCCATTATACATACAGGGAAGATGCATGTAAGCACGGTCAGAGCGGGTCGGGCGAAGAAGCCTCTTGTCGCTCCTACGGAAATGCTGCTCGCGTGGCACCCTCTCCGTTGGACATATTCCTTGGCTTAGCTTACGAAGAGGAGTACCCCAGTGGAAGGAAGATTCAACTGGTTGAGGCATCGGAGCAAGAGAGCCAGTCATATATAGCTTTCCATCGGCTGCTCGTGTTACTGTCAATACTGGCCTCTGGTCTACCACTGGTGTCGTACGCTTGTTGTTCGAAGTACGAGCCACCTGGAATCTTTTCCTACTACCCCTAGCGGGCGAGTAGTATTCAGAGACCGTCGAAGGTTTACTTGATGGGAAAGCGATTCTGTCGAAGACAGATCTTCTTACCTGCAATACTCCCATCGTGAGGGGTTGGACCGGTGTGAGCTTCCTTTGGCATCGTTCCTTCCTTAGATCAACCATGGAACCACCATCTTCCTTGCCATGCTTTCTTGGGACAGAAATCGGGCGAGGGGATAAGGCTGTGGCAGCCCAAATCTTTTCTGTGGCCTTGATGTTGAGGGGGTCCTGAGACGTAGTTCCAGCCATCGTGTTGCTAGCTGCAACCGCCTTAGGCCTCCAGATATGTCGCATCTTCTTCGATTATACGAACTGCTTCAAAGTCTTCGACTTTTTATTAGAGAGAAGATCTTGAAAAGCCTGCTGCCGAAGCGTACGACCAGCATGTCTTGAGAAGCTCCCAGTAAGTTGTCATCAGATTACGTCATTGCCTTCTCGTTGGAGGAGAAGGTAGTCCCCAGCTGAGTCGCCATTTTGTTCGACATAACAAAAGGTTGAACGAACTTTTTGCTTTATTGAACGTATAAGATATTTGTGTACAAAACAAGAAGTCATAAACAGGATATACTAAGTACAGGGAGAAGAGGTTTTTGGAAAAGTGTGACGCTAGAGATCGAGCGCTACAGTGGCTCCTTTACTCTGTTGACGATTTGACGATGAATCAACCTTGCTATAGCTCTCTGGGGCCATTGATGGGACTCGGGAGTCACTGATCAAGAGGCTGTCTGGATGAGAAGATCCCTGGAAGATGGTTGGTTGGTTGGTTCTTTGGTTGATAGGTTGATGAGGGTGGTCGACTGTTCGTGGATAGGGATTACTGATACTTTGAAGATTATTGATTGTCAATGTTCCCTCTCTTTTTTTCTTTTTTTTGGTGGAAGAAGAACTCCATCTATTTATAGAGAATCGAGCACATATGCGATGTGCATTGGGGTTCCTGAGATATGAAAGAATCTACCGTCATTGTACGGTACGGGCTTCTGCGGCACTGACACGTGGCAGATATCGAGATTCCCCTCAAATAAGATCTGTAACACCCATTTTCTAAAATGGGGGTAATTTTTGAAATTTTGTATTTTTAATTTATCTAATTAAGATATTTAAATAATAATATGATTTTTGGTGATTTTTAATCATTTTAAAACTATTTAAATATCATGACTTATGATTTTGATGTGCAGCTAGTGAAACCGTAGAGACTGTCTGCCCTAGAGCCTAGCCATGTGATTAGGGTGTTTCATTTATTATTTTTAGTCTAGAGGTAATTTGGTCATTTTGACTTTTTAGAATTATTGATTTACTGAATGGATTGACGATTGTTGATTTGACTTTTACTAGTTGTGACTTAAGAGATTAACCTAGATGTTGACTCTAGTTAAGGTGACTTGATTAGTATGGTGAGACCCTAGTCTAACTTAAGTCAAGCTAAGTAGTCATGTAGGAATCAAGACTTGAATAGAAGGCTTAGTGATTTGGTCCATAGGCTTGAGACTTAAAATTTGGTTCAATGACTAGTGCAAATAAGTCCATAGCCTATTAGACTCAACCCTAACCCTAACTATCACTTTATGACCAGCCACCTAGGGCTATTCCCCCTATAAATAATCTCTTCATTTATTGTTCTTGCCTCTTTATTGAGATTTTAATATTTTGGAGAAAGAGGTAATGTTATTTCTTTCCCAATCCCTAGATTCTTCATTTTAATTCCTTTTCCACTCTATTCTTTTGCATATGATCCTAATCTAGCCCTATTTCATGTTCATGGAGAGAAATATCAGGTTTGAACCAATTTGGAGCACTTGGTCATCAAGGAGAACACCCCCCATTTGAGGCTTTTTCTTGTAAATTGCACATATAGATAAATCCCTATTCCCTCCACCAAATTTTGTTTTCTTTGCATGGATAGGAAGCCCTAGGTGTCCCCTAGCCATAGGTATTGGATTTGTGTCGATTCGTATCCGTTTGGTATCCGTATCGGACACGTATCATGGTGTATGTGCATGAGTTTGATGAAATGTCACAAAGGTTTTTATTTTTAATTTTTGAAAATCAAATTACATGGGATTTTAGATCTATGTGTGTGTAATACATTTCGTGAAGACTGAGTCGACTTTCGAGTCATGTTCGTGTCCAAAACGAACACGAACTCACTGCACGACACCCCCGTACACATGCCCTGCTACCCGACCCAAATATCTCTCTGTATAGGACACGTGGACACGTGTAATTTGACACAGAGGTGGGGGCCATCATTGACAGACCCCCTTCAAATTTTATGACCTTTCGTATCGTATCGGACACGAAAACACGATCACACTGGTTTTTTACTACACTGTACACGCGGGAATTCAGCACTAACATGCACTTCGTGTTGTGTCCTGTCACCACGAGGACACGATTCAGGGTGTTGGTTATGTATTCCTATAACCCTTCTACGTGCATGCATGAGCCCATGGGTGTTCGTGCGCTGTGTGGTGTGCAATCATGCTCGATATGGCCGCACGAGGAAGTGTTTTACACTGTGTTTCCTGACAATGTATTTTCTGTTTTGGACACGTTTGTGTCCACTTATGTGGACACGAATGCATCTCCCTGACACATTTGACTTGTACCTCACGTCTATTTAAACTGATTTTGGGTTTTAGTTTGAAATTTTGGTTTTGAAGGTTGGGTTCATTTTTCTGATACTGAAACTAACTGAGTTCGAAAACTTAGATTTGGTTGAGATCCTAAACCTATTTTCCATGAATTAAACTGCCAAAATAGTCCATTTACTTGTGTAATAGTTTACTGAAATAGTTGTGTATTGATTGGTGTTAGTAAATGAATTTTCAAATTGGTTTTGGACTGGTATTTTGAACTGTCATTGCCATGTTTTCAGAGAACTCAAAAGTAAACCTGAGTTTTTATTTCAAATCTGATTCACTTTATGTCACTGATTCCTACTGTCAACTGTCACACACAGGACACTAAGAACACACACACATATGCATTACACTGTTACTGAGAACCATTCGAAACCTGAGGCTTGAATATGAAAACTGAGAATTTTTCCCCAAATAGTGTAACCTGAGTACTGTGTTCGAATATGGGGATTGATATGTTTTTTTACTGAATTTAAATTATTGAATACATATTGTATATATTATAAATACATTGATAGATGTGTAGATAACTGGGAATTGAATGGAATGTGTTGTATTCAAAATTCATTAGATATATGACTGAACAAGTATAGGCCTATATCATAAACCTGAGAAATGGGTATGAATCTAATAATGTAGATCATTGTATGCAGTTAACAAAACCTGAGAACTATTGATAAAACCTGAGATCTTTGTATTTAGCAAAACCTTGAATTTAATGTATCTAAAACTGAGATTTCTCCAAATGAAAACCTGAGGATTTCTTTCCTACATGTTCTTAACTGTACACTGAATTGGGATTTGGTTTGTTGATTGGGGTTGAAGGAGTTAAAAACCTGAGATGACTGAACTTTCATTCATTTTTGTATGTTAAACCCTTTTACTTCTAAACTGAAATGAACCCACAAGCTCTCATCAACACACACACACACCCTCATTCCTGTTAACATCCTACCCACACACACACACAAGTATTTACCCCTCACCCTTATTCCTGTTAACATCCTACACACACACACACATGTATTTACCCCTAACCCTCTCTCTATATCTCTATGTATATATGAATGTATATATGAATATATGTAAATATGTATTTAGGCATGAATGCATATATGAATACATCTATGTATGCAAGTATGAATGGGTGTAATGCAAACTGTTAAATGGAATATATGCATGAACTGAAATGTAATGTAAGTGTAAGTGTATGCAAGAATGTATGAGTATAGGTAGTATGCTAGTATCTAATATGCATGAATGTATGCAATATAATATAGTAATGTATATATAGATATGGTAGCTACAAAGATTTTTGAATATAAAATCCTTGATTGTATATATGATATTGATATAAGGTTTTGGCATGGGCTTGGTATAGGCTTGGCTTGGTGATTGACCTAGTTAGGCTAGAGTTGACCAAAGGTCAACATTAAGTCAATATGACCAATTGACCTAGGTTGACTAAGTTTGACTTAGTTGCCCAAACCTAAAGTTGACTAATAGTTGACTATTGACCCTTGATAGCCTAAGTTTGACCAGTTGACCAAGATAGCTTGTTGTTTACCTAATTTGACTAGATGTTGACTTGGTTTGATCCAGAGTTAACCAAGAGTTGACTTTGACCTAGATTGACATAGAAATCATGTAGATGCATTGTACACTTCAATATTAACCCCCTTGTATACATCATGACTTGTGTTGCTCTAAATAGGACTCAGATACCTCGTTCCGGACAGTGTATTCTCACAGACATTCAGATCGCAGGCGAGTACATTCTCTGATTGTTTTATACTTGTCACGACTTATACTCTTGCTATAGATTACTTTACATGATGCTGACACTTGTTATCACAGATTGGTACTATATGGATCTCTTCTTGGGATGTTATCCCCCTTAGCGGGCGCATCGAATACTTCATGTTGTGTATTTTATGTACATCAAGTATACCTTGCTCTTGCGTTATTCATGTACACTCATGTTCTCTCATGTTCTTTTATGTACGCTTATGTACTTTCATGTGCTCTCGTGTACGTTCATGTTTCCTCATGTGTTTTTCGTGTATAACCAAACATCATGTCCGTAACGTAACTTGACTAGATCCTTGTGTATTGATTGTGGGTAGGGGTGAGTATAAATGGTCATGTGATTTACCCATCATGTTCACTCTGTTACTTTTCATGTTTTATCATGTGCAACACATCCTTCTTGGCTAGTGTCCCTCATGTTCACTCATGTACATCATATTCAACCTAAGCCAATTACATGCCATCTCGTACTCTAAATCACTAGTCACTTACAATTCTTACTTATCATGTATATATTTTCAGTTATAAAATATCTCTCATGTTTTCATGTACATCTTCTTACAGCGATTTATGTATCTTACTCTATTGCTTGCTTTATATTTCCTGCCATGATATGAACTGCATAAGATGTACTGTACTCGCTCTCGTCCTGACTGGACCTTTGAAAATATTACAGATGATATCAAGGACTTCTGCCCGACCTACTATGGAGCCCATCTAGACGATATCTGTGAGTTGGACCCACAAGAGGATCTAGCTCTAGCTGAGGACGTCATCCATACTGCTTAGACTAGATTAGCTAGGCTTTATCTTATTTCTTATGTCATTTGTATTGACTTCAGAGTTGTATTTTTTCTGGATGTTGTGATGTTGTGGCGTTTAGACACTGAGACTTTCCTTCTGGTTGTATTTTCCTTTGAGATTTTCATATCTATGACATCGTGCTATTTCTGCCTTAGTTGTGATTGAGACTGTATTCTGTATTGTCACCTCCACTCGGAGTGTATATACTGTACATGTACCTTATATTGTTAGATGTTATGACCTAGGACAGCGTTCTACTGCCGACACTGCGGCGTAGGCTGGGCGTACGCACTTCTCATGCCCTTACCCTAGGGTGCGGGTCGTGACAAGATCTTTTGTGGTTATAAACATAACCGAAGGAGGTGACACATGGTGTATGCCGATTTGCTTGCTCGAATACAGTCGAGTAAATCACAGGATTTCATTCTAGATTTGGAGTCTAACTGATCCTCGTCTAAGGTTTAAATCAATCTAATATGATATCAATCATGATTTCATCCCAATCTTCTCTGTAAGAGGCGGTTTAAACAAACCAATTGTGGTGGACCCGTGCTTCCTGTGCCTCTGGTGAGGACTAAGTGCTGCTGTGCTTCTAGGATGACGAGTAGACCATGCTTCTGGAAACGACGAAACCTCTGTGCTTTCAGGCGACAAGTGGACTTAGCTTCGAATGACGACGAGACTTCTGTGCATATAGAGCACCTTATGAAGCTATATTTTAGGCTACCAGAGTCATGTGCTATAGGCGACAAGTAGGCTTGTACTTCAGGTTGGCGAGGTTACTGTGCTTTTGGTACGACAGGTTGACTTACATTGGTTGCGATGGGAGTTCCCAAGTATCTTGTAGAGAAGTGACTTAAGCTTCTGATCCGGAGTAGACGACTACATCGTGGGAATGGAGATGGTTTGAGCATATCACAATCCTGTGCCTCATGTTGACGCAGGAAAGTAGCTGTGCCTCTGAACAGTGAAGCCATTGGCTGCGAAGGGAAGGGTATGACTCCCTTGCTCGTCTGAGATTGGCGCATGCAGGTAGCTGCGCCTTTGGAGTGAAGACACTAGCTTCTGAAATAAAAGAAGGGGATGGGGGCCTACCACTATCTTGTTTCTGAGGTTGGCACAGGCAGGTGGCTGTGCATCTAACTTGAGGTCTCTGGCTTCTTCAAAGTGCTGAGTTACTGATATGCTTCTGAGAGGCTGTGCCCACAAGAAAATCAGAACATGCTTCGGTGGAGGTCAATCATCCAGCGTGTGTATCGAGAAGAAGGAAGGCTGCGCTTCGATAAAGACTGCATCCCTTGTAGATCCCTCTAGACTTCTGTCGAATCTGTACTAGATCCTTTGTAGAAGAACATAATTAGTCCCTTATGTATAGTCATGATGTGTCTGTACTAGACTTTGGTAGATATTACAATAAAGGGACATCTCTCCATATCTTCTATTTTGTCTTTTTAGTACTGAGCCTCAGTCTTTTGCATCTTCTGCGCTTTGGCGAAGGGATGTTTTCAGCTGAGATTTTTATGCTTCTACAATTTTCACCCGATAATAATTCCTTTAGTACTTCTATTGAAGGTTTTATCTTAGGCAAATGGTAGCATGGATTTTGTCTAGTGATCCTAAGGTCCCTCATTAGGGTTAAATCATACACTATACTCTATTATAACTCCCATCTTAAGAGAATATCTATAAAATTTCTACCTTCCTTAGCTATCTACCAGTCCGGTCAAGCATGCTTTCCTATATTCTCCAAGTAAAAATTTCTACAGTAGAAGAATGCCACTACTACGTACTCGGTCCATCTAGTATTGGTGTCTAGCTCAACACTTCTCGTCTTTAGATAATAACTTTCAAAAATATTCTATCCAACCTACTTATATCACATAATATAATTGAAATAGTTTCATCAAGCATAGATGTTCCTTTTTTTCAAAACAGAAAAAGACGAGAATTCGATACAAGCAATTCAACAGAGGTATGTTCGATTGCAAATACGAGGTTCAAGGGCTATAGTAGATACCAAAGGGAATTCAATAGCAGTTGTTGATTGAGATTCTAATATACTATCCAATTGCAGGCTCGTTCAATATAGTAACATAACAAAAATAATTTAATCTTGACCTGCATGGGCCACCACAAAAACATGTAATGTCCTTGTCCCAAAATACATAGGACTAAAAACGTAAGCATGCCAACTGGTACAATCTGGAATAAGTTTCTAATTTAATAGACTTACCACAGATGTACTACATTATAGAAGTGTACTAAACCTATGCTATCACAATAAGTCTCAATCCACATATAGGTAAATAAAGCAAGAATGAACAATATGGTCGTATGGATTTAGTTTAGTGATCCTAGTAGGAGTAGATTAGGAGATATTGGCTCAGGTGGCACTATCTCCAGCTGAGGAGACACTAGTAGCGACTTAGTTAGATTAGGTATTAATACTGAAATTGTCTCTAGCTTTCTGACTCATTGGTATGTCATTATTTTGAGCCTTATGTTATGATGAGACAGTTAGACTCATAGACTCCTGTTGTGGTTTTAGGATTTTGTTATGCTTCTAGACTTCTTTTGGTTTATCATATCTTTTAAGTTATTATCGTGTCATTTATCTTTCTTATAGTTTATTATGAATGAGTATGAGTATTAACACTATATTGTCCTCCATTCGTAGTTGAGATATGTTTGACAGGTTGTGACAAATTCATGAATTGAACTAGATAGTATAATAGACCTAGATAGCATTCTACCATTAATGCTGCGGCGTAGGCGGTACGTTGTCTCACACTCGTGTCGTTACATCGGGTGTGGGTCATGACACCAAGACCTAATGTTAAGCGTGTGGAAAGGCTAAAGCACTCGCTAAAAGCGAGAATGTCGTAGCAGCAACCTATAGTACCCCGCTCCTAGTCAAGGTCACTCTGTGGAATCCTATCAATATTGATTAATCTAGACAAATTGAATTGAGAACCCTCTTATCTACAGGTTGGCTTCTTGTGAAGTAAGTCCTAAATTGAATGAATAATATTTTGGAGAAGAACTCCATACAACAGTCTCTTTTTTAAACCTTTATATTGTTCATTTTTGTTAATGCTTCCACTGTTGATTTTATGAATATATTTTTATAGATGGTTTTGATGGATTTTATTACTTGCCTAAATCAACTTTTCCATTCATATCATTTTCGGAGAGAGAGAGAAGAAGTGTATCGATCCTTTGTTGGTATGAATGTTGGTGAACGCTTAGGTTAGTCTTGATTAAAGCATTGTTGTTCTTTTTCTCTTAATAATTCTCCAATAGTAAGTGGCTTTGATCCTTATTTTTTTTATCTCCAAACTTTAATAAAAGAATCTCTGCTTGTCTTTGTTGTATACATCGATCAATAATACCTTAATAAAAGAATCAAGAAAGAATAAAATGTCTATAATGTTTTTGCTTGTCATAAAAAATTATGGATTTGTGATACCATTGTCAAATAGTTGTGGAATCGTTGAAAATGATTTTAATATGAGATTTTGAGCGATGACTCGATGAATGTAGAATGCAAATGATAATATGTTACATAGTTATGTTTAAGTTTTTTTTTTACCTTAGATAAGCTTAATATGTATGCGTAGTCATAGGCAACTTGTACACAAGGATTCATTTTTTCATTCACCGTTTCCAATATAGGTATTTATATGTGTGTTGTATCATGTATTTCCTATATCTTGAATGCCATGGTATCTTGCACATGTTGCTTACACCCGTATACAGTAGTGGCATCCTGTATTTTTTGACAAGTATATTGTTATTGGATTTCTTGTGGATATTCTCGCCCCTGACCGTGGTATGGAGTAGTATCCTTGTTTGATTGTAGGTATGGCTCACAACCTTCATGATGGAATACCGATCTATATTATGACATAGGTTTTAACTATGTATCATAATCATTAGCGCATGGGTTGATAAATTGATTAACTGACTTCTACAACTATATTATTGGTTATTGATGTTTATAATAAGATAATTATACATGAGACTATCTTGGACCATTAGAATACCCATTAGAATTTTTGTAGACCTGCGTAGGACCCGTACGTAGATCAGCATACCAATTTTTCTTCAAAAATTAATTTAGGTATCATACCAAGGTATCAGTGGTACACTACGGTATACTGCGTATACCCTCTGGTCGCAGACTTACCTAGTCAACCTGCTAACTTGACCTATTCTTTTACCTATTGGTTATTTGGTTTTGTTTGTGCGGCTGGGATTGATTTAGAAAGGCTATGGATTAATTACTTGGTAGATCTAAGGCCAAGCAGCACTTTCTCTCCATTTAAAACCACTTTTTCTTTCTTTCTCTCTCTCTCTCTTTCCACTCTTCTCTATTTCTCTCCATTCTTCTTCCCTCAAGCTTGGATCCTCAACCCTAGGAGCTAAGTCTTGAGATGGAGTGATTTTTGAATCTCCGTAAAAGGAGTAGAAGGCTAGACTTGGATAGCTAAACCCAAGACAAGTACATTTTGCTTGACAAATAAAACATGTGTTTTCCATTGATTTTTGTTCTTTCCTTGATTTATACTTGGATCGCGTTGTTAAATGTCATTTAACTCTGCTTTCGTTATTTCTTTGCTACTACATTGTGGTTTTGTTTGATTTTTTTGCTTGTGAATGTGGTTCTAGAGTGTATCTAGGATTTTTTTTTGGAATAATGGTGAATTTAGGGGAGAAACTTGAGATTTACTTGGGTTTTTCATGATGAACTTGTTTAGGATGACATATGTGGTTTAGTACTAGTATTATATCTTTTTAGGGTAGGCTTGGATGGATTTGGAATGAGACTGGAACCTTGGAAATATAATTTCCACAGGTTTACTATGATGGTACAACGTGACCGGTACACTACTGGTATATCGTAGTATAATATTTTTACCACAGGAGAGTTGCTGGAATTTAACGATATTACCATCGAAATACTGTGGCACACCATCGATGCTTTGTTTGGGCTACAGAAATTTTGTTGGAAATTTTCAATATACCGGTGAGTGGCCCAAAGTTGAGTATGGGTAGTTTTATGAGCCTAATGATTTTCAAATCTTATCTAATGATGGTTAGTGACCTATGCTATGATTAAGTGTCTGTAATTAAGAATTTTAGGCCTTGTTTAGGTTGTACATGATGTTCAAGCACGAGGAATAGTATTATCGCAACTACCTGGATTGTGATCATTTCTCAATGATTTTGATGATGGAATTAAAGGTACTAATAATGCACTTGATAGACTATTACAGTATATGAACTGATTGTGTACCTAAGATGACATGCATACTACCATGTGAGTAGAGGATAAATGTTGACTTAGCTGATTGTTCTTGTATCCCGACCTTCCTGCCTACTTGTCTTCATGACGATATATATATATATATATATATATATATATATATATAAAAATATATATATATATATATATATATATATATTTTATATATATATATATATATATATATATATATATATATATATACATCAAAAAATTCCACCTCTGCTGCTTTCCCACAATGGATCCATGACCCTCCTCCCCGTGCTCGCCTCAGGCGGCGCGGCCGAGCAGCCTCCGCCGCTTGCCACCTTCCTTTCCAGCCCTCCCCCCGAGGCCGCCCCCCCTCACTGTCTTCCTCCGCGGCGAGCCGCCCTTCGCCCGAGCGAGACCGGACTGGTCGCATGACCAACTTGCCTTGGTCGGACTAGCCATCCCCGGGCTTGCTCCCAAGCTCCGTTGGCCTCCTCGCCCCCCTCCCCCCGGACCGAGCACTGCAGCATTTCCTGGCCTTGCGGAGGTCAGTAGCCGCGACCAGCTCCCGTCCCCCCGTGCTTCGCTCCCCCCGCTCTGTTGGTCGTACTCCCCGACGGTCGACATAGATGGTGGCTCCTGCCAGCTGCGGCCTGACGAGCTGCCATCGAGATCGGCCGCAGCCGCTCCCGACGCATGGAACTTCAGTACGACCCCCCATGTTTCCTGTCTGTGCCCCCGTTCAAAAGTCAAATCTCCCACGCACCCGCGTGGTGGTGGAAGATTGAGCGCATACTTCCTCCATCTCGGTGGAGGGTATGCGCCCACCCGCTGTGGCCCCGTTGTAGGCTATGCGCCCTCGGGCACCCAAGCTGCCCTCCCTTGGTTACCATGCGCCCTCCCCTGGTCGCCATGTGCCCTCGAATTTGGTATGCGCCCAACCTGCAGTAGTCTCGGGCTTATGCGCCGCCTCCCTTTTGACCTTGGGAAGCCCACCTATTGGGTTCATGCACCTTCTACTGCCAGATATGCGCCACCTATGATCAGCCATGCGCCCATCCGTGCATGCGCTCTTTTCATCCTATAGGTCGTCGGACTTCGTTCTTCGGTGGCTGTTGGTGCTGAGGCTAGTTGCTCGACCGCCCCTGATCCCCATGCGCCCAATCTTCTATGGTCCATGGCATATTCGTCGCCCCCCCATCCGGATTTGGGTGTCTACCTCTTGGGACATGCGCCTTCTGCCGCTGGCTATGCGCCCCATGTGATCGGCCATGCGCCCTCCCACACATGCGCTCATGTCTCCCCATTGGGCCCCAGTCTATAGCCCTGTGCCCTTCGGTAGTCGTTAGAGCTGAGGCTAGTTGCTCAGCCCTACCAGCACCCCGAACTTCCCCTCCTCTTCCCCCTGTACACAACCCAACCCCTCCTCCTCAGATTGCTCAACTACCCTACCAGCGCCCTCCTAGCGCGGCGACACCCCCACAGGTCCCACCTTCGCGGAGATCCTTCGCCCTTTCCCCACTGAGAGCATTGACCTCCCTGACATCGACTTCCCGTCTGCTCAGGACGGCCTCCCTTTTCGCGTCTCCTTCTCCCTCGCATAGATCTCATCCCTCTCATCCACCTTCGCGAAGACTTTTGTGCTTAAATTTTCCTTGGGGTGTCCGAAGATTTCCAAAGCGTGCGAAGCTATCGCCGGATGGGGCCTGTCATCTGTTCACAGGGTCGCACCTTTAGATCCTAAGCGCATGCTCCTTCATCTATCTTCTGACGTGGACTTCATTTTAGTCGGGGCGAAAGGCACCTCCACTATTGACGGCCACAGCGTCAAAATAGCTAAATGGTCTCCCGGCTTCAACTCCAAGGTCGACTCGTCGATTATCTCAGCTTGGATCACCCTTCCAAACCTTTCCCTTGTTTGTTTTACCCCGACGGCACTCAAGAGGATCGCCGGGTCCTTCGGGACTCTAGTAGCAATTGCTGAAGAAATCTATAATCTTTTCAAATGTAACTACGTAAAAATCTGTATGGAATTCGATCTAGCCACCGACCCGTCCGCCCATATTCATCTGAAGCTCAGGTAACAGACGATCAACCAGTTGCTGGTATATGACAACCACATTATCTTCTGCAAACATTGTCAGATGAGTTGCCATACCACACAACACTGCATCAGAGCACACCTAGAACTCAAGAAAAAAGTTACCATACAGTCACATCGCTCCAGGGCGAAACAAACCGCCCCCAAAGCCCCAATTCTCCCCCTACCCAATTCTCACACCCATTTCGCAGACAGAGACTCCCCAAACAGATCTGACAATCTCCACCAGCCAAGCACAACTATTATCCCCTACAAGCCCCCATCCATACCCCTCAACAACCAGTTCGACACCCTTTCAATATTTACCTCTGAAGACAACCGAGTGAATCCTCCACCTACCACCAACTGCGAGAACATCTATGAGTACCATACAGCCATCGAGCCCTTGACCAGTTACCAGGAGCAACAGTAGACTACGATCACCCCCGGCAAGAAATACCCTTTGTCCCAGACAGCCGTCGAGCCCCCGGGCAACGCCCAGTAGCAGCAGCTGACTACTGTCACCCCCTCGAGCACGCTCATCTCCTCCGTCGATACCTGTAGACCCTTCGTCGGCGACCTAGCTATCTTTGGTCCAGCAGCGACTAGTAGGCTTCATCAAGCCAAAGAAGCAGGCTTCCTGGATCCCTTCAATCCACTTAGCGTGTTGGCAGAGACAGCTGATGCAGAGATCCCTACCCTACCGGTAGACACGAAAAGCAGAGATCAGACATCTAAAGGTGCGGCGAAGGTGACTGATGATCCCTCCGCTCTAGCCTGGAGACCTACCAAAAACTCTTCCCGTAAGAAGAAAAAATACTACTAGGAGGCGACGGCCATGACCACAAGGTCTGCTACGAAGCTTCAAAACCCCCCACCCCCATCCCCCTCCCAATGATTAACATCCTCGCATGAAATATGAGAGGGCTGGCCAATAACCCTACGCTAAGAAGAATAAAAAGTCTCATAAAAATCCACCACATTGACATCTTAGTTCTCATCGATCCCAAAATTCCTCAAAAAAGACTTAAATCCATCCAGCTCCAGTTCGGATTCCCGTCCGGTATCGCCGGGTGTCATGACATCTGGATCCTCTTCGTCGCTATCTATGACTCCAACCAGGCATTGTCCTGCTGTATGGAGCTCCATGTTCTACCGTCACGCTGCCTACTATTTGCTATCCACGGTAGCTGCGACATCTATGAGCACAAATCTCTCTGGGACACCCTTCTAGACACCCACCTTCAACACATTACTCTTTCGTGGATCTGTACTAGGGACATTAACATGATCACGCACAGATAAAAGAAGTCCGGGGGTCGCCCGCCTCCCCAATCAGCCATGGCCGACTTCGACACATTTATTTTTAATCCACAAATAACATCCTTACCTTTCTCTGGCAACGCTTTTACCTGGTGTAACATGCAAAATGGTGATCGCCGACAATACTTCCGCTTAGACCGAGCCCTGATCAATAATCATTGGTACGACATGGGTCTCATATCCAACCTCTACCACATGAACACCGCCGAGTCGGACCACTCCCCTCTCCTAATTGAGATCATTAGCAACTCCAACTGCATTAAGAAAGCCTTCATATTCCTGGACTTCTGGCAATAACATCCCCAATTCAAAAACATCGTTGCCGACGCCTGGAGTTCCATTAATAAACCCGACCCCTTTCCTCGTGTGGCGGCCAAAATCAAGGTGACCAGAAGAGCCTTATCTTCATGGTCCAAGAACGCCTTCGGAAACATCTTCCACGCTATTCGGGAAGTAGAAGAGGACGTCACCCGGGCTGAGACTCTGTTCGCCATAGATAGATCGACTGCGAACCTATGTCGCTCAACCTCACCAGAGCTCTCCTCAAATCTCAGCTCAAGATGGATACTGAACTCTGTAAGCAAAAAGCTAGACTGACCTGGGACATTGAAGGTGACAAGAACTCTCATTTCTTTCATTCCTGCGTAAAAGGCCGCAGACAACAACTCCAACTGCATAAAATCTCCGACGAGCACGAAGTTGTCATCAAAGACCATCGGGGCATTCAGGAGGCCGTAGCGAACTTCTACTACAAACTATTCTCCAAAAAGTCATAACCAAGGACGTGGACCTCCTTGCCAAGATTCCCAGCTTGATCAACGATAGGGAGAACGAGCAGCTTCTTATCCCACATTCCGCTGAAGAAGTCAAATCTGCCGTCTGGGCCCTCAAAGAACACAGCGCCCCTGGACCTGATGGTTTCTCTAGAGTTTTCTTTCGTGCATGTCGGGACATCATCGGAGCAGACGTTCACGAGGCCGTGCTCGCTTTCTTCCAGGGGCGAGATACCCCAATTCCATCTCCTGTGCTAACCTCATCCTCATCCCCAAAATAGAAAATCTGGAGACCTTCCCTGACTTTCGGCCCATCAGCTTATGCACCTTCACAAACAAAATCATCTCTAAGATCATCGCCAGCCGCATGTCTACACTCCTCTCCAAGATCATATCCGAGGAGCAAAGCGGTTACGTCCCCGGACGGAACATCACTGACAACATCCTCCTAGCTTTAGAACCGATCACATGCATGAAATTTCCTACTAGAGGTGGGAACGTTGCCATCAAGTTGGATGTGGAAAAAGCATATGACCGTCTGGACTGGCAATTCATCATCTGGGTGTTCAGGGCATTCGACTTCTCGGAGCCTTGGATCGACATCATCTTCCAATCCGTTAGCAACTCCTGGTTCACCACAGTTATCAACGGTCAGGTGGAGGGGTTCTTCTATTCTAGTCGTAAAATCAGATAGGGAGATCCTTTATCTTCCACTATCTTCATCATCGCGGTTGATGCGTTGAGCAGAAACCTTAACTGTATGTCGAACACGCCCGAATTTCACCACTTCCACACAACCACCAGTTGCCCGTTAATTACTCACCTCGCCTACGCCGATGCCATCCTCATCTTCTCCTCTGGAGACATCGGGTCTGTGGAAGTGGTCCACAGAACGCTTGAGTGATACACTAGATGCTCGGGTCAATGAGTCAACTCCTCTAAAAGTGTCATCTACACCCACCAGAAGGCAGATAGGAACCACTCGGCTACTCTCTCCAACCTGACCTCCTTCTATACCGTACACCTGTCGTTCAACTATTTGGGATGCCTGCTGGTGTACGATAAATCTAATTCGGGGATATTCGACGATATGGTGAGCAAAATTAGAAAGAAGATCACGGGTTGGCATAACGCTACCCTCCCTTCGGGTGGGAAAATGATCCTGATCAGGAACGTCCTCTCCTCCATTCCCATCTACACCCTGGCCGTTTGCTCTCCACCAAAAAAGGTGCTCTCCTCTTTAGAGTCCCTCTTCTCCAACTTCTTCTGAGGACACAATAATGGCATGGACAAGCACTATTGGGCCAGATGGAACTTGATGGCCAAGCCAACCAAGGAGGGAGGGCTAGGGTTCAGCCATCTTCTTCATATCGTTGACGCTTACTCCACGAAGCTGTGGTGGAAAATTCATACGGGAAATTCATTCTGGAATCGGTTCATGAAGGCCAGATACTTTCGATGCTCCCACCCTACGATGGCCGTCGCCAATACCATATCCTCCATGAACTGGAGACACATCCTTCACGGTCGTAGCCTCGCAGAACTCCTCATCCGCCTGCAGCTTGGAAACGGAAGCTCGTCGTTGGGTCATGAACGGTGGCTCGGGGATGCCATCCTTCAGCCGTTTGTGGCCTCCCACCCAACTGTGCAATCCGTGATTTATGGGACTGCGACTCTGGCTGAAGATGAGACAGAGTGACAGACTGGCTTGGGCCAGATGCAGCTAACAGCCTCACTGTCGTAGATGTACGGATCAGCGATGGCCCGGATAATCTAAGATGGTCCTCCACCCCCAGTGGTGTTTTCTTCCTGGCCTCCGCCAGGGTCGTGGCTAGGGGCGTAGGCTCTCTAGCTTTTTATACCGCTCCAATCTAGTAGTCTTGCATCCATAAAAAATGGTCGGTTCTAATTTGGAGAGTGCAACACCGAAAGCTACCCACCGATTACTTTATCACCTCCTTGGCTTCAGTTTGGCATCGCGCTGCCACTGTTGTACATCCCCCTAGGCTGAAATAGCTGAACACGTCCTGCTATCCAGAGAACTTGCCTCTCATATCTGGTTCAGCCTTTCTAGTAAATGCAGTCATGCTCATCCGGCCGGAGGCTTCAATGATCTTCTCGCCAAATACGGTAGGTCCTACGGGCATCAGATCATCGCAGCCGCTGGTATTTGGGTTCTCTAGAAGAATAAAACAAATTCAGATATAAAGGGCGGCCATACCACTCTAACTCTCTGATCAGGGAGGTTCTCAGACAGGTTTCTAAAGTCGGCAGATGCTGCAACCATCTCTCGAAAAGTTTCAGGAGGGAACAGACCTAAACCGAGGAACAGTCGCACGAGCATGGCTCACTACTAGCCTGCTTGGCATGACTTGTTTTGTTTTAGTCGATCTTGTCTTTTTCTGCTTGGCGCGGTTACTTGTATAGGATTCAACATTTTGTGTCTGATACTGTCACGACCCGCACCCACTATGAGGGTACGAGTACGTAACAGCGCCCAGCCTACGCCGCAGTATTGGCGGTAGAACGCTATCCTAGGTTACTATCTAATCAACAACTCACGCAATTATATAATGTACTTGTCAAATCTCAACTCCGAACGGAGGACAAGTATAGATATGAGAATCTCAATCACAGTCTAAGAACGATAAGATATCATAGAAGTATAACTAAGAAATTGAAGACAACAAAACTACTGATAATAACAACAAACTCAAAATCTCAAATACATCTCAAGTCTCAAATCTCTATATACAACTCCAGTTCTAAACATGAAACTAAAATAAGACAGACTAGCTAAACTCCCGATCACTCCTGAATGTCGGGACCAAAGGTAGCTAAACCATCTCCACTGTAATATGTAGGGCATGTGTCCTCAGGGCAGTCATCTGTAAAATTTGCAACGGGTTCAGTCAGGACAGGAACGAGCATATCTTATCTAGAAAACCCAAGTAAATGACAGAGAACTATACAGCAGTTATAGACAGTTATATTGATGAAAATGGCAGTTTATATTCAGGTGATGGTAAGTAAGAGAGATAAAGTACAAGGAAAGTAAATACTAAACAAGAGAAGAATCATAGCAATGAAGACTGTAAAAATAGAACTAGCTGAACCAGGGTAATATGATATAAAGTCCAGACAGAAAATGTAACCAGTATAAAACCTATGTAAATCCAGTACGGGATGAATCTAATACAAGATGAATCCAGTAAGGGACGATTCCAGTTACAGTGATCAACGATTCCAGGGTGAGTTCTGCCTATACTCTAGCAGTGTGTTTTAAAATACCGAGTTCGATATATAAACGGCTGTGCGTAATCAGGCACATCCCTCACTGATCAGGCGAGAGATGGCTATGCTTCCAGTAGATTCCAGTAGGGAGATACCAGATTGGGGTATGTCTACATATCTCACTCTAGTATTTCCCCTCCCAGTAAGTGAATCCAGAATTCTGACACTATGATTCAAGATGAGTCCAGCCAAAATATAATGATACCAGTAAATGATTCCAGTAAATAATTCCAGTAAAATTATTCCAGTAGGTGATTCCAGTAATAGAGATGATACCTGTAATATAGGCCAGAAATAAAAGTGTATCGTATACATGAATCTAGAAATATCCACACGTGTTGTAATAGAGAATCGCATACAACTAACTAGAACTGAAGTACAGTAATTGACAAGTAAATAAGAGAACTATCAGAGAATGTACTCGCCTGCTACTCTGAAAAGAGTAGTATAATATCAGATGTCTGCACCGGAGTCACAATGTCCTAAATAGAGTAGTACAGGTTATAATGTGTTTAAAATAAGGTAAATGAAATCTACGATGCAATCTACATGATTTCTAGGCCAATCTAGGTCAAAGTCAACTCTAAGTCAACCTGGTCAACTGTCTAGGTCAAACTAGGTCCAAGTCAAACTTGGTCAACTCTGGATCGACCCAAGTCAACTACAATAGTCAAACTAGGTCAATACTAGTCTAGTCAAGTCTCACTAGGCCTACCCAGCCTATTCTAGCAAGCACACTCAATTTCTAGGCTATTCAAGCCAACCACACTCCTACACTGGCATTCAAGCCAGAAACACAGGTTTATGAGTCATAGGCTATATTCCTAGGCTAATCACATAGGGATACACCCAAGTGCAATGTGCCATGCATATAGGCTATAGGCCATATTCACACATATTGTATATAATAATAAGTTAATATAGTTATCATACACATATATATATATAGGCTACATTATTATATCAACATTTAGATAATATATTTATATATATATATAGTGAGATAGAGAGGGGGTACATGTGTTTGTGTGTATGTGTGATACCACAATGGGTGATTTGTGACCAAGTGTGAGAGCCATGTGTGTGTAATAGGTTTTAGGCATTTTAGGGAAACAAAATGAATCATTATATAGCATGTGTGTGTGTCTACATGTGAGGGTGTTTGTGGTTAGGGTCATGTGTTTGTCATGTGTGGGTGAATGGACATGTGACAGGGAAAACCATGTGTGTGAGGGTTTGTAACAGGGTGTCAAGAGTGTCCAACCTCAGGATTGCAATGTGTACAAATGGTACATGTGAGGGTTTAGGTAGTGCAAAGTGTGTGTGAGTTAACATGGTGGCATGGCAACCTAGGACAAAATATTAAGGTAGAGGATTGGTTGATAGGGGTGTCTGAACATGTAGAATAAGGACTCTAAAATTTGTGAAGGATATAAAATATCCATAACCTGTGCATTCTCTTGAACAGGGACTTAACTATGCACTTAGAAAGGGCAATATGGATAGTACAATAAGATATTCAAGTGTCAAGGATTGCTACCAAACATTTGATACCAATAGTCCATACTTGAGACTACAAGGAGGTGTGGACTGAACCAAAACACATAAAGGAGCTGTGCTCTGGACTCAAGTCTGGACAGGAGGAAAATAGGACTGAGCAGTGCAATTTACTGAGAGGGCATATGCATGGGTTAAAGTCAGTGAAGGAATCAAGGCAATGGCATTGTTCCCAGTTTTGCATCTCAGTCCATTTGGTGTAGTGAAGGGTGTGGGAAAAGTCAGTGTGATATCCAAGCAATTAACACATAATCTAAACTAAATTCGAAACCAAATATGAAACCAAAAGAAATATAAATTTCGAATCAACAGCTATACTCCCAACTCTCTAAGCTTAACTTCAATTTCAGTTTAGATATATCATCTAACATTCAACCAATATCAATTCCTACCCAGAGGACCCAACGTCTCAGCCTGGTAAAATTCTCAGGAAATAATGTGTTAACAGGGAGGTGTTGTAGTGTCAATGATGTGTGTCCAGCAAGTGTCAGAGTACGGCATGACAGGGAAGAGTATCCCAGGAATTTGCATTGACAGTGAACTACAAAACAGTGGACACATGGTCAGTACATCAATGCCCAAAACCAAAACAAAACCCAATTTCTCAAACACAAACTATAATCCTATAATTCAGTAACTAATACATATGTTGGAAAACTATTTGGCAATTTAAACATTTCAAATCAGTTAAAAAGTATACCCTAATTTCAGAAATCTGAAACAATGGACTGTGTATCTGTCCTCTCTTCATTTCGAAAATCCAACCAAATCAATCGAAATCCAAACTCATATGAAAACACCCTAGCAGCAACTAATACATGTGTGTGAGGGATTAACATGAAAATAAAATAGGAAAAAATAGTTTAAACAGGGAATTAAACTTCTCAAAATTCTCAAAACTGAACCACGTATCAGTCCAATGGGGAAAATGCGATTGAAAGCCAAATCATCACAATAATCCAAAATATTGGTTGGTAATGAATGTGCCTCATGTGTATGTGTCATACGAGGTGCTGCAAGTGGATACGAACGTGTCCAAAACATTAAATGCAATTTCCGAACAATACGCACCGCCAGGCCTCGTGTACGCATTCAAACACGTACAGGACACGACACGAGTGTCCTAGAGTCTCGTGGTCACGTGTACTGGTTCGCCAAGGGCAGAGCTAGGTGTCTAGGGTCCTGTATTGAGTCAGGGTCATGTCGTGTCTGACTTATAGGGCCGTGTCAGTGGCCAAATCCCACGCGTGCACAGTACGCGTGCACAGCACGCGCGCACGGCCAGTACGGCCAGTACGAAAAGGATTTCTCCTCGCACACTGAACCATAGGGCCCCATCTTTTGGAAGGATGATGTCAGTCTATGCCCCATCATCCTCACCAAAAATGGCGTGTCCACGTGTCCTACACAGGGAGTTATTGTGCCCGAGTAGCAGGACACAGTGTACGTGTGTGCACAGCGTGTCCAACACAAAAAACAGACACGAAACGACACAGAAATACCTAACACCCTTCACAAAATTTAATGTACATGCTAAGATCTACCAATCCATGTAATTACATTTTTAAAAATCAAAAATAAATTCCTAAGGGGCATTCTATCGAACACCTAGCCTATCAAATGGATACGTGTCCGATACGGACACGAAACTGACACGAATTGTGCCCAAATTCCAGGGACAGCTAGGGGACTCCTGGATCTAGCCCTAAATGCAAAGAAAACAGCAATTTAAATCAATTTGAGGAGTTTTACCTATAGGTGCAAATTACATGGAAAAGCTCCAAATGGGGGGTGTTCCTCTTGATGGCCAAATGCTCCAAAATGAGCCCAAAGCTGAGATTAACCTCCAGAATTATAAAATATAAAAAAATAGAACCTATTGCAAAAGACTAGGATTAAAAAGGAATTAAAATGGATTTATAGGGATTTTTGGAAGGGGGACAATACCTTTTCTTTTCCAATGTTGAAATGAATGAAAGAAGAGGCAAGCCCTAGAGAATAAGTGTTTATATAGGGTGGGGATCCCTATGGCTGGTCATTTAGGGTTTGGTTAGGGTTAGGGCTTCTAGTTATGGGCCATGGGCCAAGTCATGATCAAATAAATCATTTAGCCATAAGTCATTTCATGAAACCATAAACCATGAATTAATGCACTAAACCAAAACCCCTCATTCTAAAACTATTCTTTAATGACTAAAATAGGTTAACTCAAGTTAGACTAGGGTCACCATAGCTAGGGTTAGGTTCTTGGCTAGTCCACTAGGTCTCAACAAGTCAAAGTCAAACTAGAATTCACCAATTCATTAAATCACCAAATAATTCAAATAATTCAAAATGACCAAATTAACCCTAGGCTAAAAATAATAATTAAGTCATCATAATGACATGGTTAGGCTCTAGGCCATGCAGTCTCTCAGGTTTCACTAGCAGCACATCAAAATCACAAGTCATGACTTAAACCAATTCTTAAATAGTTTAAAAATTATTAAAAATCACTAAAAATCATAATATGAATCCAATATCAATAATTAATAATTAAAATTACAAAATTTCAAAATTACCCTCATCTAGAAAAATGGGTGTTACAATCCTACCCACCTTAAAAAAAATTTGTCCTCGAAATTAAAATGATCGCATCCCCACTAGGTCAAACCCCCAGCAAATCAAAGTCGAAGCAACACAATCCTACTGGTCATGATTTCACGGTCTCGAACAGGGTAGCTACGCTATCTAGGCAATCACAAGCAATATCCTGTCAAGTACTAATGGAATCACATAACAAGATGGAAAGAAGAACAGGAAGACAGACCTGCTAACCCGTCACCCGTAGCGTCGGTCTACTCAACTATCAGCACAGAAGCCCTGCCCCTCTGGGGTGTATCCCTCTGTTGGTACGGGGCACGGTGTCGTACTACAGGTGGCCTAGCTCCCTCTATCTAATCCATGACACTCAAATAATATCCACCCTGATATTCCACTCAAATTCTCTAGGGCACCATCTATATGGTATCTATCCTGCAATCTAATAATCATACCCGTCTATCTAGAACCATGTCACCAGAATCCTTGTCACACAAGTAAGTATGGTTGCGATAATCCATAGAGTCCACGACTAATGTACATACATCTAGAATCATGGTATTTAAAATTTTTGCATTGCCGCTAGCTTGGCTGCGAAAATCTTAAATTCCTACACCCGAGAAATATAACCAAAATCAGAGTCTATCTCATCGCCCAACCAGCTGATATGGCTGTAGAAGACTCTAGATTCCATGACCGAGGCAACCTAGCCCATAATGTTATCTTGGTAGAAAATCAAGTCAATAATGAATACCAAGAATCAAATTCAACGATGAACAAGGAAGATAGACAGATACTGTCAGAATCAAATTTCGAGATAGTTTATAATGAGATTCTCAAGGTTCATCCCAGGAATCTTCTCAAGTAGTCCTAACTATGATTGAGTGCCTCTCCGGTAAAGCCTATCTCTCAATCCTATCGCAGGCTCGCAGCAGTACAACTAAGTCGCCGTACTACCACGATATCGCACTAATGCGACTCTCGACTTGCATGGGCCACCACTAAAAATGTGTCACAACCCGCATCCACTGTGAGGGTACGAGTACGTAACAGCGCCCAGCCTACGCTGCAGTGTCGGCGGTAGAACGCTGTCCTAGGTTACTATCTAATCAATAACTCACGCAATTATATAATGTACTTGTCAAATCTCAACTCCGAACGGAGGACAAGTATAGATATAAGAATCTCAATCATAGTCTAAGAACGATAAGATATCACAGAAGTATAACTAAGAAATTGAAGACAACAAAACTACTGATAATAACAACAAACTCAAAATCTAAAATACATCTCAAGTCTCAAATCTCTATATACAACTCCAGTTCTAAACATGAAACTAAAACAAGATAGACTAGCTAAACTCCCGATCACTCCTGAGTGTCAGGACCAAAGGTAGCTAAACCATCTCCACTTTAATATATAGGGCATGTGTCCTCAGGACAGTCATCTGTAAAATTTGCAACAGGTCTAGTCAGGACAGGAACGAGCACATCTCATCTAGAAAACCCAAGTTAATGACAGAGAACTATACAGCAGTTATAGACAGTTATATCGATGAAAATGGCAGTTTATATTCGGGTGATGGTAAGAAAGAGAGATAAAGTGCAAGGAAAGTAAATACTAAACAAGAGAAGAATCATAGCAATAAAGACTGTAAAATAGAACTAGCTGAACCAGGGTAATATGATATAAAGTCCAGACAGAAAATGTAACCAGTGTAAAACCTATGTAAATCCAGTACGGGATAAATCTAATACAAGATGAATCCAGTAAGGAACGATTCTAGTTATAGTGATCAACGATTCCAGGGTGAGTCCAGCCTATACTCTAGCAGTGTGTTTTAAAATACCGAGTTCGACATGTAAACGGATGTGGGTAATTAATCAGGCACATCCCTCACTGATCAGGCGAGAGATGGCTATGCTTCCAATAGATTCCAGTAGGGAGATTCCAGATTGGGGTATGTCTACATGTCTCACTCTAGTATTTCCCCTCCCAGCAAGTGAATCCAGAATTCTGATACAATGATTCAAGATGAGTCCAGCCAAAATATAATGATACCAGTAAATGATTCCAGTAAATGATTCCAGTAAAATGATTCCAGTAGGTGATTCCAGTAATAGAGATGATACCAGTAATAGAGGCTAGAAAATAAAAGTGTGTCGTATACATGAATCCAGAAATACCATACGTGTTGTAACAGAGAATCGCATACAACTAGAACTGAAATACAGTAATTGACAAGTAAATGAGAGAACTATCAGAGAATGTACTCGCCTGCTACTCTGAAAAGAGTAGTATAATATCAGATGTCTGCACCGGAGTCACAATGTCCTAAATAGAGCAGTACAGGTTATAATGTGTTTAAAATAAGGTAAATAAAATATACGATGTAATCTACATGATTTCTAGGCCAATCTAGGTCAAAGTCAACTCTAAGTCAACCTGGTCAACTGTCTAGGTCAAACTAGGTCCAAGTCAAACTTGGTCAACTCTGGATCGACCCAAGTCAACTACAATAGTCAAACTAGGTCAATACTAGTCTAGTCAAGTCTCACTAGGCCTACCCAGCCTATTCTAGCAAGCACACTCAATTTCTAGGCTATACAAGCCAACCACACTCCTACACTGGCATTCAAGCCAGAAACACAGATTTATGAGTCATAGGATATATGCCTAGGCTAATCACATAGGGATACACCCAAGTGCAATGTGTCATGCATATAGGCTATAGGCCATATTCACACATATTGTATATAATACTAAGTTAATATAGTTATCATACACACATATATATATAGAGGCTACATTATTATATCAACATTTAGATAATATATTTATATATACATATAGTGAGATAGAGAGGGGGTATATGTGTTTGTGTGTATGTGTGATACCACAATAGGTGATTTGTGACCAAGTGTGAGAGCCATGTGTGTGTAATAGGTTTTAGGCATTTTAGGGAAACAAAATGAATCATTATATTTCATGTGTGTGTGTCTACATGTGAGGGTGTGTGTGGTTAGGGTCATGTGTTTGTCATGTGTGGGTGAATGGACATGTGACTGGGAAAACCATGTGTGTGAGGGTTTGTAACAGGGTGTGAAGAGTGTCCAACCTCAGGATTACAATGTGTACAAATGGTACATGTGAGGGTTTAGGTAGTGCAAAGTGTGTGTGAGTTAACATGGTGGCATGGCAACCTAGGACAGAACATTAAGGTAGAGGATTGGTTGATAGGGGGGAGGGGGGGTCTGAACATGTAGAATAAGGACTCTAAAATTTGTGAAGGATATAAAGTATCCATCTGTGCATTCTCTTGAACAGGGACTGAACTATGTACTTGGAAAGGGCAATATGGATAGTACAAAGAGGTATTCAAGTGTCAAGGACTGCTACCAAACATTTGATACCAATAGTCCATACTTGAGACTACAAGGAGGTGTGGACTGAACCAAAACACATAAAGGAGCTGTGCTCTGGACTCAAGTCTGTACAAGAGGAAAATAGGACTGAGAAGTACAATTTACTGAGAGGGCATATGCATGGGTTAAAGTCAGTGAAGGAATCATGGCAATGGCATTGTTCCCAGTTTTGCATCTCAGTCCATTTGGTGTAGTGAAGGGTATGGGAAAAATTAGTGTGATATCCAAGCAATTAACACATAATCTAAACTAAATTCGAAACCAAATATGAAACCAAAAGAAATACAAATTTCGAATCAACAGCTATACTCCCAACTCTCTAAGCTAAACTTCAATTTCAGTTTAGATATATCATCTAACATTCAACCAATATCAATTCCCACCCATAGGACCCAACGTCTTAGCCTGGTAAAATTCTCAGGAAATAATGTGTTAACAGAAAGGTGTTGTAGTGTCAATGATGTGTGTCCAGCAAGTGTCAGAGTGTGGCATGACAGGGAAGAGTATCCCAGGAATTTGCATTGACAGTGAACTACAAAACAGTGGACACATGGTCAGTACATCAATGCCCAAAACCAAAACAAAACCCAATTTCTCAAACACAAACTATAATCCTATAATTCAGTAACTAATACATATGTTGGAAAACTATTTGGCAATTTAAACATTTCAAATCAGTTAAAAAGTACACCCTAATTTCAGAAATCTGAAACAATGGACTGTGTATCAGTCCTCTGTTCATTTTGAAAATCCAACCAAATCAATCGAAACCTAAACTCATATGCAAACACCCTAGCAGCAACTAATATATGTGTGTAAGGGATTAACATGAAAATAAAATAGGAAAAAATAGTTTAAATAGGGAATTAAACTTCTCAAAATTCTCAAAACTGAAACACGTATCAGTCCAATGGGGAAAATGCGATTCGAAAGCCAAATCATCACAATAATCCAAAATATTGGTTGGTAATGAATGTGCCTCATGTGTATGTGTCATACGAGGTGTTCGTGTCCCTGCAAGTGGACACGAACGTGTCCAAAACATTAAATGCAATTTTAGAACAATACGCACAGCCAGGCCTCGTGCACGCGTTCAAACACGTACAGGACACGACACGAGTGTCCTAAAGTCTCGTGGTCACGTGTACTTGTTCGCCTAGGGTAGTGATAGGTGTTTAGGGTCCTGTATTAAGTCGGGGTCGTGTCATGTCTGACTTATAGGGCCGTGTCAGTGGCCAAATCCCTACGCGTGCACATCGCGCGCGCGCGGCCAGTACAGCCAGTGCGAGGAGGATTTCTCCTCGCACACTGAACCATAGGGCCCCATCTTTTGGAAGGATGATGTCAGTCTATGCCCCATCGTCCTCACCAAAAATGGCGTATCCACGTGTCCTACACAGGGAGTTATTGTGCCCGAGTAGCAAGACACAGTGTACGTGTGTGCACAGCGTATCCAACATGAAAAACAGACACGAAACGACACAGAAATACCTAACACCCTTCACAAAATTTAATGTACATACTAAGATCTACCAATCCATGTAATTACATTTTCAAAATTCGAAAATAAATTCCTAAGGGGCATTCTATCGAACACCTAGCCTATCAAATGGATACGTGTCCGATACGGACACGAAACTGACACGAATTGTGCCCAATTTCTAGGGACAGCTAGGGGACTCCTAGATTTAGCCTTAAATGCAAAGAAAACAACAATTTAAATCAATTTGAGGAGTTTTACCCATAGGTGCAAATTGTATGGAAAAGCTCCAAATGGAGGGTGTTCCTCTTGATGGCCAAATGCTCCAAATGAGCCCAAAGCTGAGATTAACCTCCAGAATTATAAAATATATAGAAATTATAACCTATTGCAAAAGACTAGGATTAAAAAGGAATTAAAATGGATTTATGGGGATTTTTGGAAGGGGGACAATACCTTTTCTTTTCCAATGTTGAAATGAATGAAAGAAGAGGCAAGCCCTAGAGAATAAGTATTTATATAGGGTGGGGATCCCTATGGCTGGTCATTTAGGGTTTGGTTAGGGTTAGGGCTTCTAGTTATGGGCCATGGGCCAAGTCATGATCAAATAAATCATTTAGCCATAAGTCATTTCATGAAACCATAAACCATGAATTAATGCACTAAACCAAAACCCCTTATTCTAAAACTATTCTCTAATGACTAAAATAGGTTAACTCAAGTTAGACTAGGGTCACCATAGCTAGGGTTAGGTTCTAGGCTAGTCCACTAGGTCTCAACAAGTCAAAGTCAAACTAGAATTCACCAATTCATTAAATCACCAAATAATTCAAATAAGTCAAAATGACCAAATTACCCCTAGGCTAAAAATAATAATTAAGTCATCATAATGACATGGTTAGGCTCTAGGCCATGCAGTCTCTCAGGTTTCACTAGCAGCACATCAAAATCACAAGTCATGACTTAAACCAATTCTTAAATAGTTTAAAAATTATTAAAAATCACTAAAAATCATAATGTGAATCCAATATCAATAATTAATAATTAAAATTACAAAATTTCAAAATTACCCTCATCTAAAAACTGGGTGTTACAGATACATCAATAAAGTTCGTACTTCTTATATATATATATATATATATATATATATATATATATATATATATATATATATATATATTAAAGAAACTATGGTATATATTCATATAAAATATGCAAAATACTGTAGCCATTACAAGGAAGCTCAAAAACGAATAATAGAAGAAGCGGAGAAGCTATCGCCCGCTCGGAGGCCTATTACCTCAAATAAAATAACAAACTCAGCTATTTAGGGAGTTCCAGAAGCTCTTCTTGATGTGCTTGCAATGTCTGCTAACCTTGTGGATTTGTCTGTTGATCTCGAGAATCAGTTGAGTGGGGTTGTACTGATGCTCTTCGTATCTGAATTTGTTTCAGTTTTTCCTAAATGACCCACTTGATGGCAGCTGCTATGATCTGGTAGCCATGAGAGGCTTTTCCTCAGGTGGCTAGAAGATCGTTGAAGGCCCCTTCAGCTAGGTCTAGAAGGCAAGAAGTAGAGAACCTGAGCCATACCTCAGAAGCCAACTCGACCGACGATATAATGTGTTCCGCTGTTTTGGGTTAGCACTCCGCGCAATAATGGCACGCTGATGCTAGGCTATAGCCAATGGTTGTGAGGGCATCGTCGGTAGGAAGTTTCATGAGAATCGCCCTCTAAAAAAAATGGACTACTTCTTGGAGATGTATAACGGCCAGAAAGAAGCGACGATGGGGAAAGGCGTGCTGGTCCCGCGAGCCACTCATCGTACCGTAGCCAGTGAGAAGGACCCGTTGGTCGTCAGGGGCCACCTAAGAGAGTCCGGGTCTGTCCCAACCCCATACTGGATGTAGCTAGGTCAGCGGCCGCCTCCTCGCCTAGACACGAACGTACCCTCCTCCAGTTCCATGCCCCATTGTAATCCCACAGGTCGCTGATAATGCTGGAGGATGGGGTGCCCGGGAGAGGTGAAGGAGGTCATCCTCGAGTCACCGTTCCAAAAAAGAGACTATACTCCCGAGCCCAACCGAAGTCGGATCAATGGTTCGGCAAGCCGCTGGCTGTTCATGATGCGATGCCGAGAAGCATAGGATCTACTGTATTGGGAGGCGACGGTAGGATGAGAATGTTTAAAATATCTGGCCTTCATGAATCGAGCCTAAATAGAGTGATTCACTCGGAGCTTCCGCCATATCTTCATCGAACAGGCATCAACAATGTGTGCCAACCTACAAAATCCGAGGCCACCTTCGGACGTGGGTCTAGCCATAGAGTTCCAGCTGGCCCAATGATGTTTATCCTTGTCGTTGCTATGACCCCAAAAGAAGTTGGCAAAGAGATTTTCTATAGAGGTAAGGACTTTCTTTGAGGGGAAGCAAGCAGCCAGGATATGAACCAGAAGGAGGATAGCATGTGCTTGATCAAAATCATCTTGCCTCCAGATGATAAGATAGCATTGTGTCATCCCTCAATCTTTTTTCTGATTTTGCCCACTAGGTCATAGAACAGCCCGAATTCGATCTGTCGTACACCAGCGGGAACCCTAAATAGAAGAAGGGGGTAAGCAACAGAGAAGGATGTGATGTTAGTAAGCATGGTATAGTGGTTTCTGTCAGCGGAGTGAAGGGCATAAATGACACTCTTATTGGGGTTGATATGCTGACCGAGGCATCTGGTGTATCTCTTCAGCGTGTTGTTGACCACCTCGACGGACCTAGCATCGCCAGAGAAGAAAATAAGAATGTCGTTCGCCGTAGGCTAGGTTGGTGATAATTGGGCAGCTGCTAGCGGTGTGGAAGTGTTAGACACGGGAGGATCTGGCCATAAGCTTAAAATTTTTGCTCAGCACTTCCGTGGCGATGATGAAGATGGTAGAGTGCCTTGTCTAACACCATGACTCGATTTGAAGAAACCTTCCGTTTGTCCATTAATGATGGTAGATAACCATAAGTTGCTGATCGATCTCCAAACTATGTCGATCCAAGTCTCTGAGAATTCGAATGCCCTGAACCCCCAGATCATGAATTACCAATCGAGCCTATCATACGTCGTCTCCATGTCCAACTTGATAGCAATGTTACCTCCCCAGGACGGGAATTTCATACAGCTGATCATCTCTTAAGCCAGATAATGTTGTCTAGGATAATACGGCCGCGAACGAAGCTGTAACCTACCACTTTTCTAAAATAAGGGTAATTTTGAACTTTTGTAAAATTAATTATTTAATAATAGGTTTAAATCATGTTATTGATTTATTAGTAAATGTTGATTACTTTAATATCATTAAATTAGTGTTTTATGATTTTGTTCTTTGGCTAGTATAACCTTAGAGCTGCTGTAGCCTAGAGACTAACCATGACCATGGAGTCCTAACCCATGTGATTAGATTAGCTAATTACCACTTTTTAAGCTAAGAGTATTTTGGTCATTTTGTGACTTTTGAATTATTTAGGATTTTGATTAAATGGTGAATTTTAGATTATTTTAATAATATTTAAATTAATACATTGTGATTTTGGTTATTTTTTATATTTTAATATTTTGGGAATTTTTATATTTTAATATTGATTTTACGGGATTTGTTTAGTCGGGTTTGAATTTCATTTCATTCCGACTTGTGTTAGTGACCCGGGTAGCTTAGACTCTAGACGGGACCCCAAGATTAGTTAGTAATGGCCCACAAACCTGACTAAATAAGTTAGTAAGTTTAGACTAATCCCACTTGTTAGATTGGTTAAGTTAGAGGCTTAAATTTAACCCTTTTGATCCCAAACTTGAACCTAACTTAATTTTAAACCAAGTGGACTAGTTGAGGCCATATTAGGCTTTCTCCCAAGGCCTAAATAGGGTTTAATGGGAGCTACTATAGGTTGGTTAGCCTCCCTTCCTTTCATTTCATTCCATCTTGCCTCTTTTCCTTCACAGTGTTCTTTCCCAAATTAGAGAGCTTCCCTCTTTGATTTGATCTCAAAATCTCTTCGTTCCTCCACCAAAACTTCCATCCAACCTTCACATACTATCAAGGGAGGGTGCTAGCAAAGATTTCGATCAAAGTGCAAGGAGGTGTATCCATTTTGGAAGGATCTTCCAATCAGAGCCGGGTCCTTGAGAGTATCATTGGGATCCCACTCCCAATAGGTAAAACCAACACTCTAAATTGATTTTCTATACATATTAGTTAGTTTTGAATCCATAGGATCCACCTCCATACATGTATGCCCTTTAGATTCAAGTTGACAGCCATTTGGAGCTCTCTAGGGCATGTTTGAATTGTGTCTTGTGTCCTACTTATTAGATCTCAAATTAGGACACCTCATGTGTTTGATTTAATGTCTAATAGGTTTAATTGTGTTTTAATCTTTGTTTTAGACATGTTAGAGGATGGATTGATGTTCGTTAGGATGGTTAGAATGAGTTTCATTTGGATACCCATGGTTAGATCTAAGTGGTTTAGTCTACATGTCATATTTTTAGCCTCAATATGTCATTTTCGTGTCTCTTTATATAATGGACTGTTTAGTATATGTATAATAGGTAAGTTAGATATATTTCATATATTTTGATGTGTGTGGATATGTTGTTAGTGGTGTGCTTGTGTTAGAGGAAAGGAGAGTGTGGTTTGATGTATGTCTTGAGTGGTGTGGAGAGTGAGATGTATTTTCTTTTATCAAAACAATCCCAAATTCGTTATAATATTCATCCACGTTTTTAGTAGCCATAGCAACTTAGAAATATCATAACTTTTAGCTTAGAACTCCAATTAATCTTCCATTTTTTTAAAAGAACCGTATAGAAGTTAGATTCCCAAATATATATATTAATAGGTCAAATGCATTATAGAACCTTCTGTAGAACTATTTGAGTGTCAGCTGCACGAAAGACGAATGTGTTTCGGTGTTTTCGCGATTTCGGAAGCTTCCGGACACCAAAATACAATTCGTTTGAAGTTTCAAAAAGCTAATACGAATGGCTACAACATACTTTAATCCTAGAATTTAGTGAAAGGCCCAATTGGTACAGTATTGTTTTTAAGTATAAGAGTGACTATACGACACAGGCATTTTGTATAACCTATGAGCCTATGTAGTATGGATATTAAGTGAATGTAGGTATCACAGGTTGTCGAGTATATGTATGATATAGTACCTATATATAACCTGGAGATTCACAGCTAGCCTAGAGAACCTATAGAGCTTGGAGTAGATTACTAGTTTATGGTTTAGTTTCTCTTTTTGAACTTGTTTTGTAATAAGTGGTATTTTGAGATTGTTGAGATGTTGTTATTTTGGAAGTTTTGTTTAAGTTGTCGTTGTTTGAGTTTCATATAGTTGTTAGACTCCTGTGTTATCTTATCGTGCTTAGATTGTGATTGGGTATTATCGTATCTTATACTTGTCCTCTATTCAGAGTTGAGATTGTGACATGTATATTATATAATTGCGTGAGTTGTTGATTAGATAGTGACCTAGAACAGCGTTCTACCGCTGACACTACAGCATAGGTTGGACGTACCCACTTCTCATGCCTCTATACTGGGTGCGGGTCGTGACATATTTTAGTGGTGGCCTATGCAGGTCGAGAGTCGTATTAGTACGATATCGTGGTAGTGCAATGATTAGTTGTACTACTGCGGGACTGCGATAAGAACTAAGAAATAGGCTTTTGCAGAGAGGTTACTCAATCACAGTTAGGACTACTTGAGAAGATTCCTGGGATGACCCATAAGAATCTCATTATAAACTATCTCGAAATTAGATTCCAACAGTTTGTCTACTTCCTTGTTCATCGTTGAATTTGATTCTTGGTATTCATTATTGACTTGATTTTCCACTAAGATAACATTATGGGCTAGGTACCTCATGGAATATAGAGTCTTCTACAGCCATATTAGCTTGTTTGGCGATGAGAAAGAGTCTGATTTTGGATGTATTTCTCGGGTGTGGGAATTTAAAGTTTTTCAGCCAAGCTAGCGATAATGCAAAAATTTTAAATACCGTGATTCTAGAGGTATGTACCTTAGTTACGGACTCTATGGATTATCGCTGTTGTACTTACTGGCATAACGAGGATTCCGGTAATATGGTTCTGGATAGACAGGTATGATTATCAGATTACAAAATAAATACCACGTAGATGGTACCCTAGTATGATGGAGTAGAATATTAGTGTGGATGTCACTTGAGTATCATGGATTAGATAGAGGGAGTTAGGCCCCCTGTAGCGTAGCACCATGTCCCGCACCATCAAAGGGATATACCCAGAGGGGCAGGGCTTTTGTACTGACGGTTGTGGAGACCGACGCTATGAGTGACGAGTTAGCAGGTCTGTCATTCCTGTCTTTTTTTCCATCTTGTTATGTGATTCCATTAGTACTTGTCAGGATGTTTTGTGCTGTAATAGCTAGTATAGTGACCTGTTCGAGACTATGATATCGCGACCAATAGGATTCATGTTTTACATGCTTTAGATAGAATTTTCTCGACCTTGATTGCTTGGGGTTTAACCTAGAAGGAGTACGATGATTTGGACAGAACATATGATTATCAGACTGTATCTTGGGAAGGTTTTGAACATATCATCTTTGCTTTTGTTTGAATCTTTTTCAAAAAATATAATGTTTTCCATCACAAATTAACTTAGGAGTAGGGATAACTTCAGATAACTAGTCTAGTTCTTTGTAGAACTTTATTAGTTATAACTCTTCCATAGTATAATGGTTTGATAGCTTGTATTAGAACTTATTCTTAGGTATGGTAGTCTAGTTGACATTAGACTAGTAACCATTTATAGTTAAATCTCTGTTGATTTTGACTATCAGTTTCATATAGGATGTTAGTATGCTCAGGACGTAGTGACCCCTCCGGCTCACCAGAAGGATAGTAGGATATATTGATGGTTCGAACAATGATATTTTGTAGATGTACTTTAGAAACAATAAGGATATTCGAGGTCGGTTTATTTTGTGGACTTTAATAATTTTAGGTTATTGATTCTCGAGATTTTTCACTTAAGATTGTGAAGCTAAATTTAGAAATTTAGAAATTTAGAAATGGAGAAGAGGATGTAACTATAAAGCAATGATGATGCAAAATTGAATAAGATGTTGGTAAGAGGACAGAGTGAACACAAGGATTTTGGGCTATGGGAAAATTTAAAGATTTTGTAGAGGTTTTAAAATGTAAGAAGAATAATATTTGAAGGTGTATGTGAAGAAAATACGAAGGTCGATTTTATAATAAAGAATAAGTTCCTGCATGACATAGTAGTATTAGCTTCGAATAAATTCGAGGACAGTGATTTGAACAAGTTCGAGGATTTCATAGACTTTGTTCTAGAGATTTTGGATCCAAGTTAGGACAAGGTGTAGGAATTTAAATTTTTAGGATGATTAAGTGGATAAGGGAGAGTAAGATCAGAAAGAAGGAATAAGAGTTTTAACAAGAGCATGATTTATGAAAAATGCCTTGGGAATTTAGGCCCTGCTTCTAGGAGGGAGTTTTAGTCACCAGACTTAATTTGAGGTGAGTTTTCGACCTAGGGTTTAGCATGTCTTTTATGATATTTTGTTACACCCCTTGCCTGTATGTTTTGATACCTTGTGATTGCCTTGTGCTATAGTATGGCTAGTATAGCTAGATGAGACCTCAGACTGATATTGCCTGCCATGACCCTGTATGTTATTCTTTCGAATTGTATGATTTTGATGAGCTTCTAAGACCATGATTGTTGGGGACGAGACTCTAGAAGGAGTAGGACCATCTTAATTTCGTGGACAAAATTTCTCTAAGGAGGGTAGATTTGTAACCACCACTTTTCTAAAATAAGGGTAATTTTGAACTTTTGTAAAATTGATTATTTAATAATAGATTTAAATCATGTTATTGATTTATTGGTGAATTTTGATTATTTTAATATTATTAAATTAGTGTTTTATGATTTTGTTCTTTGGCTAGTGTAACCTTAGAGCTGCTTAGCCTAGAGACTAATCGTGACCATGGAGGCCTAACCCATGTGATCAGATTAGCTAATTACCACTTTTTAGGCAAATGGTATTTTGGTCATTTTGTGACTTTTGAATCATTTAGGATTTTGATTAATTAGTGAATTTTAGATTACTTTAATAATATTTAAATTGGTGCAGTGTGATTTTGGTTATTTTTTATATTTTAATATTTTAGGAATTTTTAAATTTTAATATTAATTTTACGGGATTTGTTTAGTCGGGTTTGAGTTTCGTTTCGTTCTTACTTGTGTTAGTGACCCGGGTAGCTTAGACTCTAGACGGGACCCCAAGATTAGTTAGTCATGGCCCACAAACCCCACTAATTAAGTTAGTAAGTTTAGACTAATCCTACTTGTTAGATTGGTTAAGTTAGAGGCTTAAATTTAACCCTTTTAATCCCAAACTTGAACCTAACTTAAAATTAACCAAGAGGACTAGTTGAGGCCGTATTGGGCTTTCCCCCAAATCCCAAATACGGTTTAATGGCAGCCACTATAGGTAGGTTAGCCTCCTTTCCTTTCATTTTATTCCATCTTGCCTCTTTTCCTTCATAAAGTGTTCTTCCCCAAATTAGAGAGCTTTTCTCTTTGATTTGATCTCCAAATCTCTTCATTCCTCCACCAAAACTTCCGTCTAACCTTCTCATACTATCAAGGGAGGGTGTTAGCAAAGATTTGGATCAAAGTGCAAGAAGGAGTGTCCATTTTGGAAGGATCTTCGTATCAGAGTCGTGTCCTTGAGAGTATCATTGGGATCCCACTCCCAATAGGTAAAACCAACGCTCTAAATTAATTTCCTATGCAAATTAGTTAGTTTTGAATCCATAGGATCCACCCCCATGCATGTACCCCCTTTAGATTCAAGTTTATGGCCATTTGGAGCTCTCTAGAGCAAGTTTGAATTGTGTCTTATGTCCTGCTTATTAGATCTCAAATTAGGACACCTCATGTATTTGGTTTAATGTCTAATAGGTTTAATTATGTTTTAATTTCAGTTTTAGACATGTTATAGGATGGATTGATGTTAGTTAGGATGGTTAGAATGAGTTTTATTTGGATACCCATGGTTAGATCTAAGTGGTTTAGTCTATATATCATATTTTTAGCCTCAACTTGTTATTTTATTGTCTCTTTATATAATGGACTGTTTTGTATATATATAATAGGTAAGTTAGATATATTTCATATATTTAGATGTGCGTGGATATGTTGTTAGTAGTGTGCTTGTGTTAAAGGAGAGGGAAGTGTGGTTTGATGTGTGTCTTGAGTGGTGTGGAGAGTGAGATGTGTTTCTTTTGTCCAAACAACCCAAATTCGTCATAATATTCATCCGCATTTTTAGTAGCCATAGCAACTTATAAATATTATAATTTTTAGCTTAGAACTCCGATTAATCTCCCATTTTTTAAAAAAAAACCGTATCAAAGTTAGATTTCCAAATATATATATTAATAGGTCAAATGCATTTTAGAACTTCCTGTAGAACTATTTGAGTGTCAGCTGTATGAAAGACAAATGCGTTTTGGTGTTTTCACGATTTCGAAAGCTTCCGGACACAAAAATGCGATCCGTATGAAGTTTCAAAAAGCTAATACAAAGGAATACAACATAATTTAATCCTAGAATTTAGTGAAGGCCCAAATGGTATAATATTTATTTTAAGTAGAAGAGTGACTATACGATATAGGCATTTTGTGTAACCTATGAGCCTATGTAGTATGAATATTAAGTGAATGTATGTATCATAGGTTGTCGAGTATATGTATGATATAGTACATATATATATTATTATTTTGGTAATATATGTTAGTATGTTTGTTAGATGTTGGTTAGTAGAGGGTTAGATATGTTAGAGTTGTTATATATTAGTGTAAGTTATATATGTTACTATGTTTGTTAGATGTTGGTTAGTAGAGGGTTAGATATATTAGAGTTTGTTATATGTTAGTGTAAGTTATATATGTTAGTATAAGTGTTAGTTTGATAGTACAGGTTAGTATTTTGTTAGATATTTGATATGTTGTTAGATAGTTTGATGTTAGATATCTAGTATGTTAGATATTGATATGTTAGTTTTAGATATTAGTATGTTAGCAAGTTAGTCTCTATAGGTTATATGTTAGATATTAGTTAAGATATTATGTTAGTATATTAGATAGTTAGTTAATTAGATATTTGAGAGGTATCCTGGTATCTCATGATACCAAGTTAGTATCTTAAGGTAAATATGAATTACCTTTACCTTCAAGGTAAATGATTAGTTTACCTTATCACCGAGGCATTAATTTTTTTATGCCAATATGACCAAGGTTGATATGGTATCCTAGTGTTAGTGGGTTAGTATCTAAGTGTTTGAGTTGAGTAGGTGATGTTAGATTGTGGAAGGGTTATATAGATAGGTATATATATTTTTGGGTTATATAGTATCTATATATATTATGAGAGCATATAGATATAGGTTATGGTTCATAGTGAGGATATGTATATACAATTGATATATGATATCTCTATGTATGTGTTAGGGTAGTACTATATGGGAAAGGATATATGTGATATATATGTAATGTATATTATATAACTAAGTTTGTGTGCCTTGTTAGCCATGTAGTTTAGCTATGTGCCTTGATTTAGGCTATGTGTTAGATAGCAATGGTACTAGTATACTTGATTGTTTAGGCCAAAGACTTGTTTAGACCTAGGATTGACTAACCTAGACTAGTTTGACCATTGTTAACCATACCCTAGCTTGTTTGACCACATTATTCTAGTTGCCCTAGTTTGACTAGATTATTGACAAGAGTTGACCAAGAGTTAACTTTGACCTAGATTGACTTAGACTCATGTAGATTGCATTATAATTTCAATTACCATATAAATTGAACTCTTTATAACCTATGTTGCTCTAACTAGGACTCTGTGACTTCAGTTGGCCATCTTTTTATATCAGCTGTTCAGGATATCAGGCGAGTACATTCTCTGATCGTTTCCTAATTATTAGGATTTATATTCTTGCTCTAGATTACTTTACTTGATGCTGTCACGTTATTAACACGGATTGGTACTATATGGAACTTTTTATGAGATGTTATCCCCTTCGGGAGCATCGGGATACGTCATGTCATGTGCTTTTCACCTACATCATGTATTCATGTGCTTTCATCATTTATGTGCACTCTTGTGATTCATGTACTCTCATGTTCACAGAGCCCCCATGTATACTTCATGTGCAATAATATAACTTGTCTGGATCTTTGTGTATTGATTGGGCTACGGGGGAGTATAAATGGTCGTGTGAACAATTCTAAAGTAGTGTAATCATGTGCAAACTCTTTAGTATAATCATGTGCAAATTTAAGCCGTTCACATGTCTATCTTGTACTCTATATCACTTGCCACTGATTGTTTTTTAAGTTGTAGTAGATATTTTCTTACAGTCATCTCTTTTACTTCATGTATATTCTTCAGCATTTCATGTATCTTACTCTATAGCATGCTTACATTTCCCGTCATGATATGAACTGCGTGAGATGTATTATGCTCGTTCCTGTCCTGATTGGACATGTTGAAAATATTACAGGTAACTTGGAGATTCACAGCTAGCCTAGAGGACCAGTAGAGCTTGGAGTAGATTACTAGTATATGGTTTAGTTTCTCTTTTAGGACTTGTTTTGTAATAAGTGGTGTTTTGAGATTGTTGAGATGTTGTTATTTTGGTAGTTTATTTAAGTTGTTGTTGTTTGAGTTTCATATAGTTGTTAGACTCCTGTGTTATCTTATCATGCTTAGATTGTGATTGGATATTATCGTATCTTATACTTGTCCTCCATTCGGAGTTGAGATTGTGACAGGTACATTATATAATTGCGTGACTTGTTGATTAGATAGTGACCTAGAACAGCGTTCTACCGTCGACACTGCGGCATAGGTTGGATGTACCCACTTCTCGTGCCCCTACACTGGGTGCGGGTCGTGACAGAAGCCACTTTGCTCTTTATAGATAATTTTAGGGAGTAACCCAATCATACGACTAGCAATAATCTTAGAAATGATCTTGTTAGTAAAGGTGTACATATTCAGAGGGCAAAATTCTTTGAATGTCTTTGGGTTATCCTTCTTGGGTATCAAAATCAAGTTGGCACTAGATATCGATTTGGGGCACCTGGCTCCTTCGAAGAAGGCAATCGTCGCCTCGTGAACGTTCATCTTGATGATGTCCCAACATGATCTAAAAAAGATGCTAGTAAAACCATCCAATCCGATGGCGCTATGCTCGTTCAACGACTAAATAACATCTTTCACCTCTAGTTCATAGGACAGGACCTGTAGCTCGGTGTTGTCTGTGTCTTCGATCAGCCACTAGGAAAGCCTCATCCTTAAGGATGACATCTTTGGTAAACAGCTGAGAATAAAAAGAAAAAGTAGCCGTTTGGATATCTTATTGGTCTTTGAAAGTGCGTTCGTTCTTGTTTGTGATCTGGTAAAGGTAGAGTTATTGTCTGTGCCCCTTGACTCAAAAGTGGAAGTAGTTCGTGTTCTTGTTGCCCTCGATGTCCCAGGTTAGCCTGGCTTTCTGTTTCCAAAATTCCTCTTCGGCCTTAAGGCGAAACTTCAACAGTGCTCTAGTGAGATTGAGGGAAGCACGAGCAGAAGGAGAGCCATCTCTTGCAAACAGAAACTTTACACGAGAAATGTCGTCTTCGGCAGTGCGAATAGCCTGGAAGGTGTCGCTGTAAGCTTCCTTACTCTATTATGTGAGCGCTTTCCTCGTTGCTTTCAGTTTAGCAGCTACATGTTCCAGAGGATTGAGATCTTTATGGCCTCTCTTGGAAGCCAATACGGTGTCCCTGAACAACATGTGATGGGTCAAAAAAGTGAGGAAACAAAAACTTTTTTTAGGCTGATTAGAGTTTCTGCTGACCTCAATGAGGAGCGGCGAGTGATCCAATTCAGTAGTATTGAGGTGCGTGAGTCTGGAGCTGAGCTAGAGATCTATCTATTGTGAGTTAATAAAAGCACGATCAAGACGAAAGTATTGACGATGGGCTCCATTCTGCATGTTATACTATGTGAAAGCACTACCATAAAACTGAAGAGGGGACAGGTGGGCGTTGAAAATAAAGTTAGCAAAGTCATACATCGCAGAGGTGGAAGGTGGCCGACCTTCCGAGCTCTCCTTCCTGTTATTGACAGCATTGAAGTCTCCAACACAGAGCCAAGGGATATTGTTGAAATTATGGTAGATGTCAATCAGAGATTCCCAAAGCAGTTTACGATCGGTGACATCGTAGCTTCCATGGACTGCTGACAAGAATGACTGGTACTGGAGCATAGGGTGTTCCACCCAGCAAGAGAACGCTTACTTAGATTCTGCAATGATGTCGTGCTTGACGTTTACCCCGAAAAGGATCCAGATGTCATGGCAGCCAACAATAGTGAAGGGAAAGCCAAACTGTATGTGGATAGACTTGAGTTTCTTATTAGGTATTATGGGTTCGATGATCACCACAATGTCAATTCTATGGATTCTCTTGAGACTTTTTAATCTTCTCATGGTGGGTTTGTTCGCAAGGCATCAGATATTCCAAGATAGGATGTTAAGCATTGAGGTATTGGGGAAGGGGAGTTGGTAAGTTTTGTGACTGATCGAGTGATCATGGGCATAACCTCTTCAGCACTCTTTTGTTAGATTTTTTAATGGAGTAGTTAGGCGGTTCGGTCTCCTTGTAACCTTTGTCCTTGTATTGTTCGACTGGATCGGCGGTAGGGTGCATGTTGACCTCTCCTTCTATATCAGGCAAGGTGCCAAAATAGTTACTCGGGTTGGCGAAGCCAGCTTTTATCGCTTGTTTTAGCCTGGCTACTGGTTTTTGTCCAATATTGGCCATAAGATCTGCATGTATATCTATTTTTCTATGTACTTCCGGTTCAAGATGGTATATATCGTCTTTGTCTGGCCGCTCCCACTCAAAGTTGCCTTTAGACGGCTCCAGTTGGTCCTCTTTCTCTACTATAATATCCCCGGTGTTGCCCAAATCCGAGAGGTATTTCAGTTTTTGGGTACTACCTATTTGCCATTGATTGTCGTAGAACACAACAGTTTTATAGGAGGACTGAACTTTGACTCACAATTACAAACTCGCTTGTACAAAAGAGAGCTTAGGAACAAAACCTAGGAAAAGCAATCTAAGTACAATTGTTTAGTTTTATTTCTGGAGGGTGACGGTAGAGGCTCGAAAAAGTGCTATCAACTCTGTCTTACTCCTTGGACGATCGAACGCAACCTCGGCTCCGACGAAAAAATGCTCTCTCTCTGCCTGGGTTTATATATTTCTCTGTATCTCTGTGTGTGTACAAGGGAATAGCACCTTGCTATTTATAGGAATTCACGTGTAATGGGGGTGTACAGCCATGTGGCTAATTTTGGGCCACATTCTTGTAACTGTGCCTCGAGAAGTGGGCAGCTGGGGATTGGTTACGATTGATCATGATCTGTTTGTTGCACTAAATTCAAACTGTTAAGACTTGGTCAATTTCTGCCACGCGTCTCAACTGCTACTCTGTGGCAAGCCGCATGAATGATGCATCCTGGCTGAGCCGCATGAAGGACTGTCCCATAGCTGAGCCGCATGAAGGATATATCCTGGCTGAGCCGTATGAAGGACTATCCCATAGCCGAGCCGCATAAAGAGTGTCTCATGACCGAGCCGCATGAAGGACGTCTCATGACCGAGCCGCATGAAGGATGTCTAATAATCGAGCCGCATGAAAGATATCTTATAACCGAGCCACATAAAAAGTGTCTCATGACTGAGCCGCATGAAGGACGTCTCATGACCGAGCCACAAGAAGGACGTCTCATAACCGAGCCGCATGAAGGACGTCTTATAACCGAGCCGCATGAGAGATGATTCATGCTCGAGTCGCATGAGAGTTGCCTCATGACTGAGCCGCATAAAGGGTATTGCATGGAGAGTCTTCTTTAGAACTGTACACTGTGCCGGATATCATGATGATTTTTTTGTCTTTTTAGGACCATGTCACGTCTTGTCTTTATGTCAGAGCCATCATCTCTGTTAAAGCTGTCAAAGTAATTATGGCCAGCTGCTTAGGCTGATTTCGAACCGTATAAGGCTTCCCCTTTGCTTTTGGGCCGTATGAAGCTTTCTGGGTTTTGAGCCGCATGAAGCTTTCTAGGTTTTTGAGCCGCATGAAGCTTCTTTAGATTTTTTAAGCCGCATAAAAAATCTTCATGGGCCTCGTGGAGCTTTCTGGGTTTTGAGCCGCATGAGACTCCATGTTGATTTCGAGCCGCATAGAGAATCCCCTTCTTTCCTTGCGCTTGTGAAGGATCGCATCTCGCAAGTCAAGGACATCTCGATCAAGCTTTGCACTCGCTTTATGGGCCCGGGAATCCCGAGCACACGAATGCGTAGGTATCATGTTTGCTCCCTAATATGGGGCCAGTAAAAGCACTTACCCTCGATCTTTGTCGGAAGACTCTTGGGAACCACCCTGTCCGTTTGCCGCCGGGGGCTGGACACGGGTGGTTCTCTATAACTTCCTATCAAAGGCCCGCTTAACAGTTAGCGGGGCTCTCTAATGGTCAGAGGTTGGGACAGCTGACTGACCTCGACGACCCCACGCTGTCCTAGACTTCTTTGCTCTAGCACCCGAGGGTACGTAGTAGGAAGAGTCCAAGTTGGAGAACCACTCTGTCCGTTCACCGTGGGGGGCTGGACACGGGCGGTCCTATACAACTTTCCATCAGAGGCCCGCTTAACAGTTAGCGGGACTCTCTGATGGTCAGTGGTTGGGACAGCTGACTGAGCTCGACTAGCCCGCGCCGTCCTAGACTTCTTCGACTTAGCACCCGAAGGTGCGTAGTAGGAAGAGTCCAAGTTAGAAGGAGGGAAGGAAAGTTGGTGCACTTTTCAAAGGAGGAAAGGGGGATCTATTTATAGAATGTAGTGAGCCCTTTCTTCTTCTCCTTTCCGATGTGGGACTAAAAGTAATATTTTTCATGCTTCTACAAGACCCCCTTCAAAGTTTTCAAATTGCAAATTTGGAATACTTTGAATAAGAAGCATGGAAAGTAGAGTTGTTTTGGTGTGGCAATCCTATCAGAGGTTTCATGGACTTGATAGGTTTGGGTACTTCCGCTGGAGATTTTGTGTGGACTTATCATCCTTGGCGTACCTTAGTTTTAGGTACGGATAATAAGTTGAGAGAGGGAACCATCATATTTACTCAGAGGTGGTGAGAACATGGTAAATATGGGGTTGATGGTAATGAGGACGTGGTGGGAGTGGACTCAGTTAAGGATACATAGAACAACTCAGAGGTAATATGGACGTAGAAGTTCTACGTAACGGGTAATGAATGCCACGGAACAACTGGGTTCCAGAAGCATATGATTGTGAAAAAAGGGTACATGTACTAGAGGACCTAATATAGCATTTGTGGTCAATAGTAGACATTTGTGGACCTATTATCCTTTTTGTGTACTGGCGGTGTGAGTACGGATAATAAGTTTAGGGAAAACCAACATATTTACTCAGAGGTAATGAGAACGTGGTAAATATGGGTCTAAAGTAGAGCCTTCCTACTCAGAGGTAATGAGGACGTGGTAGGAGTGGGCCTAATGAGGATACACAGAACAACTCTGAGGTGCTATCAACGTGGAAGTTCTATGTATTGGATGGTTTGTTTGTGATGGACGAAAAAACAACTCAGAGGTAATATAGACGTGGTTGTTTTTCCCGTTGGGGAATTTTGTGGACCTATTACCCTTTTTGTGTACTGGTAGTACGAGTAATAGATTCGAATGATATTTTGTGGATCTACTACTCATTGGTACACCGGTGGTGCGAGTAATAGATTAGTATAATTTTTATGGACTTATTACCATTTTTATGTACCGGCGATGCGAGTACTGATAATAAGTGGAGAGAAAACCAACATATTTACTCAGAGGTGATGAGGACATAGTAAATATGGGTCAAAACAAAGCCTTTCTACACAGAGATAGTGAGGACATGGTAGGAGTAGGCCAAATGGGGATACACAGAACAACTCAGAGGTGTTATCAACGTGGAAGTTCTATGTATTGGGTGATTTGTTTGTGATGGACGGGAAAACAACTCAGAGGTAATATGGACATGGTTGTTTTTCCCGTTGGAAAATTTTGTTGACCTATTGCCCTTTTGTGCATATAAAAATGCGAGCAAATAGATTCGAATGATATTTTGTAGATCTACTACTCATTGGTACACCGGTGGTGCGAGTAATAGATTAGGATAATTTTTATGAACTTATTACCATTTTGCGCACTGGTGGTGCGGGTAATAGATTAGGATAAGTTTTGTGGATCTATCACCCTTCTGCGCACTGGTGGTGCGGGTAAGAGATTTTGAGGCAGACTCTGGAGGAGAAAAGCATTTAATGTGGAGGTTTCTAGTTATGACTAGAAGATTAGATGGAGCAGTCAGAGAGTAAGTTCAGTGGTACCTGAGGGTATATAACTCAATAATCTGGGAGATTTGAGGTCAGAGTGTAAGTTCAGTGGTACCAGAGGGTACATAACTCACAATCTGAGAGATAGTTGGAAGATGTCATTTAGACATAATTTTTTTGAGGAACTTGCCGTTATTATTGTTGGTATTAGGGAGTTTGCCCTTATTCTCTCTATCCGAGATATGCAGCCCCAGTTGGCGGGCCTTCTTCAATTTTGCTTCTGCGCTAGTGGCGCTGATGATGAAGGCCTTCCAGTCTTTAAATTGATCTTCGCCCATCCAGAGGCTGATTGTAGGGAGCAGCCTCTTTTAGCTAATCTCAATTAAAGAAGAGTCTGGGTTACCAAAGGGTAATTTTATCGCGGTTTGGCAAAACCGCTCGATGTAATTCCTTGTCAGTTCTTTTTCTTCTTGAACAACGTCCATGAGGTTTGACATCGTCACATCTTGTCCCACCTCGTAGAACCTTTCCAAGAATATATGTTTGAAGCCGGCAAAGGAATGGATGCAGTTATCCGACAGGTTACGGTACCAATCGAATGCGACCCCCTCCAATGCCCCGATGAACAATCGCGTGAGGATGGCGTCGTCATACGACATATGGTCTGTTGTGAGCTCGAAGTAGGTCATATACCGGCTCGCAGAGGTCTTCCCGTCATATGGATTGATATTGAATGGTTTGTATCGTTGAGGGAAGGGGACATCTCTCCATGCAGGGGGATACGGCTGTCGTATCCTGAGGTCTTGAGAGGTTTCTCGGGCATGAAACAATGCACGGAGCTCCTGGACCTCTTTTTTTGCCTCCCTAGCCTCTTTTGTAGCAGTGGGAGCCGACATTCCAGGTTGATTGTTGCCCGGGGCTGGCATAGTTGTGTTTGAGTCCGCATTGAAGGCGGGACCCAAGCTTGTTTGGCTATGTGTCCTTCCTTGTAGAGCCGGTAGGGCTGCCTTGATCTCGTCCACTAACTTAACCAAGGTATGAAGTATGGCCTCGAGAGTGTCGAGGCGCTACCGATTACTGGGACCGTCTTAATCATTCTCAGTCATAAATGTCATTCTCATATGAGGAGAAGTGGAGGGAACCGTAGAAGACGTACCCTCCGAATCATACCCTGGCATAGAGAAGTCGTCGGGGTATGTAGAAATATTCTCCTCTGGTTCAGACTCGAAGGAAGTGCCACCCCTGCATAGGAGGTTGCCTTGTCTTGGCACTTGTGGACGTCTTCAGCGACGTCAGAACCTGCTGCATCTATTGGGGGGATTGTTTCCCCTGGTTCTTCTTCTTAGAATACCGAATTGTTATGGATGTTCCGAGGAGTGCTACCCCCCAGCTTCAACTACCCCCAGGGATGTAGATGACGAATCTCCAAGTGTTGAAGATTTTGTCTTAGAGCGGGTACCTTGATAAACTCCTCCTATGACGGCTGTGGACAACCGCTTAGATGAGAGTTTCATGGCCGTGCTGGTTGAGATTGTCGGGCTGGAGGTATTTATTTTCTTTCCTTCCTTGCCGGTAGGGACCTTCCGGGCAGAATTACAAGAGGCAAAATGAAGCGCCTCGTCTCCCGAGCTTTGTTGTAGGACCGGTCCTGGCTGCTGTAGTCGTTGGAAGACGGACTACCAGTCCTCTTGTACTGTTGTCTTGTTGCAACAGCAGTTGACAATGACTTGAGTGCAGTGATGTCCATGAAAGGACTCTTTGCACCCCAAGGTTTCTTTTCTTTCCTTGCACTTGTGAAGAATCACATCACACAAGTACATCTCGATCAACCTTTACACTCATTTTGTGGGCCCGGGAATCTCGAGCACACGAGTGCATTGGTATCATGTTTGCTCCCTGATGTGGGGCTAGTAAAAGCACTTGCCCTCGATTATTGTTGGGAGACTCTTGGGAACCACCCTGTCCATTTGCCGCCAGGGGAGGATCACGGGCGGTTCTGTACAACTTTCCGTCAGAGACCCGCATAACAGTTAGCGGGACTCTTTGATGGTCAGAGATTGGGATAGATGACTGAGCTCGACGAGCCTGTACTGTCCTAGACTTCTTCACTCTAGCACCCGAGAGCGCATAGTAAGAAGGGTCCAGGCTATGCCGTATAGAATCTGGCACATTTTCGTTGGAGCTCCTGATGTCAGGACCGTATGAGAGGCGGTCGAAGACTGAACCCGAGCCGCATAGGGCAGATGGCCTGCGGCTGGGATTGGATGTCGCATAGGTCATCTCCCTGCGACTAGGGTTGGTGGCTGCATAGGTATTCTGCATGCGGCTGAGATTGGTGGCCGTATGAGCCTTCTGCATGCGGCTGCGATTGGTGGCCGCATGAGCCTTCTTCATGTGGCTGGCACCCTTATGTGGCTTCTTCCTGGATCGCATAGAGTTCCTATTTACTCCTGCAAGTCCAACATCATAGTATTTTCCTTTGTCGGACTTGAGGATAACAGGGTCCTCTGCGGCCTGATGTGGGGCCACATGTGAGTCTCCTTCGCCGTCTTGGGCTGCACAGAACACTTCTTCTAGTGCTTGGGGAGGGGCAACGGTTTTGGGCCTCCACTCCCTATGGTCCTTCTTTGGGCCGGCTTGCTTCTGGATCGGGCTAGCGCTCCCCTAGGAGAGCATCTCTTTAAATGCGTGCTGGTCGAAGCGAACAACCAGCATCTGTTGCGTGGAGCCGAGTTTGGCTGCGTCCAATTGCGTCACCAACTTCTCAGCAGTAGAGAAGTTAGTCCCCAGCAGAGTCGCCATCGTGTTTGCCATTGATTGTCGTAGAACAGAACAGTTTTATAGGAGGACTGAACTTTGACTCACAATTACAAACTCTCTTATACAAAAGAGAACTTAGAAACAAACCCTAGGAAAAGAAATCTAAGTAGAATTGTTTAGTTTTGATTCTGGAGGGTGACGGTAGACGCTCGGGAAAGTGCTATCAACTCTGCCTTACTTCTTGGACGATCGAACGCAACCTCGGCTCCGGCGAAGAAATGCTCTCTCTCTGCCTGGGTGTATATATTTCTCTGTGTGTCTCTGTGTGTGTGTACAAGGGAATAGCACCTTGCTATTTATTAGAATTCATGGGTAATGGGGGTGTACAGCCACGTGGATAATTTTGGGCCACATTCTTGTAACTGTGTCTCGAGAAGTGGGCAGCTGGGGATTGGTTAAGATTGATCATGATCTGTTTGTTGTACTAAATCCGAACTGTTAAGACTTGGTCAATTTCTGCCACGCGACTCAACTGCTACTCTATGGCGAGCCGCATGAATGATGTATCCTGGCTGAGCCGTATGAAGGACTGTCCCATAGCCGAGCCGTATGAAGGATGTATCCTGGCTGAACCGCATGAAGGATTGTCCCATAGCCAAGCCGCATAAAGAGTGTCTCATGATCGAGCCGCATGAAGGACGTCTCATGACTGAGCCGCATAAAGGATGTCTCATAACCGAGCCGCATAAAGGACGTCTTATAACTGAACCGCATAAATAGTGTCTCATGACGGAGCCACATGAAGGACGTCTCATGACCGAGCCGCATGAAGGACGTCTCATAACCGAGCTGCTTGAAGGACGTCTCATAACCGAGCCGCATGAAAGATGATCCATGCTCGAGCCGTATGAGAGTTGTCTCATGACTGAGCCGCATAAAGGGTGTCTCATAGGTGATCTGCATATAGAGTCTTCTTTGGAACTGTGCACTGTGTCGGATATTATGATGATTTTCTCATCTTTTTAGGAGCATGTCACGTCTTGTCTTTATGTCAGAGCCATTATCTCTGTCAGAGCTGTCAGAGTAATTATGGCCAGCTGCTTAGGCTGATTTCGAACTGCATAAGACTCCCCCTTTGCTTTTGGGCCGCATGAAGCTTTCTGGATTTTGAGCCGCATGTTGCTTTATGGGTTTTTGAGCCGCATGAAGCTTCTCAGAATTTTTTGAGCCACATAAAAAATCCTCATGGGCATCATGGAGCTTTCTGGGTTTTGAGCCGCATGAAACTCCATGTTGATTTTGAGCCGCATAGAGAATCCCCTTCTTTCCTTGCGCTTGTGAAGGACCACATCTCGCAAGTCAAGGACATCTCGATCAACCTTTGCACTCGCTTTATGGGCCCGGGAATCACGAGCACACGAATGGGTAGGTATCATGTTTGCTCCCTGATGCGGGGCTAGTAAAAGCACTTACCCTCGATCTTTGTTGGGAGACTCTTGAGAACCACTATGTCCGTTTGTCGCCGGGGGCTGGACACGGGCGGTTCTGTACAACTTTCCATCAGAGGCCCGCTTAACAGTTAGCGGGACTCTCTGATGGTCAGAGATTGGGACAGCTGACTGAGCTCGACGAGCCCGCGCTGTCCTAGACTTCTTTGCTCTAGCACCCGAGGATGCATAGTAGGAAGGGTCAAAGTTGGAGAACCACCCTGTCCGTTCGCCGCCGGGGGCTGGACACGGGCGGTCCTGTACAACTTTCCATCATAGGCCCGCTTAACAGTTAGCGGGACTCTCTGACGGTCAGTGGTTGGGACAGCTGACTGAGCTCGACGAGCCCGCTCCGTCCTAGACTTCTTCGACTTAGCACCCAAAGGTGCGTAGTAGGAAGAGTCTAAGTTGGAAGGAGGGAAGGGAAGTTGGTGCACTTTTTAAAGGAGGAAAGGGGGCTCTATTTATAGAATAGAGTGAGCCCTTTCTTCTTCTTCTTTCCGATGTGGGACTGAAAGCAATATTTTTCATGCTTCTACACTACCCTCCACCTTTTTTAGCATGAATATATGGTTACTTTCCTCTGCCTCTTCTTAAGTGGCTGTCTGGGTACTAACCTCCATCTCATTGAGGGTAGCTGCCTAAATGTCTGGAACACTTTCGATCTCAGAGGCCTCATCTGTTGAGTTAGCCTCATGGACGTCGTCAGGGAGAATTGCCTCCACGGTGCCTTCTGTATGATCCGTATCTTGGATGTCGAATTTGTTGGTTAGGTTTAATCCTCGTGACATGGTAGAAGCGGTTACTCTTCTCTGAGAAGCACTTTCTGGGATTGTTCTCGGTTGCGGGAATTTCCAGCACTGGCTTCGAAGCAGAGGTGGGAATTTGGTAATAGGAGGAGAGGTGGCTTATGGCTAAGATGAGGTTGATTGGGTGCCATCTTCTGGATCACTTTTTTCTTCAGTTTCAGGTGAGCTCTAAAACATATCTCGGTGGAGTAGCCTCGCATGTGGCAGTGCTTGCAAAAATAATATTGTTATCATAAATAATTTTTTGTGTGTGTGTCTTGTTGCCAAGCGATATTTTAGTAAAGTTGGGGAGCTCCTTCGACAGGTCGAGTTCCATGAAAAATGGACATAATAGGCTTTGGAAAAGGTTACGGGTTTTATCTGCCATCGCCACAAAGGTCCCAATGGAATTGGCTATCCTTTTTATGGCAGCTGGAACAAAGCATATAAATGGCAACTTTGGGAGGATGACCCAGACCGACACAATTGTCAAGACTTCCTTGGTGTTAAAATCCTGGGACCATTTGATAATTTTTATGAAATGAGAGTCGATCCTGGCAGTACCTCTGGTCCAGACGTTCTTGTGATCTATCTTCGACAAGAGGTACAGGAGTATGTGCTTGGTGTCCATGTGAGCGACCCTATAATCGGAGGTGAGACCCCAAGTGGCTATGACTTCTTGGACGCGCGAAAGCTTTGGGCATCCGGAGGAGAATTTGAGGATAAAGGTGAGAGCATATTGCGCTAAGAAAGAGGATATTTCCTTAGACGAGAAAGGAACATTGATGCCATGCACTTCTGTCGAGGATGGGTATTCCAATTTCGGTAGCTCAACATCCGAAATAATTGGGGATTTCTTCGTAGCACGGTCGGGCCTCACCATATCGACAAAAGAGCGATTGGTTTGGTTATTGGGTCCAGGGACCGGGATCGACTGAGGCTTGGTTCCGAGCGAGTTGAGCGCAGGAGGATACTATACTGGAAAGAGGTACGATGAGGGGAGATGTGCGCCAATGGAGATGTGTGCTGGCGCAGATAGCACAAGGTCAGGAGATGAGCAGGATAGTGCCAATGGGGATCACGGTTCGAATGAAAGGTGCCAAAGCCGATGAGACCAAAGGCAGAAAGATGTAGGACAAAATGTGCACCGAGGAATAAAGAAGCTTGCCAGATTGTGCAGGGAACTCAGCGCCATCCAAAGAAGAGGCCACACTGACCGAGCTAGGGGCCAAGAGATTGGTGCCAAAACTTGATGGCACAAGAGACACCATGGGCGCCGAGGGGCCTACGCCACCATAAATGGCGTGAGGGAAGGCAATTGAGTCAAATTCAAACTTGAATTTGAAAAAGTGAGCTGAGCGGTTGGACGGGAAAGAGTGGCCGTACGGCCCAAGGGGGAATCAGACGGAGTAGGAGACAGCTCCAAAGACAGGACGATGGGGGCTCCGGCAGACGTCGGTGCCACAGACAACCAGGCTAGCTCCATCGGCGAGGAGCCCGACCAGGTCGTGCGAGTCATGGGGGGCCACTAGAGAGGGGTGGCGATCACCGGTGAAGATAGACCGATGAGAAAGAGATGGGCGATCAACCAGGGGACAACCGCCAGGGAGGAAGCTGGGGGCACCTCAGAGGGGGCTACACCCCCGAAAGGGAGCCCAGCCATGGACTAAGATCGACACAGGGGTGAGGAGGGGGCTCCGAACACTGACAGAGCAGGGAACCCTACGAAGAAGACGACAAGGACCGCCAGACGAGGAAGGAGAGACGCAGGACGACAGCCAGCCCTGGGCCCGAGCTGGAGGAGACCCGCCGGAGAAGCACATCAGGAACGGCCCAGAGCAGAGCTGCCCGGGGGAGGCAACCAAAGAGAGCCGCTGAGCGATGGAGGAGCTTATCTACAAGTCGGAGAGAGCACCCGCCACATAGGTGGCCGGCGAAGGATGCCGGAAGCTGCCTCAAAGTCGCCCAAAAATCGCCATCTGCGTCTCCAAAGCAGCTTTATATATATGTGTAAAAAAACAATATATATATATATATACGATGTGCTATCATGCACACTATGGTACTTACTAGCCCAATGATTGTATTCATATTTTTTTAATATGGTTAATCGATTAAGTTCAACATTATGATCTCATTAATATTCATGTTATCACTATAATATTGATACATAACCTTAACATTGTCCAAATATGCATTAAATTCTTCATACCTGCTATGATGTATGTTGCTTTGTTCATCTAACATGTATTTACAGAAAAGCAAGATTGAACATGGACATATACAATAAAGAAATAAAAAAAGGCTAAACATGGAGTTATAGAACAAGATTTTTTTGAACCACCTAGGACATCTCCAAAGCCTCGCATTCGAGGATTCGGGTGCGAAACCCTAGAAATGTATTCCGATTTCATTACCTCTTTATCTTTGGACAACAGTCGTCAAGAGAAAAATAACTATCATAAAAAAAAGAAGATTGTCAAGTCCCAAAATGTAATTAGATTTTATGTCCGGTTTATTTTTGGACAACTTTCATCAAGAGAAAAAGTAGTCATCGTACAAAGAATAAAAACAAGGCAAGCTATCTCATCATTTATTGTTCGTGTATTTTTATTTAATTTATGTAATTGACCTTTATTTTTTTAGGAAACACTAGCAAACCCAAACCTGAAGCCTAGATAACATTCTATTCCACCAAACCAAACTTGCCAAAAATCTACAATGACATTCTGGACATACAGGGATTGAACTTGCGTCGAACTCGATCCCTGACCGAACACGGATACCTATGACCCAACAACTCCAGTTTCTCATTCTTGCAGGAGAATAGGTTTAAATATATGAACTTTGGTGCATTGAACCCTACCTGAATTTGATCCATAGAAAACCTATAAATAGGTATTAAATTCCCCATAATTCTTTACTTATTTACTCAATCTTCAAGTTTCTATCTACCTGAGCTATTCAATCTTCCTATTCCCAAGATCAACTCCCAGCCTTCTAGTGCCAAAGTGGTTTCGATTTAAGAAGTTTGATCGAGTTGCAAAACTTGATTTTTGAGCTATTTCATTTTAGTGTTTGAAGTCGACAAACTCTTCGAATTAAAGCTTGTGGATATAGAAGTCGGCAAGCTCTTTGGATCAAAGCTTGTGGTTGTTTGAAGTCAACAAGATCTTCGGATCAATTCATATAGATATAAGAAGTCGGCATTCCCTTCAGATCAAAGCACATGGTGTATGCTATTTATTCAATAGTGGACTATTACCGTGCAAGAGTTCTCGGGACAAGATTGGTCCTCCACGAGGGAAACATGTATACATCTCGATGTTTGCGTTTGTTACTTCTTCTCTGTTTACTTTCCATACTTGTTATTATTTTTAAGTTGGTAACTAGCATTAGTTATATTAGGTAATTGTGAAACATGCTCTATTGTCCCCTCTAGAGTTGCTTAATTTTCCTTCTATACTGACATGTTCTTGATATATCTTGTACATATTATATTTTATCATGCACGTGCACCTATGTAGTTGATAAGTTGTAGTAGCGCGGTTAGGTTGTACGATTGATTGTTGCATTATGCCTAAGATGAATCTGGATTAGGATTCTTGGGGAACCAATGTGGATTTATACCTTGCGAACTCGTACTACGGTATGACTTTTAAGGAGGAGGATTGTGTGACCACAGCACAACATTCCAGCTAGTGATAAAGATAAATAGGTAACTTAAACTTGTACAACTTGGGATCTAGACATCCATCAGATACCATTTATCATCTATCATTATAGAGTACGTTATTTGGCTATTAATTTATTGACCGACTCAGTATCTACCCTATAGGAGTGATGGGGGTAGTTATATTGTTCACTTAGACACCTTACGAAGGACTATGGCATATTGCTTATATTCTTGTATATACTCATGACATGGTCAGTCCAACTGAGGATTCCTATATTATTGCATTATCAGGTAACTATATTTTATATAGAAAGCCATATGACTGATTGCCCAATTTCTTAACCTAATTGTGTTTGATTTGTTTCATAAATTAGTAGTCTAAGGACATAGACTATCGTAATGTGGTAGTTCAGCCCTTATCCTTGTTTGGTTGTGGGGTTGGGCTACTGTATTACGATAAGCTATGGACCTAGATTTGACACAGGTGCTTGTTTTCTGATCATACGTTAAGGATGTACTCTATCTTGACGTGATATAATGGCGCTTGTCCTTGTTCGGTATAGGGTGTCGTATTGCCTCGATGCTGGTATATATGTAACTACCACTTTTTCAAAGAGGGTATTTTTGTTATTTTATATTATTATTATATATTATGATTAATATTATATATATATATATATATTTTTATTTTAATATTATATATATATATATATATATATATTCACTTTTATTTTAATATTATATATATATATATATATATATATATATATATTGAATAGTGGACTAACCTATTGATTAGACCTAACGTTAGTAAATCTAAGTGAATCTAATTAGACTTGACATGACCCATTTAGTACATCCAATGTATTAGTTTGGTTGACTTATTAATTATGGTAAAAGTTATATTGTTTACTAGGTTAGTCTATTTATTGAACTCTTGATTAGTGTGAGACACGTCTAACAGTATTTGTAATTGTATACAGATACGTAATTTATACTGTATTCTACATTTTCTTGGATTCCGGAGAATCAGAAGAAAAGTTGATTTTTGAGACTTTTAGGTGTAACCGGCATACCGATCTGTGCCGACGGATTACCTTTCAGACAGATTTTCCACTTTAGAGATATTTTCGATTCAAGATATTTTGTTTAGATATTTTCTTGAATAGTGCTTAGATAAGTTGATGAATAGTGTCGATATATTCTATTATCCACTGTTTCTTGGTTTTCTTCTGAACGGTTGAGATTAACTCTGATTGAGTTGCGAATCGCGATCGAACGGTCATAATTAATTCACCCACTATATATATGACTTGATTTCTTTTCGGTTTCTATTTTCATTTTCTATCTCCACTCTTCATTCCTTCTCGTTTCTACTTTGTATTCCTCGGGAGCTTGGAGCTTGGTCTCAAGACCTCAGAGTGTGATTATTGAACCCCTCTTGGTAGTGGATTTGAAGTATAGGCTTGGAGCTTTATTAGGCAAGTACATCTTGCCGAACTACTGGAAGTCCTTATTGCTTTATTATGGTTTTTGTTTCCCATTGCCTTGGTAGTCCAGTATTTCCTACTACTAGCTTTACTAAATATGTTTCTCTCATAAAAATGGTCATTTTGTCCGTTTCAGAAATTTTTTCCGAACTAGGCTTTCGTTAATTGCTATGTTCGTTTATTTTTCCTAGTAGGAAAACTCTGTATCGAAAAAGTTGTCGGGGTCATTGCCATGCGACTTAGTATACATGCTATGTACGAACTTCCACTTGTATTGTTTTCATGGTTATACGAGTTTTAACAACTTTCAGGACGAGCCTTGTTTCCCGGGACTTGTTCTAGCCTTTAGTATTGCTTCTCGGTCATAATCGGCATACCAACGGTGTACCACCAAAATTCTAATTATAAGCCCTTATTTTATATTGAAAAGTTGCTGTGATGATAATCGACATACCAACGGTATACCGTGTGTACCGTTGGAATTCCGCTTATGAGCCTTCATTTTAGATTAAAAAGCTGCAGTGACGATAATCGGCAAATTGACGGTGTACCAGTGTGTACCACTGGAATTTCGATTATGAGCCCTCATTTTAGCTTAAAAAGTTGCTGTGACGATAATTGGCATACCGATGGTGTACCGATTTGTACCGTCGGAATTTCGTTCTAGTGTCCAAGTTGTATAGTTTCTGATTTTGATTTAAATTCCTGAACCCTTCTTACACATTGCTCTAATGTACATGCTATGCTAGTCTACTATGTTGCCTTATCGTGCATGGTTGGACCATAAACATGTTCATGTCTAGCTTCTAGAGAGTGGCCTGTTATGGCGCACTCTTGATCTCCTTACGTGTCTAGTTCCTTGATGGTGACCCATCGTGGTGCACTTTTGTACATGTCTTTTCCAAGCTTGCTTGAAAGTGGCCTGTCATGGCGTACTCTTGATTCCAGTACATGTCTAGCTCCTTGATAGTGGCTCGTCGTAGCGCACTCTTGTCTTGATATTGTCATGTCTTATTGTGGCTTGTTGTAGTGCACAATCTTACTTGTCTTGTCTAGTCTCGTATTTCTCATGTCTAGGATGGATTCTGCGGAATGCCATACCCTGAATCCTAAATGAAAATATTAGGAACTATATAACTAGCTTGATTATCTAGATCATTGGGAGGTGCAACTTTCGCTGTTACCTGCACCCATTGTTTTTCGGTACATATATATATATATATCTACTTGGGATATAGAGCTATCTGTCATGATGAGCACCCAGCACACGATCGAGTGAGGGACTTCCTTAGGACACGCGTATCTTATTGCGGTGTGTCTACTATACTTGTTTTTCTCTTTTGGCTTGGATCATTCAGGTAGTCTGCAGGGCAGGTACCTAGATCAGATTTCTCAAACTTGCATATGTTAGTAATTAGGAATGTGACGACCCTAGTTAGCTAAAGTATCAAGCCGTACTCATTGTTTGGCCGTGATTGATGGATGGGGTCCATTCCTGTTTAGTCTAGTTTAGTCTTGTTCCAGTTTATCTTATTTCAGTACCTAGCTTCCTGCTGTTTTTTTCACATGCTATCATTTCTGCTATAGTCTTAGTTTCATTACATGTCTCGCATGCTTGTCCTTACCACTTGTCCCATATGCTTGGTTTCATTACATGCTACATACCCTGTATATTCACATGTTCACGTGCTGTTTCCTTACATATTTCTAGTTTTCTTTTATATTCATGTGGTACCTTTATATTATTCTTATCCTATATTTACTGCTTTACTTTAGATTTGCTATGATTTGCATGCTTGTTTTAGTTCATAGTTTGGCTTCCTTTGTGGTACTTGCTATTGGGGGTCTGTCCCCACTGTTTTTGCTTTGACTAGATTTAATTGAAGAGCCCGAGGATCTTTTGGACCTTCCACTCGATGGTGACCACCCGGACCACCAGGTGGCTTGAGTGGGTGTTCTTTCTCTTACCCGCTCTTTTCTGTACATATTCTTTTGAGGCGTTTAGCCACCGAGAGCGTGTTTAGCTCATGTTTTGGACTTGACTTTTGGCCTACGGGCTTAGACATGATGATATATTTCTAGACTGCAGCTAGAGTTGATCATGTATTACTTAGTCTTGTTAGTTCTTTATTTTGTATTACTAGCTTCATGATCATATATATATTATAGTTTGGGATGCTTTTGAAATAACGTGTAGGTAACTCTAGAGGGGGGTGAATAGAGTTTGTGTCGATAATCACCAAATAAAAAATTAACTCTATATCACCTCCACAAAACAACTATCAAAATAGTAAATAAATCAAAAAAAATACGGAAGTAAATAAAGACCAGAAGAGCATTCGCAGACACAGCAGTTTTAACCTGGTTTTCCTTGTGGAGGACTAGTCCAGGCCTGAGACCTCTAGCTCAAGATTGAAATCTACTATTTATGAAATAATGTACAACCACGTGCCTTTACTCAGAAGAGCATGCCAACTTCTTACAGATTCGCAGGTGGCAAAACTTAGAATTGTCCAAGTGATTTTTCTTTTAAACTCTTGCACAAAAACTTCTAGCTGAATTGTACTTGAGCACCTTGGGACTTAGGAAGTTTTGTGGCTAGTAGATTGGAAGAGTAAGGCTTAGGTAGTATAAGGCTTAGATGATTGAGAGTGAGAGATAGAAAGATGATGAAGAGATGAATGAAAATGGTTGAAATCATGCCCTATATATACTAGTCTGGAAGGTAGAATTCGGCCAGAATTCTGTCCTCAAAATTCAAAAATATGGTCGTTGTACCAGCTAGCAATTAGTAACCCTAAAAATCAGTTCCTGGAAATCAGAGGACGGATTTCGGCCTGAACAATGTATGGGGGCAGAGTTCGGCCCGAACTCTGCCTCCTAGGTGGTAGAATGGCCTTTCGGCTTTTGGGCTTGGTTCAGGAATTGGTCTGTTTGTATGGTAGAGCTTGGAGAGATATGTTTAGGGGTTGAGTTGACTTAGTGCGACTCAACGTACACATTCTTCTTAGACTCAATAAATTGAAGATTACAGACTTGGAATAAGTAGGAAAACCAAGAGCCCTTTGATGACACCTTTCTTCTGATATTTGAGCAGATCGGACGCCGTCTTTGGTCCATCATTAATTCTTCATTGTCTATGTCCTGGTTTGATCATGTTTGATCATGCTTACTGCATGTCTACAAATACATATTAGGCCAGCAAAATATGTTACAGTATAATACAAGCATAGCAATATAATATAGGACAATTAGGACAATGCTAAGTTTAGGTAGCAACAAGATAGTGAGTATATGAATATTAGTGACATCATTATGTTAAACTTAACTGATTAGCAATATTTAAAAACACGATGTAATCATTGGCCCAACAGCTGTACTGTCTTATATGCCTGATGATCATATCCTTGTATATTATTTGCTTGACTGTGATTGAGATATCTAGGATCATGTGACCTAGGTTTGACTGTTGGTTTGTAGTAGTATCCCCTATCTATACAGCTTATACGTTATTTCAGAGTACTAGAGTACTTTGGTATACGTAGCTGGCCTGGTCCGTCCTTACTTGCCAGTATTCTGGTTTTGGGACGTGGCACAGGTTTTAGTGGTGGCCAATGCAGATCTGATTTATCAGTTATGTGGGAGTTGCTGGTAGTTACCTCAGTCACAAATTCTTCTCGATTGATATCCTTCGTATTACTTTTTACCTCTGATATTTGACCTGATATTTGCTTTGATTATTGATCTTTCCTATTCCCTTAACCTGATCCTTGTATCCTTAAACTTTTAAGGGTACTGTTCATGGTCCTTCAGATCAGCTTGTTCGAATTCCAGCCATGGCGGGTCAGCTTTCGCCAGTTCCACCAGTTTGGGAGGCTCAGCTTCAGCATTCAGGGGCAGAGTCTAGAGTAGACCAGAGGGCAGAGTCGCCAATTTTGCCTGTTCATCCAGCAGTACCAGTTCAGCCAAAGCAGCCAGAGGGTGTTGTTCGAGCACTGGTGGATATTTTGAGAGGTTTTATAGCGTCGCATCAACGTTAGAGCGATGTTCTCACCCATTCTGTCCAGACGACTTTGGAGAGGGGTGGTGCTCAGGTTTTGTAAACACCCTAAATTTCCACTACGATTTTTTAAAATATTGTATAACTTGGTATTGATTTTGTACTTCGAAATTGTACGTCGTATACAAGTTTGCATTGTCGTATTGTACGTCGCGTGTGAGTTTGCATTTCGGATTTTCTCGTCGAGTGCGAATATGTGCGAGGTACATATTTTTATAAAATATTTTATTAGAGATTTTATTTAAATAGAAGAAGTGTGATTTTCAAAGTAGTACACAAAAAATATTTTAATTAATTAAAGTTGTAAAAAGGCGTAGCGTCGAGATTTGCAAATTTACTAAGTTAATTAATATAAAAATGGACTATTTGATTTTATTATATATAAATATAATTAGTGATTCAGAAATAATGTTTTACATAAATATTGTTTTGTATACAGGGTACATGAGTTTAATTTTTTTGTATATAATCATATTTTCGAAATTAATTAATACTAATATTTTATCATTAGGAAAAAGATATTGTAAATTATGTGAGTTTTGATATTTAAAAAAATTTGATAATTTATTTAGAAAATATTTTATTCAATAAGTTTTTAATTATATTAGTATTTATATAGATTGGATCGGAATGATCAAGTGGTTTAAATCGATTGTGATAAAATAATATCTATCTAATAGGGAATTTAAATCGTCCCAATCCATATCCTTCTAGGAGCCCGACCTCCTATATAAGGAGAGGATCCTTTCCATGAACAATTCCATAAGCTAAAACTTCCACCACAGATGTGCATTGTGTCTGTGTCCACCGTCTTATTCCATTCTTTATACATGTACAATATTTTTCGTGTCGGACTCACCCCCGACATAATCGAATGCTATCATTAACCCGTCTCTGTTCTCCTCCTCCCTGTTGCCTCCGACACCGCCGCCACACTCATCGTCCCCATCATTGTCATCAACCCCGTTCCCGCAGAGACCCCCAACTCCCACCGACTTCCCTCTCCACCATATCTATCGCCATTACCACCGCCATCGTCTTCCTTCCTTCCACGGGCTGAACCCGTAACCCCCTCACTGCCGCCATACCATGGCAGAAACAACCCGATGTCACAATATCCACCATCATCCGACCTAACCCGCCTACTCCGACAGCCCCCTTCTAACCCAGGAAATCATCTTCACCACCTCCACCGAGGTACCCGTCCACCACCGAACTCGTCCACCATAACCTCCCTTCTCCTCCGCCTTTTCCGACTCCGGTCAAATGCCACCGCCACGTTGTACCAAATTCGCCACCACCACCCAAGAGAACACACCACCACCATCACCCATGGAAGAAAAGGAGAGGGAAGCCCTAACCTATCCGAGCCTCCCCGCACAGCCGTGCCACCGTCGGTGTACCGAGTCTGGCCGTGCGTTCGCCGGCGGAGCCCCGCCGTGCCGTGGCCATCCGAGCCGCTATTCGCACCGCCGTCCATAGGTGGCCGCGCCCCACCCATCGTGCCGCACCCTCGTTGCAGTGCCTCATCGTGCCGCCTCGGGCTCCACCTCACCTGAGGCATAGCCTCCATCCGCCCGTACCCTTTCTCCGTGACCACCACGAGCACTGCCGTATCCTTTGCGTATACAATGCCTCCGTCGCACTCGACTGCCTCCAGCAAGCTGCCTCTAGTGAGCCCCGATCCCTCTCTCTCGGCTCCTCTCTTTTCTTTCTTTCTCTAATTTCCTTTCTCTCTCTTGCTCGGTTTCTTTATAAAAAGAAAAAGAAAAAGAAAAAGAATGGGAATGAGAGACTTAATGAGAGACTTGTTCTCTTTGTTGCTCGGTTCAATGTTCCTATACAATCTATACACTCCTGCCTACTCTTTTCTTTTCCACATGAAAGTAAAACTTTGATTATCACTTGAGGAACAATTTACAAGAAGGGTACTAAGTAAGGAGTAGTCTATTCTTTAATGAATGATGCTAATATTAGAAGATGTAGTCTATTCTTTAATGAATGGTGCTAAATATTAAAAGATTACTTTATACATGGATAGAATTGAGTATTGATTGTCGTAATCAAAATATTATAATTAAGTATTATGTTAGTTACTTTTTTCAATATATATTCCTAACATATTTTTGTTCTTATATAAAATATAGTTTTGACTTAAACTTGTATATTGACATAATTGTGTTTTAACTCGAATAAAATAATATTATAAATTTTCAAGAGAGAAAAAAAAACATAGTTTAAAAGATTGTAATTATTTTCTAAAAATTAAGTTCTAACCTAAATGATTTTTAATTATTTATAATAAAGTATATTGGGAGGTATAAAAGTATTTTGTGTCATATTGTTGATACCTTCAATACAAAATTTTATTATACTATTCTTAACATATTCTAAATACAATTTTAACCTAAAAAGTGTACTTTGATAACCTTGAGTTTTTGCCTAAAATGATTTTCGGGTTTTAAGTATTTTCCAAAGAATTTTTTTTACTTATAAAAATTTGTGGATTATAAATATATTTCCAAAAACATATTATAAGTATCTTTTACTCCAAACTTCTCCCAGTTATTCCCGTTGATCACGACTAATCCCACGTTCATATTTCTTTACGATTTTGGACCATTATTTGTATCAATCATGGCTATTGGACTATAGGGGACTTTTCAGAACATCACACAATACCAGGCGACACATCAAGCAAGATATCTTGCCAAAAATTTACTGTTCATAAATAGTCTACATTTTAAATTATTGTCTTTAATTCTAGTTCTTTCAGTTATATTATTGTGACAGTTCATGACTTACTTGCAAATATATATCATGCTTGTCTTTGAAGTTGCATGTAGACCTAGAGTTAAGGGACTACCATTTATAGTGTATCGCATATACCTTGACACAGTTGTACCACGAGTATGTATGAGATGAGGAGCATGTAGAGGTCCTTGCGAGTTAGCTGATCACCCGTGCGCATGTGTTAGGTCTAACTGCTGATAGAGGCATGTTAGGAGACTTAACAGTTAGTAGAGGTACATGATCGAGGATGTGACTTGATAGGTACATTGGGCGGGGAGAACAATACCTAACTTTTGGGTTTTTTTGCACTTCCCTGATTACCTGTGCGCTCCTTTGGAGACGCAGGCTCTAGGTTCCCTCTGACGTTTCCCAGAGCGTTATGGACGTATCCCCTTGCACATGATGCCCTCTGACGATCATCGGACGTTATGGAGGTAGGCCCCTGGTGCCCTATATGGGGACTATGCCGATCCTATTTACAGCCAGGGCTTATGTGTCGAAAGAATTGTTTCTCAACTGCATGTTCACTTTTGTACGGTTAGGTTACCTTATTGATGTCTCGTCACTTACTTTTATTTGTGGCATAGTTTATATTCAGTATTTATATGGCATGTTGTTTATTGTATCTTGTTACATCCCTATAAGGACCTGGTGAATTCTCCAGGTGTGTCTTTGTGGTTTTCGCAGGTGGTCTCGCGAAGGCCATGTTTTTCTTTCTTCTTTCGAGTTGGTTTCACTTGGAAATGCCTTCGCATTGTCCGACAAAATTTTGTTATCATGTATTTCTCTCTTTTTTGTTGGTAATGGATTTGTTTCCACCCAACAATTTGTAAATGATAACTCATGTGTTTATTATAAATTTCTTTCTTCTTTATTTATGGATGAGATTAGTATCGTAGTTTACTGCAATTTACAGCTTATGTATACATACGATGGTTCCATTTATTGGAGTATACTTCATATGTATGTATCTGACATGACGACGTACCTAGTCCTAAGTATTTTGTGACTGGGGCATTACAGGTTTATAATTCTACGTGCAGCTTTAGTCATCTCCATCCCCCGTACTTCTATAGTACAGAGGATACGATTGCGTCTGATGCGTGGCTTCAGAATACTGAGGCCATTCTAGAGGCAATAGGGATTCCGGCTAGGGAGCGTGTGGCAATTGTCAGGTTGCAGCTCTTGTATTTGGCCTACGACTGGTGGATGACTCATGAGGTGTTTCTTATGGCATCGATAGCTTGGACAGATTTTAGCCAGAGGTTTCAGACTCACTATTTTGACATGGTATCGCATTATGATCTGCAGCAGAGGTTAATTGGCCTGTAGTACATGAGCAGGACTGTCAACGGCTATACAATAGAGTTTAGTAGGATTAGTTGGTTTGCCCCTTCCTTAGTGGCGACCGAGTTGGATCGGGCGAGGAGTTTCCAGAAGTGACTCCATCTGGAGATCATACTGGCAATTGAGCAGCATGAGTTCCAAACATTTGATGCAGTGATGACGACGACGAGGAGGCATGAGTACACATCGCAGAGGATTGTTGATAGAGTCGGAGGACAAAAGAGGCCTCAAATTCAGAGGGGATCTTCTTTTCAGTCATCAGCACTAGCTCTAGCAGTTCGAGCATTGACGATTGGATCTTCGAAAGGACCGGCTTCGGCGGCTTCCTCTTAGCAGTCATCTCAGCCGCGTCCTCAGCAACAGAGGCAGTCTTCCTCAGTTGGTTGTTTCTATTACGGGATGAGAGGCCATGTCATGTCAGAGTGTCATAGGACAGAGGGATTATGCCTACCTTGTGGAGCACCGGACCACAAGATAGGAGCTTATCTAGGAGGAGTTTGGCTGGATCAGCATCCTTCCAGCCAGCAGTTCAATAGTTCCGGGCGCCAGCGCCGGTTCAGTAGCAGCAGACCCATAGGCCATTACCGACGCAGTCTCAGCAGTTCTAGCAGCAGAGGCCTCAGCAGTATGCTCAGGCTCAGGCTCAGTTTCAGAGGCAGAGAGGCCAGCAGTAGCAGAGGGTTCCAACACCCATAGGCCAGGGTCATGCTTTCATGCTTTACATTGAGGAGGCACCAGCAGTAGGAGAGGTGGTCACAAATACCATTCTCGTTCACTCTAATTCTGCTTCAGCTTTATTTGATTATGGTGCTTCATATTCGTTTATATCAGCACAATTTGAGACACGTGTTGGTTTGGAGCCAGAGTTTTTACCTGTAAGGTTGAATATACTTACTAGTAACGGTCTAGTAGGAGTAGACCGAGTCTATGCCACTTGTAGAGTCATAGTACGTGGGAGGGAGTTTCCCGCAAGGCTGATAGAGTTTTCTTTGGGCAATTATGATGTCGTCCTAGGTATGGATTGGTTGAGTGCTCGATACACTACGATAGATAGCCATGCTGGCAAGGTTATCTTTCGTATTCCGAATGAGGAGGAGTTTTCATTCTCTAGAGGCGAGGTTGAGTCTTAACCGGTGGTCATATGGATGGATGTAGCTGATGAGGTATAGTTGTCCAGAGTAGTTTGTGAGTTTTCTAACATGTTTCCCGAGGAGCATCCGGGGATGCCTCTATTTCGAAAGATTGAGTGTTATATTGATTTGGTTTCGGGAGCAGAGCCAGTGTCAGCGAGAGTCTACAGGATGTCTCATTCAGAGTTGTTGGTATTGTATCAGTCTATTGAGGAGCTTAGGACCAAGGGATTCATTCGTCCTAGTAGATCTCCTTGGGGAGCTCCAGCCCTTCTTGTGAAGACGAATGATGGTTCATCGCATATGGTAATTGACTATCGTCAGCTTAACGGTATGACCGTGAAGAACAAGTAACCCTTGCCCAGGATAGATGACTTGTTCGACTAGCTTAGTGGAGCAGCTGTGTTTTCGAAGATCGATTTACGGTCTGGGTACCATCAGATCAGAGTCAAAGAGAAGGATATACCTAAGACGGCGTTTAGATCTCGATATGGCCATTAGGTGTTCTTTGTTATGCCTTTTGGAGAGACCAATGCACCATCGATCTTTATGGATCTCATGAGTCGCATCTTTATGTCCCACTTAGACCAGTTTGTGATAGTGTGTATTGATGATATCTTGGTCTATCGTCGGACTGAGGCAGAGTACGAGCAACATTTTGAATTTGCATTGGGAATTTATCGAGCACTAGATTAGGAGCTTGGTAGCTAGGACCACTAGAGGAGGAGACAAATTGCTAGAAAATCGAGTCCGAGTCGTGTCCACCGGACTTTGTATTTGGAATTTATCTCCTAATAGGTATACATCTCAATTTCTCCTCTTTTTAAGCTTTAACTGTGCAATTTGACCATTAGGAATCCACCATGGACTAGGACTACCTATTGGAGGAAGAATTATGCTATAATGACCCTTTATGTGAAGGTTTCATTGAGATTTGTGTCTAATTTGGGGTAATTTCGAGATTGGTGCACCAAGTGTTTGTCATTTGATAGTTTAGATCTAATCAGACTTATTTTAGTTGTGTGTGTCTAGATACTTGTCTACAATTGGATTCGAGTATGTTGTACCATGATACACTAGGACACATAGTCGTTTTGGAAGTTTTTCTCTCCAACACTTTTGTCACGCATATCTAATTCTCCACGACACATTGCATTAGCTTTATGTTGTTCTAGGTAGGCTCTAATTTATGTTTTAGACATGCTCACGTGATTTGAATTGGTTCGGACAACGTTTGGTATAGGTATCTTGGGCGTATCATAAGAGTATCGTAGATTGGTGCGATACTAGGATGATGCCGACCAAGTGTTTGGTATTATGCATTTAAATGAGTGTCAAGTGTAATATATATATATATATATATATATATATATATATATATATATATATATATATATATATATATATATATATATATATAATCGAAATACCGGGGGTATTTGGATTATTTACTTTACACAGATTTAACCTATGAAATAATATTTATCATAGGATAAAATTGTCTTTTAGGTTGCCATAATTTTAAATTTTAAATTATTGTAACCTCTTCCTATCTTTTAGGATGCACTCTCTCCTTTAACTTAACCAAAAGAAGGAGAAAAAAACGAAGTGTTCAACGGAACTTCCTCTTTAACAGAACTTCTTTCTTCCTCCGTGTAACAAGACTTCATCTTTATTTCTCTACTCCGCCTCCATCTCCTATGTGCAATATTGCCGGTTTTATGATCATATAATGCTCTAGAAAACATATTCAACAACTTTTGAAATTTAATGGAGATCTTCAAGTCTGGCTTCATTAGGTGAGAACCAATCCTTGTATATGCAATTTTTTTTTGGATGCATATGTGACATAATTATTATACCTTACAATATTATTTTATTGCAGTGATGGAATACTCTCTTTTCTTATTTCTCACTTATTTGAGACGTATGTATTTTTTTTATGTTTTGCAGCATCTAAGAAAATAAAAAGAAGGAAGTTTCTCCCTTACTCTTTTTCTCACATTCTCCAATCTTCTCTTTTTTTATACTTAAATATTTTTGTTTTCTGTTTTCTGTTTTGCAGCATCTAATAAAATAAGAATTGAAGGAAAGAAGAGAAAACAAAGTTATCAAAACAACTCATGCTGACTTCGAATTGGTTACTATATATTACTTTTATTGATTTTTCTACATAGAACATCAAAATTATTTATCGTTATTTATATTTATCATCTCCAATTCTCAAGAATTAAAACAAAAATATCAATAATTTTTTTTGTATCAATGTTTTTATTTTTTGCTTCTTCGCTCTTGCGAACTATCACTCTTGCAAACTTATGAGTAAGAAAGTTGGTACATATTTGGCATCTTTCATTCTATATAATAATTGTGCAAGAAAACATTCTATCATGTTTTCCATATCAAAATTCTAATATTTAGTATAGGCATATCAAATCTACTTCAATAGACTTTATTTTAATTAGACTATATTAAATTACCAACTTTCTTAATTGGATAAATTTTTAATTATAGTAGACTATATTAAGATACCGATATATTAACTTTAAAATTAATTTACAGTAGACTATATTAAGATACCGATATATTATTTAATTATTTTTTTAAAAATAAGTTGTCTTCAAATTTAGAATAGTATAATTAACAATAGATTAAATTTCAAGATTATCCTTAATTTTAAATAAAATTTAAACTTTTTTAATAGATTAGATGAAAGTAGACTACATAAACTCTTATGAAATGTGTTGAGAGTAAATAAGGGACTTTAGTCCCACATCGGTTAGATGTAATATGAAGAGGGGTTGGACCCTCTATAAGTAGTAGGCAGTAGCCCTCAATAAAATTATCTGAGATTTAGCCCTCATTTCAACTTGGTATCAGAGTCACTCCTTCCCCTCTCCTCCACAAACCCTAGCCGCTACCCTAGCCGCCAGACGCCACCCCCCCTGCATCCCCCTACCTGCCGACCACCCCCCCGCTGCCCTGCTCCCCCGCTGCCCTGCCATCCCCGCTACCACCTGCCGACCACCCCCCCGCTGCCCTGTCCCCCCTCCCCGCCGACCCTCCTACTGCCCTGCCACCTCCGCTGTCCTGCCACCCCCGCTGCCCTGCCACCCCTCCACCCCCCGCCGACCCCCCTGCTCCTCCAGCGCCGCCCCCTCCTCCAGCGCTGCCCCCTCCAGCGCCGCCCCCCCTCCAACGCCGTCCCCCCCACCCCCTTTACTGCTGCTACAGCTGCCCTTTTTAGGGTTTTCGCTGTTTCAAAGAAAAAAAATAGATTTTTTCTCTTTAGAAGATCTCTGTAGTTGCCTCGAGAATCAGAGTTCCTTCTCTTTAGAAGATCTCTATACTCAGATTTTTGCGAAGATTTCTGATTGTTGCCTTCGAGAATTAGTACCTTCTTTTTAGAAGCTCTACTACGAATTCGAAATCTCTTTAGATCTTCGTATCTCAGAAACGTTGTCTTTACAATTGTTTCTGCACAGCTGATATACCTCTGGTTTGTCTCATGCAAGGAGACACAACTACGTTGGTTATCCTTGAGCCGTCCGAACGCGTTTTCATGACGCGGTTCTAGTTGGTCGTATAAACTACGACATATCAGTGATGGATCTCGTTTTGTTGTTTCTCCCCCCCCCCCCGATAGCTGCCTAAGACGAAGACGACTCAAAAGAAGACAACTCAGGAAACAACAACACCTCACTGATTGCAGTTGCAGAAGTCATGGATTCCATCTATGGGAAGTTGACAGTAGAAGAAATGAAGGCTCTGGTCGAGGATCTCCTGACCAAGAGATTACTGGAGGCAACCCCATGCGTGACCCATACTGATGTTGATCCGTCACCGTACAAAATAGGGAAGTTGGACAAGCTGGAGAGGAAGTTGGAAGGCACGAACAACTACTTGAAATGGTCACGGCAGACGATACGGCGGCTGAAGGGAATATGGCTTGGTTGGTTATGTAGATGGCCACACCAAGGCCCCTGTCGATCACTCCTCGAAGGAGTTTGCTGTATGGGACATTGTCAACAATGTCGTGGCTGGTTGGTTGACAGCCTCTTTGACCGACCAAGTGTCGGGTAACGTTGAAGCAATGGAGGGAGCTGCTGATATCTGGAGAACGTTGAAAGACATGTACTCAGGTTCTGGTAACCCCATGCGAGTCTTCCAACTGCAGGATGAGCTCGATAGGGTAATCCAAGACGATCGTACCATCTCTGAGTACGCTGCCTTGTTGAATAAGTACTGGTCTGATCTTGACCATTATGATCCTCTTGGCATGGAGGATGCTCAGGTTGAACCGACTTCTGCAAAATATTTCCAAAAATTTCTGGATTATATCTCGCGGCAACGGATGATGAAGTTTTTGAAGGGGCTCAACCCAGCGTTTGAGCAACGATGGAATGTACTTCTCGCATAACTGACGCTGCCGATATTAGGAGATGCCATAGCACAAGAAGAAGCACGGTTGAAGCTGATGCCTACCAAGGGTATCTCCCAGGGGGAGCAGGCCGGAGTTGACACATCTGCTCTTACCACTTTCACACAGCCTCCTTCTACGGGAGGCATTTGCCACAACTGTGGTGACACAGGGCATTACATCCGCTTTTGCCTGAAACCGACACGGACTCCCTCGAATGGTCGGGGTCGTGGTCGCGGTGGACGATGAGGTGGTCGAGGCAGCTACGGTGGTAGAAGGGGCACTTACTCTGGAAGCAACAAGGCGTATCTGGCGGATAAAGGTGGAGACAATCAGCTGGTGGACATCACTCCATTTGAGAGAGAAGTTCTCGAGAAGATGTGCGGCTCAAAGCTTGGTTCTGGTGAAAGACAAGTCCTTCCTGGGGTGCCATACACTACAGGAGATTACTACACTTACTTCTCCCAAACCAGTGCCGGTATACCTCCGCGTGCTCTTGCATCTATCTCTCAGCCAGCTTGGATTATGGACTCTGGGGCATCTTGCCATGTCACGGGGTCCCGAGGAGAGTTCCAGGGAATACTCTACTCTAACGCCGCCAGAAAGCATTCAGACTGCTGATGGTACCTCCAGGCCTGTTACGGGTAAAGGCACTGTTGATTGTACTCCTTCCATCACTCTATCTAATGTCTTACATGCTCCTTTCCTTTCCTGTCAATCTTATTTCTATTAGCGCCATTATCCTTGATCTAAACTGTATTGTTTCCTTTGATATTCCTAAGGTAACTTTTAGGAGAAGGGAACGGGGAAGACGACTGGGCACTGGCACATGGCATAAGGGTCTATGGTACTTGGACAGGAACGGTCTGGATAGAGTACTGGCATCTTTGGTTGCAGACGCCCAACCGGAAGTCCGAAGTCGAAGTGTCGAAGCCGAGCTGCTCCTCCACCATCAGCGTGTAGGACATTCTTCTTTTCCCGTTATTAGTCGACTGTATCCGTCCTTATATCAAAAAGCAAATAAAGAGTTGTTAGTTGGTGATGCTTGTGAGTTGGGGAAACATACCAGAAGCTCCTATGTGCATTCTGGGCATCGATGTTCTGCTGCTTTTGATATGATTCATTTCGATGTGTGGGGCCCTTGTCCTATAAACGGTGTTAACGGTTATAGATGGTTTGTTACTTTTATTGACTGCTCTACCCGCGTAACGTGGGTCTACCTGCTGAAGAATAAAAGTGATATTTTTGAGGCATTTAAAGCCTCCATCAACGTGTGAAGACACAGTATAATGCTCGTGTTAAATGTTTTCGGTCAGATAATGGGACGGAATATACCTATAAGAGGTTTGCTGCGTATTTATCCTCTCATGGTATACTATATCAAACCTCTTGTGCATATATACCGGCTCAAAATGGTGTTGCCGAACGATAAAATAGGCACCTGCTGGAGGTAGCTCGGACGATGATGCTAGCTATGAATGTCCCTAAATTTTTGTGGGGGCAGGCTGTCTTGACAGCCTCTTATCTCATCAACAGGATACCCTCTCAATTACTGGACTGGAAGACGCCTTTGGAAATGCTCACGGGGACAACTGCGTACACCGTTCCTCCGAAAGTATTTGGTTGCGTATGCTTCGTCCACGATAACAGGCCTGGTGTTGGTAAGATGGATCCTCGAGCACGTAAGTGTGTCTTTGTTGGGTACACCGGGACACAGAAGGGTTACGTATGCTGGAGCCCGGTTGAATGGAAGCTGTTTGTTAGCATGGACGTTACATTCAGAGAGCTGGAACCTTATTATGGTTCGGACGAAGGTTCTGCATTTGGGAACACGCCTCACACAGCGGGTGTTAGACGTGAGGGGGAGGTAGTACGCCCAAACGTAGTTGTCGGATCGGTACCTTGTCCTGTCGTGACAAACTGGCAGAAAGGGGAAGAAAGCATCAATGATACTGATACGGAGGATGAAGAAGACAATACGTACATTACGCAGGGGGAGAAGCAGACAAGGGAAATGAGCTCCAAGTTTACAGAAGAAGACAGCAGAGGTCCAGTACTGTACCGTACCCTATGCCTATAGTGCTAAGTCCCTCGTCTACTCCTGCCCCTGACTCCTGAAGATGTTACTCCCGTACCGGATCGCTCGGATTCGGAAGCAGGATCTCTCCGATTCGGATGGTATGCTTTCTCCACCACCCATTTCTCCCTTAAGGAGGTCTTCTCGCATTAATGCGGGAAAGGCTCCTATTCGTTACAAAGATTATGAACATGATATCGCCAACTACCTATCTTATTCTAATATTTCTCCTGACTTATCAAACATTCCTCACTTCGTTAGACTCCACTTCTTTACCTAAGAATTGGCAGGAAGCAAAGAAGGACCCAAGATGGAAAGCCAGCAATATGGAAGAACTTGGGGCACTAGAGAAAAATAAGACATGAGAGCTGGTGCCATTACCTGAAGGAGAAAAAGCTGTGGGATGCAAATAGGTTTACCCAGTGAAGGAGACACCAGAAGGAAAAGTTGAACGATACAAGGCGAGACTGGTTGCAAAAGACTATACCCAGACATATGGTATCGACTATGATAGACTTTTGCCTCAGTAGCGAAGATGAGTACCGTAAGAACACTGGTCTCCATTGCAGCAAACTATGGATGGAAGCTACACCAGTTAGACGTAAAGAACGCATTTCTTCATGGAGACCTACAAGAAGAAGTATACATGGAGACTCCTCCGGGGTGCTATTCTGTGTCAGATTCAGGTGAAGGAACGTCACATAGAAAAGTGTGCAAACTGAAGAAGTCACTGTACGGGCTGAAGCATTCTCCTCGAGCCTGGTTTGACAGATTCAGAAGGGCTGTCACTGGCATGGGGTACCATCAGACAAATGCAGATCATACTGTCTTTCTCCAGCATGCAAGGGGCCACATTACTATACTTGCTGTATATGTAGATGATATAGTGATCACAGGTGACGATGTAGTTGAGATCACTAAACTGAAGACGAAACTCGCCAAAGAGTTTGAGGTAAAGGACCTGGGAGAGATGAGATACTTTTTGGGTATCGAGGTGTGTGATGGTGAACAAGGAATTGTTCTCTCACAAAGGAAATATGTACTAGATCTGCTGAAGGAGACAAGAATGCTGGGATGCCGAGCAGCAGTCACTCCAATTGACCAGAAGTGCAAGATGGGAGCAGAAGCAGGAAAGCCTGTTGATCGCGAAAGGTATCAAAGGCTAGTAGGCAAACTGATTTATCTAGGACATACTCGCCCTGATATCTCATTTGCAGTAAGTGTTGTAAGTCGCTATATGCATGATCCAAGAACGGGTCATATGGATACAGTATTTCAGATCCTAAGATATCTGAAAGGGACGCGAGGAAAAGGACTGTGGTTCAAGAAGAATGGATGCACAGATGTTGAGGGATACTGCGATGCAGACTGGGCAAGCTGCATAGACGACAGAAGGTCTACCACAGGGTACTGTGTTTTTGTAGGAGGAAACCTGGTTTCATGGAGAAGCAAGAAACAGTCAGTAGTAGCACGGTCGACAGCTGAAGCAGAATACAGAGCAATAGCTCTAGGAGTATCAGAATTGCTATGGGTAAAGGTGCTGCTGACAGAGTTAAAGCTAGACAAGGGGACACCATTGCGCCTTCTGAGCGATAGTCAAGCTGCGATAAGTATAGCGAACAATCCGGTTCAGTACGACAGAACGAAGCACATCGAGATCGATCGATTCTTCATCAAGGAAAAGATGGAACAAGGGATACTGATGATTGATTATGTTCGCTCAGAAGAACAAGTGGCAGACTGTCTGACTAAGGGTCTTAGTTCATTGAGTCTGTCAAAGCTATGTAACAAGATAGGGGATGATTAATATCTATCGCACATCTTGAGGGGGAGTGTTGAGAGTAAATAAGGGACTTTAGTCCCACATCGGTTAGATGTAATATGAAGAGGGGTTGGACCCTCTATAAGTAGTAGGCAGTAGCCCTCAATAAAATTATCTGAGATTTAGCCCTCATTTCAACTAAATGGGATTGGATTATGTTTAAATTAAATTTTTAGTTACAAATTTTAAACATGACAAAAACATTCATTTATTTATTTTTTAAATAGCAGATTAAATTCTAGATAATAGATTTAATTTTAAGTTAGATTAGATTAGCTTCAATTTGAAATTATATTAAAGTTTAAACTTTTAATAGATCAGAAGAAAGTAGACTACATTAAAAAATAATTTTTTTAAATAAGACGATATTAACATGTCTAACATTAGAAAATCTATCGATGGAGAATAATTTTTTAAAATAACTTTGGTTGTATGTTATCTTTGCTACATAAAATGGTATCAACATTTATAAAAATACGTTGCACATCCATCACATGTGCGAAGACACTAGTTTACTTTACATAGATTTAACCTATGAAATAGTATTTATCATAGGATAAAATTGTCTTTTAGGTTGCTATCATTTTAAATTTTAAATTATTGTAACCTCTCCCTATCTTTTAGGATGCCCTGTCTCTTTTAACTTAACCAAAAGAAGGAGAAAAAAAATGAAGTGTTCTACGGAACTTCCTCTTTAACAAAACTTCTTTCTTCCTCCGTGTAACATGACTTCATCTTTATTTCTCTATTGCGCCTCCTTCTCCTATGTGCATTATCGCCGTTTTTATGATCATATAATGCTCTAGAAAACATATTCAACAACTTTTGAAATTTAATGGAGATCTTCAAATGTGGTTTCATTAGGTGAGAACCAATCTTTGTATATGCAGGTTTTTTTTGGATGCATATGTGACATAATTATTATACCTTACAATATTATTTTATTGCAGCGATGGAATACTCTCTTTTCTTATTTCTCACTTTTTTGACACGTATGTATTTTTTGTATGTTTTGCAGCATCTAAGAAAATAAAAAGAAGGAAAGTTTCTCTTACTCTTTTTCTCACATTCTCCAATCTTCTCTTTTTTCATACTTAAATATTTTTGTTTTCTGTTTTCTGTTTTCTATTTTACAGCATCTAATAAAATAAGAATTGAAGGAAAGAAGAGGAAACAAAGTTATCAAAACAACTCATGCTGACTTCGAATTGGTTAGTATATATTACTTTTATTGATTTTTCTACATAGAACGTCAAAATTATTTATCGTTATTTATATTTATCATCTCCAATTCTCAAGAATTAAAACGAAAATATTGATAATTTTTTTGTATCAATGTTTTTATTTTTTGCTTCTTCGCTCTTGCGAACTATCACTCTTGCAAACTTATGAGTAAGAAAGTTGGTACATATTTGGCATCTTTCATTCTATATAATAATTGTGCAAGAAAACATTCTATCATGTTTTCCATATCAAAATTCTAATGTTTAGTGTAGGCATATCAAATCTACTTCAATAGACTTTATTTTAATTAGACTATATTAAGTTACCAACTTTCTTAATTGGATAAATTTTTAATTATATTAACTTAACTTTAAAATTAATTTATAATAGACTATATTATGATACCGATATATTATTTAAGTATTTTTAAAAAAAAGTTGTCTTCAAATTTAGAATAGTATAATTAACATTAAATTAAATTTCTAGATTATCCTTATATTTAAATAAAATTAATTTTTTAATAGATTAGATGAAAATAGACTACATAAACTCTTATGAAATTGGATTGGATTAGGTTTAAATTAAATTTTCAGTTACAAATTTTAAACATGACAAAAACAGTCATTTATATTATTTTTTAAATAGTAGATTAAATTTTAGATAATAGATTTAATTTTAAGTTATATTAGATTAACTTCAATTAGAAATTATATTAAAGTTAAAACTTAAATTTTTAATAGATCAAAAGAAAGTAGACTACATTAAAAAATAATTTTTTTAAATAAGATGATATTAACATGTCTAACATTAGAAAATCTATCGATGGAGAATAATTTTTTAAAATAACTTTGATTGTATGTTATCTTTGCTACATTAAATGGTATCAACATTTATAAAAATACGTTGCACATGCATCGCATGTGCGAAGACACTAGTAAATATATATTTGTATAGGAAAAAAATATGTATAGGAATTAATGTATTAAGATGTGTATTGATGCATATGTGAATAGGTGTATCGTAGACATATGTATACAGATATATGCATGTGTATACATATAGTTATATGTGTGTGTGCAGCTCTATATATGTTATAGATGTGTTGTGTTTATATTTAGATATATGTGTGTGTGTGTATATATATACACATTTTTTCACACATCTATATATATACATATAGATGTGTGTGTATTTTTTTGTTTTATTTTGTTTTGTTTTTTGTTTTGTTTTGTTTTTACAAACACACACACGCACACACACACACACACACATATTGGGGATCTAGAGATAGGGTAAACAAGAGAACATGTCTTAGCTGGGATAGTATGGCGCAGCCTCAAGTGGAAGGTGGACTGGTTATTAGGCATATGGATGAGGTGATGAATGCCTAACTATCAAGTTGTGGTGGAAATTCAGATCACAGTCTAATTTATGTGCCTATATTCAATAAGAAGTACTGCTCGAGGCAACAACCGAGTCAGGTATCACTCACTTCTAATGCTTCTTAAGTTTCGAAGCAATTATTGCAAGGTCGGGAGCTTGGTGAGCGCTTTATAGCAGCTGAGAATAATGGCATTCGATGGACTGCCACTTTCCTGGGTCATTTCTCAGTTACAGATACTTGGAGAAGAATTAGAATCCCTAATCAACTGTTTCCTCATTTTAAACACATATAGAATTCATGCTACCTGTTAAATGGTCCATATTACTTTGGCACATACTATATAACTGTCTCCCTACTGATACAAGCTTACAGAAATTGGGTTTTCAGTTGGCTTCGCAATGTCACTGTTGTGAAGATTAGCACCATGTCTTCCGAGTCTATTGAGCATATTTTTCTTAACAGGGATATGGTTATTTATGTATGGTAAAGTCTGCAACAGAAGTTTGAGGTACATAGCAGGTATGGTACTCTTTTATAACTTTTCAGAAGGTGGTGGGCCAAGAAAAGCATTCATGTGAGAGAGAGATAGTAGTCAGAGCTGTGTGTTGGGTTCTATAGAAGAACCGCAATAAGTGGAGATATGAGGGGTATAGATACAACGTGAATCAGTTGGTGGGAGAAGTCCATCATCAAATTCAAAAGGCTAGAGTGAGATGTAAGCACTGAGAGTAGTTTCCCTTTCTATGTATCCTGAGTTTGTACTCTAGTTGATGAATAAAGTTGAACTTTATTATATATATATATATATATATATATATATAAATATATATATAATATATATATATATTTTATATATATATATATATATATATATATATATATATGTATGAAATTACCTTCTAGGGGTGGGAACATTGCTATCAAGCTGGACATGGAGAAGGCGTACGACAGACCGGACTGACAATTCATGATTGGGTTTTCAGGGCCTTCGGGTTTTCGAAAACCTGGACCAACGTCGTGTGGAGATCGATCAGTAATTTATGGTTCTCCACAGTTATTAATGGCCAAGCTGAGGGCTTCTTCAAATCTAGTCAGCGGTGTCAGGCAAGGAGATCCTTTATTATCCACCATCTTCATCATTGCCGCTGAAGCGCTGAGCAGAAATCTGAACAAAATGTAGGTACCCCACACTTCCAACATTTTCACACCACTAGCCGATGCCAGATCATCACCCACCTGGCATACGCTGACGACATCCTTATATTCTCCTTCGATGACGTCGGGTCTGTAGAAGTGGTTCACAACACGCTACAGAAATATGCCAAATGCTCTGGCTTGCGCATCAATCCGAACAAGAGTGTCATCTATGTCCACCACAAAACCAACAGAGAATACCCCTCCTCTCTTACCAACATTACTTTCTTTTCGGTTACATATCCACCTTTCTCCTGCTTAGGGTGTCCGTTGGTGTATGGACGATCCAACGCCGACATATTTGAAGGGCTGTAGGCAAAATTAGGAAAAAAAAACTTGAGGGATGGCACAACGCGATCTTATCATTGGGCGGGAAGATGAATCTGATTCATCACGTGCTCTCCTCCATCCCCATATACACCCTAGCCGCTTGTTCCTCCCTAATAAGGTGCCCACCTCCATTGAAAACCTCTTCACTAACTTCTTCTGGGGCACTACGACGGAAAGGATAAGCAACATTGGGCTAGTTGGGACACCATGGCCAGACCTTATGACTAGAGAGGACTTGTATTTTGTAGGTTGTCATATGTCATTGATGCTTGCACGATAAAATTAGTGGTGGAAGCTTCGTGTGAGTCATACTATCTCGACTAGGTTCATGAAGGCTATACATTACAAGTACATTCATCCGTCCGCCGCTGCTTCCAATTGCAGATCCTCCGCATCTTGGTGCAGCATCCTATATGATCGGCGTCTCACTGAGCCTCTGATCCGTCTTTAGCTGGGATCAGGTGAATCGTCTTTATTCTATGAACGTTGGTTTGGGGAAGACCTCCTCGCCCAGTTCCCTGGCTGCCACTTCCAATAGCCCGATTAAGATTTTGGGACTGCTCGGTAGACTGGAACTGGGAGAGACCTCAGGAATGAATTATGAAGGCGGCTGCTATTGCGCTACTCGTAGGTGGGTTCAAGATCAGGATGGAACTTGACTCTCTATATTGGTTTATTACGACCAACGGATCTTTCTCCTTAGCATCGACCAGAAGTGTTGTTCGCGGCATTGGAGCGGCATCCCCCATCATTGGATCTTTCTGACAGCTGTACATTCCTAAAAATGGTCTTTTCTGATTTGGAGAGTGTTTCGCAAGAAGCTCCACACAGATGACTCTCTCAAGACTATTGGCTTCAGCTTAGCTTCTACGTGTCATTGTTGCACGGTAAGACAATCCAAAATTGTAGACCATATTCTTTACTCTGGAGAATTGGCTGCGCAGGTATGGACCGCGCTCTCACATCATTACAGACAGGACCAGGCCGGGGTGAACTACAACGATCTCCTTGCCACTTGGGGTAGCACCTCTCACGGCCACCAGATCGTTGCAGCCGCCATCAGGTGGGTCATTTGAAAAACTGCAACAAATTCAGATACAAGGGATACCAATATTCGTCCAACCAACTGACCTGGGAGGTTTTACGACAGATCCACAAAGTTAGCAGACACTGCAAACATGGCCAGGATAGTTTGTGGCAATCCTTGCTCACCTAACTTTTCTTGGGTCGATGAGAGGGAGGCGACCTCTTGCCACTTTCTTTTTTCTGTCTTACTTTTGTGCTTACTTGTAAAGGCTTCAGCATTTTTATGTACAGTTTTCGTGGTTATCCCCCGATTTGACGAGATCCTCTTCGACTCGTCGGTCTGTTCGCTAGGTGTAAATTTTAACGAGGAGATGGTTAACCCTGCCGAAGAGTTAATTGCCCGATATCAACCTGAACGTCATTTAGCAATGATAGACCTCCAACACCTTGCCTATTTCTAACGTATGATGGGTCGAGGCAAGATTTTGTTTGGTAATACTGCTAGTGGAGAGATGCTAAAGCCTTAGTTTCTCTTCGGTGACAAATTGGTATCTAAAGATACTATAATCTTGAAGCTGAAGGAGGCATGGTACTTTGGCAATTATGACCTAAGCCTATATGTACCTCCAACGAATGACACTTTCTGCTTTCGGTCTTCTCCTGTTTTGTCGTAAAACGATGCATAGAGTGGGATTTGACCCCTACTCTGGGGGAGTGCTGGTAGGTCATTTTAAACTGGACTCCCATTATAGGAAGAGAGAAGCCTTCATATATGCTCGTGATGGCCCGTCCTACTTTTTTAGAGTACTACATCCGAGGCAATTATACAATGATGTGACCCCTGCCATTCATTCTTTTGGGGCTTCCATCTTTGCTAACCAGCTTTTTTCAGAGGAGGTCTTATACCCGAAGATAGCTTTTTCGGGTTAAAGGTTGGGTCCATCCTGAAACCAAGTGGCATAATTTGACTTTATAGATACTAGCCCGGTATAAGAAGGAACTGAGAGAGATTGGCCTGTACCATGCTGTCCGAGCCATTGAATATGGGATGGAGATAAACCAGCACATGTTTCTACCTCTGCTGGAACTATACAATCACCATACTGGGACGTTCTATACTCCCGGGGGAGAGTTGGGGCTGGCTCTCCATAAGATGTTTACCATCTCCAGGCTACCCTGGGGTGCGGTGTCGTACGAGAAATATACTCCCTACAAGGAGGAGTTCATAGGTTTGGAAGCACAACATCCCAAAATAATGGATGTACACAAAGAGCTATTGTGTCATCACCGGGCGTGCACGTGTCAAGATGCTCAGAAGGCTCCTCATCACGTTTCTGTCTGAAGGGATTATGTCTTCACGGAACATCCCGCAGGAAGGAGGCAGGTTCATATCACTACTCATAGGGAGTATACTGCTACTGAAGTGGTAGAATTATTGATAGAGGCAGGGAGACGAGACCTACAGTAGATGTTAAGGAGAAACCAACCTCTTTTGTCTACAATTATTTTTACAGAAATCTGTGCGTAATGACTCCAAAGGCGGTGCTGCCTGTATTTTTTATGATATGGCTATACAATTGTATAATGCCTGGAGGTTTCGGGTCTGCAGGACTAGTGAGTAGGAACCACATTCTACCGGCTATGAAGCTGGTATTTGGTCATAAACTGGCACTTTTACCTGCCATGGTCTACAATACACTGCGAGGCTTGTGAGAGCTTTCAAAGAGGATAATTAAGCATGGCGGGAAGGACTACAAATTTTCCCGGGTGGAGCTTGTAAAACCCCTAAATTTCTACTACGAATTTTTTTTAATAAATATGATATTGATTTTTGTACTTCGTATTTGTACGTCGCATGAGTTTGCGTTTCGTAAATTTTTCGTCAAGTGAGAATAAGTGCGAAGTACATATTTTTATAAAACATTTTAATTATATAGATGTAGAAAATATTTCACAATAATAGATGATAAACATTTTATATTGATTGAAGTTGTAAATGCGTCGCGCCGAGGATTGCCAAAATTTATTTTTATTTAAAAAAGGCAATTTTATTTTATGGTATAAGTATAATAGTAATTTAGAAAAACTGTGTTTTATGTAAGTATTATTTTTGCATGCGAGTGTATATATATTTGTATTTTTGAAATTAATTGTTATCATTAATATATTATTTCGAAAAAGGTATATTAAATATGGGTTGATTTAATATGTAATTAATTATGGTGATTTAAGTTGGAAAATTTTTTATTAAGTTATTTAAATACAGTTTAAATTAGAGATAGAATCTATCTACATTGGATTATATTTGATTGAGTTACTTTTAAATCATTTTGAATTAAATAGTGGAAAATCTAAGGGGAATTAAAACTCTTGTTAGTGCTTATCTAGATAAGGCTTTTTAAAATCCACTAATTTTTAAAAATAAATATTTGTGGAATTTTTGGATTTTTAAATAAGTATTTATTGATTTATTATATAATTTGTATTATTTTACATATATTTAGTATAGTGCTCATTAGTGAATTTAGTATAAAATTATATAAAGCTATTTTTCTAGTACATTAAGGATATAAACTATATTATACAATTTTTCTCAAAATTTTAGGATTTATTTCATAACCTTTATTACTCTGTACATGTTACTTATATTGTACACTATTTACATAATATAAAATAAATGTCAATTCAGTATTAAATATTTCAGCTTGTATAAATGAGATTAGATGAAGTTTGTTTAAATAAAGTTTAACTCTATCTTTTATCTATAGTAATTTTAAATAATGTAATAGATAATTTAGATAAATACGAACTATATTTTAAGTTAATCATAATCCTAAGTCTAATAGGAAAGCATCCCTATCTATATTATATCATAACAAGGTAACTCCTATCAATTTAAATCAAATCCTATCTAATTTAGGAGTTAAATCTGAAATAAATACCTATATATACCTAATACATTCCCTTCCTATCAACCATAATTCGAAATTACTTTTAGTCCAATAGGAACTCAAAAATTTGTCATCAGAATTCAGCCCCGCTTTTTAGTAGTAGGAGCAACTTGGAACGACGATATCTCCTAGCTCCGAACACCGTTTCACCTCTAGTTGTTTTCAAAAAGAAGCATAACGAGGTAAGCTTTCCAGAAACTTATTTTAATAGACAAAATTTGTTCTGTAGATTTTTGCAAAACTGTTTGAATATCTAGTGTCCCAAAAATAAACGTATTTCAGTATTTTTACGATTTCGGGAGATTCCGTAAACAAAAATACTATCCGTTTAGTATTTCGGAAAACTGATACGAAAACCTATGCCATATCCTAATTTCAGAATCTATTAAATAAATGTAATAGGTGCAGTATTAATTATAATTAGATAATAGACTATCTTCAGCATCCGAAGTTGTTTCTACACCTTCCCCTTTGTGCATTGTTGTTGATTCATCGCCAGAACATCATCTTACCTCACTCCAGACATCAGGCAAGATACCTTGCCATATTTATTACTTATATTTAGTCTGCATTTTTGTTATTGCATATCCCTGTTACTTATTTTCAGTTTTTGTAGCTGTACCATTATTACAGTTCCTGATTTATTGCCTACTCAATGATATTAGCTTTACTTTACTTAATATCCTATGATTGCATATGAACCTAGAGTTAAGGGACTACTATTTGTAGTGTATAGCATAAACCTTGACACAGTTGTACCATGATGTATGTGTTAGATGAGTAGCATATAGAGGTACTTGCGTGATGGCTGATCACCTATGCGCATGCGTTAGGGCTAACTGCTAATAGAGGCATGTTAGGAGATTTGGCAGTTAGTAGAGGTATAGGAGTCATGGATGTGACTCTACTAGGCATTGGGTGGGAAGAACAGTTCCTTAACGTGTGGGCCACGTATGTACTTTCCTATTATTGTCGGTTATCTCCGCAGAAGATACGGTCCTGGATCCTGATACCTGATTTCCTGCTGGCCTCTAACATTCGAGAAATGTTATGCTTTGAGGTCCCTGGTATCCTGATGGGACCATAACTGAGTTTCCTGTACCTGAGCCAGAGTGCCCATGCATTGAAGGTTTGTTCTTAACTGCATGAACACAGTAGAATGGTATGTAACCTTAGTCAATGTCATATCACCCCCACTAGTAGCTTGTGACAAAGTCGCGTCGCGGAGTAGTGTGCTACCCCTTGTCTTTATTTGGTTGTGGGGGTAGTCCACTGTTTTGATGATGAGATATTGGATCTTGTTACGATTGTGACAGTTTACTTTACTTGTGATTTATGACACATTATATATATTCAGTTATGTGGCATATTCTTTATGTATCTTGTTACGTCCCTCTGAGGACCTGGTTATCTCTCCAGGTGTGTGTTTTATGACTTAAAGGTGTTCTAGCCAAGGCCGTGATCTTCTCCATTCTTTCGAAGATGATCGCTCTTATTTCGTCTTATTATTTTTATCTATACTTTCCTCGTATATTTCTCTCTTTAAAAAAATAATTTGTATTGGATTTGTCTCCGCCCAACTACATGTATAAATTATAAATTTTACAGTTGATTTATATTATTATTATTTAATTTTGTGGATGAGACTAGATTACTATTGGTTTACTGCATTTTACAGCTTATGTATACATATGTGGTTTTTATATATTAGATTATACTTCGTATGTGTGCAGCTGGCATATGACTTGGGCGTTATATATTTTTGTGGTGGCCCATGCAGGTCATGTTTATCACTTCGGTTACGTGACTGTACCGATGTGAACCTGAATATAAGAATAGAGTTTCAGGATCTCATCCGCAAGCTTGACCTCCTTCCTTGTTTCAAGTTTCGAACTCTCGTTACCATCCTTGATTTGCATTCTGCTTGAACTCTTTCTAACGTGAATTCTTATTTTTCGTGCTTAGTGACAGCTTGGAAGATGACTACACTATTATATGCTCATAGGCCAAACACATGGCTAGAAGGATTACGTTGACAATTAGTATGCATTGGGGTCTTATTTGAGTTATAAAGATATTTTCCTAAAAGTATGATCTTAAGGATTAACTAATTCCAAGTTAGGTAGTAGCATAATACCGCCTTTGAAGTAGTTGGAATTTATTTTGATATTACAAGGTGGTATACACAAGAGGATAGCTAGATCGAGAAAACAAATTTTGGATTTGTGATTTTTGAAATTATGAAATAGTTATGATTTATTGGAATATGAAATCGATTTGAAAAATATCTTAAAGTTTTAAATTGTGACGCACGATTTACAGTTAAGTTTAAATTTATCTCGAGATTTATTAATAGTTTTAAATTATAAGTTATGATTTTGTAGATGACTAGTGTATATGGAAGCTTAGTGAAAAAAGGGGAGACAGCTTGAGATTTTAAATTGAGTCATACAATTTACGATTTATAAGTTTATTTAATTTTGCGTTTGAAGAGATGATGGTAAAATCTTGGTTTAAAATATTTTGAAAGATATGAAATCGACTTTGAAGGTAATTTTTTTCAAGTTGTGCCTATGATTCATGATTTATAAATTTACTTGGATTTCAAGTTTAAGAGTTTCGATTATGGATATTGAAAATCTTGGTAAAAAAATGATATATATATATATATATATGTATATGTATATATATATATATATATATATATATATATATATATATATATATATATATATATATATTTCATTGGGGATATACTAGGATTCACCTCTTGAGATTGATTAAAGAAATTTAAATGTCAAGTCATGATTAAGTTGGATGGCTAAAAATGAAGAAAACAAAATGAATTATGGAAGATTATTTTGAGTATTAAACTTTTGTGGAAGCTCGAGTTTAAATTTTTTGATGATAGACAACCAAGATAGCCCTAATAAGATAGAAGTACCCCTACTAGTTGCTATGATTGTTGTATATATTCAAGTATAGTTGGTCATCTACCAAACAATATGAATCTCAATTTTGACTTACTCGACCTTTCTCCAAATCCAGATCTTTTATTGTGACCTTCTAACTGTTTGAAATTTAAGAAATGATTTAATCGTTCCTTGACTACATTCACCTAGGAGACTTATCTTCTCTCTGAAAACTGTGTCCCTAAATTATTTTACTAGATTCCTTAATTAATTTTATTTCATGCTTCAACTTGATATTCTTTAATGTTTGTGTATTAATTGTCACTTCCTGAACTCCCACTTTCTATTTTAGATCTTTTTGTATCCTTTACCGTGACTTTGATATTTGGAGTGTAATACTAGCTATTACATTCCAACAAATTTCATATATAAGACCTAGACGAGCTCACCTTCATGTAGGTATATCATGTCCCAATCAAACACGTCCCTTGGTACTCTATTTTTATGATATGACTTTCGGGTCATAAATACTAGACTATAACCTTTACCATGATACCGATATATTTTTTCAACTAAAGATAGGGACTCAACCTCGACTCAATTCTTTCGATCCGATATGTGATTTTGTTCTACTTAATTCCTTAAATGCTTAACTTTGTACTTTATCTTGATTGCTTGACCCATTGTACCATCATACTACTAGTTTAACTCTTGTAAGTTGGGTAGAATACCTCATGACCTAACAAACTTTTGTCCTTGTGACCCATACTGATAAGTTTACTTAGACTATTGAATTCAGAGGATCCTAACTTATCTAGTCAACCAAGCCATAGATAAGAAAATACTAGGACGACTGCATAAGCCCAAACTTCGGGCAAGACTTAGATTTTAATGGATCTTCGACTATTTAATTTCCTTCATTATTATTCCTTACTTATATTTTGACTATCTTATGATGCTAATTTAGCCTTAGTTTTGCAAGCTTATTCTTTTATCGAGCTTGTTCACGACATATGTGTTATTGGGGATGCCCACTAATACATTGTCTAATCAGAACCGGTGTACGATAGTCTGATCAACCTAGTACACTTTGGTTCGCTTTTCATATATTGTTCGACGTGGATGGAGATATAGTTAAACTTGGCCTCTAGAATTCTATCTACGACTGCCTTGGCAATTCTTTTTGAAAATTTTCAATCGTCTTTGAACCACTTATTCATATTTGATAATATCTTCTTCGAACACTTTATTATTTTCGTCTTTCGCCTATATTAGAAAGACAAACACTCTTGATATCCCCTTAGTTGCCCACCATCTATTGCCAAGATAGTTAACCACTGACCAACCAATGTGAATATATTCCCATCTTGAGTTACCTTTTTTCTCTATCCTAGATTCATTATCGCAACCTTCTAATCATTCTTGAAACATGAAAATGATTCAAATTATTTCCTTAACCATACCTTAAACCTAGACGACTATATTCAAGAAACAATCTCTCCTAAATGTCTAAATTATTCTCTTTGACCTACTCAATTCATTTCTATTCTCTAATTCGTGTTATCATAATTTTATTACCTTAACTAGCGACCCTTCTTCAATTCCATAACCATGATGTATTTTTGCAGATATCAAAATCACGATCTTCTAATGCATGTTTGTGTCGAACGTCGTTTCTTCGCCTCATCCAAAAATTTAATCGTATTTCGGTATTGATGAACTCTTTCTATCTCCCCTACCCTAGCTATTCCTAAATTTCGAGGACAAAATTCTTGTAAGTTGGGTAAGATGTAAAACCCCTAAATTTCTAGTACAATTTTTTAATAAATATGGTATTGATTTTTGTACTTCGTATTTGCACGTCGCATACGAGTTTACGTTTCATAAATTTCTCGTCAAGTGAGAATAAGTGCGAAGTACATATTTTTATAAAACGTTTTAATTATATAGATGTAGAAAATATTTCAAAATAATAGACGATAAATATTTTATATTGCTTGAAGTTGTATATGCGTCACGTCGAAGATTGCCAAACTTTATTTTTATTTAAAAAATGCCATTTTATTTTATGGTACAGGTATAACTAGTAATTTAGAAAAGATGTATTTTATGTAAGTATTATTTTTGCATGCGAGTGTATATATATTTGTAGTTTTGAAATTAATTATTATCATTAATATAATATTTCGAAAATGTATATTAAATATGGGTTGATTTAATATGTAATTAATTATGGTGATTTAAGTTAGAATTTTTTTATTAAGTTATTTAAATACAGTTTAAATTAGAGGTAGAATCTATCTACATTGGACTATATTTGATTGAGTTACTTTTAAATCAATTTGAATTAAATAGTGGAAAATCTAAAGGGAATTAAAACTCTTCTTAGTCCTTATCTAGATAAGACTTTTGTAAACCTCCTGATTTTTTAAAATAAATATTTGTGGAATTTTTGGATTTTTAAATAACAATTTATTGACTTATTATATAATTTGTATTATTTTACATATATTTAGTATAATGCTCATTAGTGAATTTAGTATAAAAATATATAAAGCTATTTTTCTAGTACATTAAGGATCTAAACTATATTATACAATTTTTCTCAAAATATTAAGATTTATTTCATAACTTTTATTACTCTTTACATGTTACTTATATTGTACACTATTTATATAATATAGAATAAATGTCAATTTAGTATTAAATATTTCAGCTTGTATAAATGAGATTAGATTAAGGTTGTTTAAATAATATTAACTCTATTTATTATCTATAGTAATTTTAAATAATGTTATAGATAATTTAGATAAATATGAACTATATTTTAAGTTAATCATAATCATAAGTCTAATAAGAAAGCATCCATATCTATATTATATCATAACAAAGTAACTCCTATCAATCTAAATCAAATCCTATATAATTTAGGAGGTAAATCTGAAATAAGTACCTATATATACCCAATACATTCCCTTCCTATCAACCATAATTCGAAATTATTTTTAGTCCAATTGGAACTTAAAAATTCGTCTTCAGAATTCAGCCCGCTTTTTAGTAGTAAGAGCAACTTGGAACGACGATATCTCCTTGCTCTGAACTCTGTTTCACCTCCAGTTTTTTTAAAAGAAGCGTATCAAGGTAAGCTTTCCAAAAATATATTTTAATAGACAAAATTCATTCTGTAGATTTCTGTAAAATTATTTGAGTATCTAGTGTCCCAAAAATAAACGTGTTTCAGTATTTTTGCGATTTCGGGAGATTTCGAAAACGAAAATGCGATCTGTTTAGTTTTTCGGAAAGCTGATATGAAAACCTATGCCATAACCTAATTTTTGAATATATGAAATAAAAGTAATAGGTTCAGTATTAATTATAATTAGATAATAGACTATTTTCAGCCTCCGAAGTTGTTTCTACACCTTCTCCTTTGTACGTTGTTATTTATTCATCGTCAGGACATCATCTTACCTCACTCCGGACATCAGGCAAGATACCTTGCTATATTTATTGCTTATATTTAGTTTGTATTTTTGTTATTGCATATCACTGTTACTTATTTCCAGTTCTTGTAGTTGTACCATTATTATAGTTCCTGATTTATTGCCTGCTCAGTGATATTAGATTTACTTTACTTATTATCCTTTGATTGCATATGGACCTAAAGTTAAGGGACTACCATTTGTAGTGTATAACATAAACCTTGACATAGTTGTACCATGAGGTATGTGTGAGATGAGTAGCATGTAGAGGTACTTGCGTGATGGCTGATAACCTGTGGACATGCGTTAGGGCTAACTGCTAATAGAGGCATGTTAGGAGACTTGGCAGTTAGTAGAGGTATATGAGTCATGGATGTGACTCTACTAGGCATTGGGTGGAAAGAACAGTTCTTTAACGTATGGGCCACGTATGTACTTTCCTATTATTGTCGGTTATCTTCGCGGGAGATACGGTTCTGTATTCTGATACCTGATTTCCTGCTGGCCTCTGACATTCGAGGAAATTTATGCTTTGAGGTTCCTGGTATCCTTATGGGACCATACCTGAGTTTCCTACACCTGAGCCAGAGTGCCCATGCATTGAAGGCTTGTTCTTAACTGCATTAACACAGTAGAATGGTTAGGTAACCTTCGTCAATGCCATATCATGTCATGTCACCCCCACTAGTAGCTTGGGACAATGTTGCATTGCAGAGTAGTGTGCTACCCCTTGTCCTTGTTTGGTTATGGGGGTAGTCAACTGTTTCGATGATGAGATTGTGGATCTTGTTACGATTGTGACAGCTTGCTTTACTTGTGATTTATGACACATTACATATATTCAGTTATGTGGCATGTTCTTTATGTATCTTGTTACGTCTCTCTGAGGACCTGGTTATCTCTCCAGGTGTGTGTTTTGTGGCTTGCAGGTGTTCTAGCCAAGGCCGTGATCTTCTCCATTCTTTCAAAGATGATCGCTCTTGGTTCTTTATTTTCTTATATATTTCTCTCTTTAAAAAAATATTTGGTAGTGGATTTGTCTCCGCCCAACTACATGTATAAATTATAAATTTCACAGTTGATTTATATTATTATTCTTTCATTTTGTGGATGAGATTAGATTACTATTGGTTTACTGCATTTTATTGATTATGTATACATATGAGGTTTCCATATATTGGAGTATACTTCATATGTGTGCAGCTGGCATGTCTACGTACTTGGTCCCAAGTATTTTGGGACTGGGCGTTACAGAGCTCCCCTACCATTACTTGATGTCTTGGTTAGTGTTATACCACCCAGATTTAATAGATCTTGTTCAGAAAGAAGGTTATATGGATGGAGATGCTTCCATCCGTAGCTATCACCAAAGGAAGTAGTCTCATCATGGTGTCCCTATTTGTAGATGGGTGCTGAGGCACTTAGCTGGGTTCGACTACTTTAGGATCTCGCCCTCCTACTCAGGCTTTCAGACGGGAGATGTACTGGTAGACGAAGGTGACCAGGCGAGTATTTTGATGTGTGGAGTCTTCCACTGGCTTCAATCCATCCGACTGTTGCATTTGGTATATAGGAAGCAAAATAATGTATTTCTGGAACCTTATTTGCCGAGTTTATTCGCATGTTAATTCGGATACATCGAGAGGATGATGGATAATGTGAGCACCTGGTTAAGTTATAGGGGGAGTTTGTTGGACGGTGCATGCACATGGCATTTCTATAGTGACGGGTGCATTAGGGCAAGCTTTACGATAACTGCGATCTGTCCTGAGATGTACATCCTTGTTTGCCATGACAAAAAGTTGAACGAACTTTTATATTCAAACCTATAAAAAGTACAATCGATTCATAAACAAGATATCTAAGAACAAGAATTTCTGGAGAAGTGTGACGATGGAGATCGAGCACTGCAGCGGCTTCTTTACACCGTTGACAACTGACGATGAGTTGAACATGCACTGGCTTTCTAGGGCTTGTGAATAGAACTTCGGCTTGCTAATCAGGAAATTGCCGACCTTGTCGAAGATCTTTGAACGAAGGAAAAACTTCTTCTATTTATAGGATTTGAACATATACGATGTGCTTGAGATTTGTTGGACGTGCAGGAGCACTGCACATTGAGATATGAGAGAATCTGCTATCCTTGCATGGTGAGGGCTACTGTTGAGCTGACACATGGTGGACATTGAGATTCCTTTTTATCAAGATCTCGGGTGGTTATCAGCATAACCGAATAAACGACACATGGCATGCCTCTATTGCTCGAAACTTTTTGTTTGGATAAAACCGAGCGAGTTTGATTCCTATGAAAGAATTGAATTTTGTCTCTATCTTTGCGGCAGCGGTTTAAACAAACCGATTGGATATTGCCCTTATCAACAGAACCAAATTCTGTTCTGATCTTTAGAGCGATGGTTTAAACAAACCGATTGGCTATTGCTCTTGTCAACAAGACCTAAACTTTATTCTTATCTTAAGAGCAGTAGTTTAATCAAACCGGTTGGGTAATAACAAGAAAGATATAAGTGCCAGATTGGCCATGTGGGACAATGCCACCTCATTGGACTGCGTATCTATGTGAGCTACACTTTTGGTAAGTCTTCGATGTCACTGCACTTTCGGGCGACGAGGTGACTACGTTTCGAAGACAATGGAGTCTTCAGAAGGCGCCTATTGAATGGGCTGCGCTTCTGGGTTGACGAGGAGACTATGCTTTGAAGACGATGAAGTCTCTTGAATGAGCCTATCGAATGGGTTGTGCCTCTGGATTGGAATCGAAGGGGTTGCACTTTTGGGTTTAACCGAAGTGACTGTGCTTCTGAGTTTAATCGAAGAGGCTGCACTTCTGAGTCGAAGGAAATGGCTGCACTTCTTAGTCGAAGGAGCTAGTTTTTTGAGGAAGTCATTGTCTGTAGAAACAATTAGTGGGTGGGACGACATTCTCTCCTTTAATTACTGTCGACTTTTGCAAAATTTAAGAAGTTTGTTGCCTAGGATCCAGTCAAATGAACCTATCAAATGAGATTCATTGTGCTGAGTCCTAGGTTCATCGCATTAATTTAGGGTTCTTTGACCGATTGACACGTGGCCGTTGGGGTTGGACCACATTCAATCTATAAAGGAAAGCTTTTTCTTGGGATCCATGTCCACTATCTCTTAGCATTCCCACAGTCATGCTTGATCCTGATTTAGCTTCGAACGACCGCTGGCCTTACACAAGTCGACTGTTGGCTGTAGCTCTCTTCGTTCAAAGTAGATGTATTCTTATAGCAGACCATCTACTGGGTTTCGAGATGCACGTGAGTGTTCGTCACAAGAAGTTCGAACCTGAACAACATCATGGAGGTCTTCGAGATCTAAGCTTTCGGGTTTGGATTGATTGCCAACCTGAAGAACCACAGGTTATGCTCTGTCCTGCTCAAGAGCAGCAGTAGTGTGGCGAGTAGGAGCTGCATTCTTGCTCGGGCCAATGGCTGCTTCATTAGCCATATTGGAGTTCCTCCGTGCTTGGCTAGGAAGTGGATTGCTTTGACGAGGAAGTGATTCGCTCTGACATTACTGCGCGTTTGGGGGAGGCCAGTACACTTTTTTATGTATTTTAGTATTTATATATAATCATGAAGAATTTGTAATAGATCTTTGTAGACATGATTTTAATAAAAGGCTTTTTATAGACCATCTTTGTACGTCTGTTGTGACTTCGTTACTGTCTGCGCATTTGAGCAAATGTGCTTTCGTGAAGTTATGTGCAATGATTGTTGTCACCTATGCTTCTGTACTTGTTATATTTTATTTTTTATGCTTCTACAAGACCCCCTTTAAAGTGTTTCAAACTTGAATCAAGCTCTGAATACTTTGATCTGAAGCATAACACATGTCCTTTGAAAATAAATGCATATCACACTTGCTGACAGGCTATCATCACGCTTGGCCTTCATCATTAAATGCCTTGAGCCATGGTTTCATTAAAAGTTGATAATAACTCCTCGTTTTTAGGAAACGTTCATCATGATCTCAACTTTAATTCCCACGTCGTTCAAAGAGTCTCTTCGAATACGAATAGTTATGTCTTCCTCTGCTTACGTGGCCGCACCCTATAAGTAGGGAGTTTCTCAGAAAGGAAAAAAACTCTCATTTTTCTTGCAATAGAAGCTTTTCGTCAGAGCTTTCTTCTTCCTTCAAAATCTAGCTTTCCCTCCATGGCTCCAAAGAAATGAAGAACACAGAAAGCTCATGCCGCAAGCTCAAAGAAGGCCAGAGGGGAAGCGGCTAGCCCTAGACCGACTGGGGAAGCTGTAATGAGTGTAAGACAAGCTAGAGCATTGTCGGCGAGGCTAGCCGGAGAGGCCACGACGAGTAATCAATAGGCTAAAAGGAAGAAGTTAGTCTCCAAAGTGGCCGTCGTCAAGCAAGCTCTAGTTGTAGGAGTCGGAGTGCACGGAGACGTGCGGCCACCTGTTGCAAGTAGGTGTCTGATTATCATCGACACCGTGGTTTGCTGATGCTTATGAGCGTTGAATCTTAGGAGCATCATCTCGTATATATGCTGAAGCCTTTTTCGCTGATGCGCATGGGCGCCGTTCCTCGGAGTCGCATTCTGAAGATTTGCTAAAGCTTTATCCACTGATGCCGAATGTATTGAGGTTTCTATAAACGCGCAATTAATTTCTACGCACTGTTCATCTTACAACATACCTGCGTAGAAACTTATTGGCTGATACGTGGTACAACTTTGATAGTGCCGGCACGGATGCTCATCCAATGACTGAACGGATGCATTCTTACTATAGCGCAGTGCCTTCGTACTTTTGCAGAAGATATTTTATATTTTTTTGACACTTTGTGTCAGGACCCGCACCCGCTTTTCGGACGCGAGCTCGTGAGCAAGCCAGCTACGTATCGAGCGGACTCCAGCCCGACTCGAGTACGTATAACCTGTCAAGGTCATGGTATCATGTCTAATCTAAACTATATCTCAATCCACATGAATCATATAAACAAGAATGAACAAGTATGGGTCATGGTCTGCAGCCCATTAGCATATTGTTCGATTAGACTCTAAGAATAATGTGAGTCTATAAATAAGCAGAGTATATCATGGTACTGAATATAAAGCACGAAATAATAATGAAGAAATATCACAAGCAAATACCTGTATCATAGATCGTAATCCTCTACCATCCTGCTCTGCTAACTAACTCCATGCAATCGCCAAACCTGAAGAGACCATCAGGTCCTCAGAGGACTAGCAAGATACATAATATACAAGCCAACATGTAACAGTACAAATATACAAAGAAGTAAGAAACAATCAAGTATATCGAATGAGACAAGATGAACCAAGACTCAAGATCTAAATACAAGAATCCTAAGACACTGGCATGCCATACTAGAAATGGCTAATAGGTCAAATCTATAGACTGCAGCAAAGGCAAGTACTCACAATCTATAGTATCTCAATCGCAGTCAAGGCAAGTAGTCACAACCAAGACAGTAGCCAATCCAAGTATAAAATCCTATAGACCATAGTCAAGGTAAGTACTCACAATCTATAGAATGTCAAAGTCAAGTCCTACTCAAGTCATGTCAAGTCAAGTCAAGTCAAGTTATAATCAAGTAGAGAGAATCATGGTGTAGGACTAGACGACTCTGTCAAGGAATACATATGAAACTACACAGTGTAATAGGTAGAAATATCATAACAGAAGGGCATGAGAATGTGCAGGAAACTAGAAACATGTAAAGTAAAACTATAACAGGATGAGTATACTAGACATGGAATAAAGCAATCACGAATATAAGAAAAAGAACTGCAGCGAGACGATGAACATGCATATAAATTATACTGTACAAGTTGGCAAGGTATACTTGCCTGGAGGTTGCACGAAGAGCCAACAATAAACCGTCAATCGGTAAGCCGATTAAGTCCAAAATCAACAATTGTCTCCGAAAGCAGAAACAGACATTGCCAACATTCTGAGAATAGTCAAATTAGCTAGGATTGCCTGTCCTTAAGTCCTATTCTGGACACAGGGACAAAACGGTAATTTCGGGCAAAAATAATGTCCGCCGTTGGACTCGCTTTGCACCGAAATACGTGCCAGAGTCAATGGTCTCTAAAATCGTCAAACTACATGTCTACGGAACCGGTTTGACGATACGAACCCAGCGGTATGTCAAATTTTAGATTCTGGTGGGCCATACACAAAATCGACCACGTCGCCCGGATTGGCGGGACGTACGTCGTACGAAGGATTTTCTAGTTTTGAAAACTGTTTTTGATAATTTTTTCTAAACTTCCAAAACCGATTTCTCAGTGCATATTTAATGAACTTCGAATCTCCAAAATGATTTCTGAGCTCCTATATGTGATCTAAAAGATTGTTCAAATAAAAATTTTAAACTGTCAATAGGCTAATAAGGAATGATCTTCAAACATGCGTGCTCGGCCAGTTGTTCTGTTCCTAACATATTTCAAAAACCTATATTTTTCTCGAACTTCAGTTCGATTTTTCTTAATCTCTAAGCCATCTAAATCCAAACTACCAAACATATCCTAGGGAGGTATAGGTTATCTACGCAGCGGACGAAACTGATCGAAATATAGAGGACTACGGAGAAAGATTTCGTACCCGATAGGTGGTGGTCTGCTGCACGAAACTGTTGATTGCGACGTCTGCTGTCGGCCTCCGCGAGAGATGCTAGAAGGCCGGTGGCCGTGCGTGGCGCGTGCGCGTGCAGGCGGTGGCGCGCGCAAGATGGGGGCTGGCCAGATGTTGGTTAGGGTTTTTGTTGCTCGTGAAGTCTCGTGCTTATATACAAAGTATTCTGTTGCTAAACAAAATTGGGCAGTTTGCTCGTTTAGCCTATGCTCTGCTTGGGCGAGCAGGCTGTGATAGCTTGGGCTGGCTGGGCTTGGATGTTTGAATACGTGGCCTGGCCTGACCGGCTTGCCTGTTTTGGTTTATTACTTTAGTCTAGGCCATGTATATATACATGTAAATATATTTATTAATAGGCATATATACCTATTGTCCTATATATATAGATATATCTATATTTTTATTTTTTATATACGCATATATATATATATATATATATATATATATATATATATATATTAATATATATTTATATATATATATATATATATATATATATATATTATTTATATATATATATATATATATATATATATATATATATATATATATATATATATCTCCTTATAAATAATAATCATTTAACTATTAAGAACATGAAATAAATATATACACAAAATGATTAATAACTATATTTTCTTTAATCAAATAAACACACACAATATATATGCATACATATACCGTTCTAGTCAAGGTCCCATAAACCTAAAATGACATTTCAAGAAACGTATCATGTTTGAAAATAACAGATATACATAAAATATAATTATAACCTTAATAGCAATAATATATTTTATTTAACCAATATTTATGATTAGTCATTAACCATTAAAATAAAACACCCCTATACATGCAGTATATCTATGTGGCCGTCTTGGTCGCACTAAGGGTCTACATGGCTTGGACTCGGTTCGAGTCTAGTTCGGACTAGCTGAGTACAACCGGGTCTTCTGCAAATCAATAACTTAATTAATAAATAATTAAACATCTAGAGAGGTTAAGTGGCAAATTGACCTGGTTTTCCTAGTTATGACACTCCTATGGCTTGGTATTCCCTTACCATGGCTAAACACTAGTCAAAGCACGCTACTGCACTATCCGTGCCTTGACTCCTAGTCATCTTGTACTTCAAGACTCCACCATGGCTAAAGTCATTTACCATAATAATTAACTAAATTAATAAAAACAAATTTATAAATCACCATTTAAATCAAATAAATAAATAAAAAAATATTTTCATAAATTTTCGGAAAGGGAGGCTACAAATCTACCCAACTTAAAATAATTTTGTCCTCGAAATTCTAACTCATAATTATTCCTAAAAATCAAAGTCTACTATTTCCTTAATCTTCTCAAGCTTAATTTCTCCAAAAATCTCTTATGACCTTTAGTCATCATTTTTTTTACTACGAATACTTAAGGACTTTTATCCACCTTTGGTCACACTACTCCTCAAAATACGGTCACTAAAATCTTATAATCTTCTAACTATTGGCTAACAGTCCTTCCAACGGATATCTAGTGCATATAGCATCTATAATTCCCACATATCTATCAACAACCAAATATTCAATAGTCAAGCAATATTATACTATAACTTAAGAATTTCTAATGAATTCTAGACAGCACGATCGTTCATCACTCTGAAATAGGGAGGGACAAGAATCAATGGTACGGAAAGTAAGGAAGTATAATCGAGAGCAAATATAGAATTTTCAAGGACGCAGAGAATTTTTAGGAGAATTTTCAAGGCAGAGTGGATTGAGATTCCTAAGGTTTAGTCATATGCGTAGGCTCGTACAAGTACAGTTACGTAACCGGTACGATATGCTCTGACCTGCATGGGCCACCATAAAAACTTGTCATGACCCGCACCCGCTTTTCGGACGCGAGCAAGCCAGCTATGTATCGAGCGGACTCCAGCCCGACTCGAGTACGTATAAGCTGTCAAGGTCATGGTATCATGTCTAATCTAAACTATATCTCAATCCACATGAATCATATAAACAAGAATGAACAAGTATGGGTCATGGTCTGCAGCCCATTAGCATATTGTTCGATTAGACTCTAAGAATTATGTGAGACTATAAATAAGCAGAGTATATCATGGTACTGAATATAAAGCACAAAAGAATAATAAAGAAATATCACAAGCAAATACCAGTATCATAGATCGTAATCCTCTACCATCCTGCTCTGCTAACTAACTCCATGCAATCGCTAAACCTGAAGAGATCATCAGGTCCTCAGAGGACTAGCTAGATACATAATATACAAGCCAACATATAACAGTACAAATATACAAAGAAGTAAGAAACAATCAAGGATATCCAACGAGACAAGATGAACCAAGACTCAAGATCTAAACCACTACAAAAAAGTAGGCTTTTGGGACGACACTATTAGGAACACTAGTCTAAAACGTCCTAAAAAATTAGTTTTGGGGACAGCTATGTTTTTTGTAACAAAAAATAGTATTTTCTGGGAACAGATTGAAAAAATTGATCTTTTATTTGGGACAAGTAAATTTTTTGTACCAAATAAATCACATTACCGTCCCAAATAACTCGGCGGGAATGCTAAGTATTTGGCGGCTAATTACCAAAATTTTGGAAAAAAAAATTTCTCCGTCTGTTGCTATCATATCCGTTGGATCGAACAACCTAAATCTACACCGTTCATAAACAAAACCACTCACATGACTTCTATGTGACTAAATCTACAACCTAATTATTTTTCCATTTCTTCCGCTGCTACTTTCATCTTTCCCTCTTATTTCCCTATTTCTCTCTCGAGGTTCCATTCTTTTCCTTAAATCCCTTTTCCATCCCCCAAAATCCTAACCCTAACCCTAGATTTCCTCTTTCCAAATCCTCCACCTTTGCTTGGTCCTTATCTACCCCTTTCTGGGAGAGAGAGAGGAGAAGAGATGGATCCGCGTCGTGTAGATGGATCCGTCGTACAGCAGTGGGTAAGCAAAGAGCAATGATGACTGCGGGAGTTGTCCAGGTGGCGATCGAAAAGGGAGTGTGCCGGAGGCACCTTCGACAGCTTTGTCGCTGTTGGAGGAGGATACGGAGGTGAAGGAGATGGTCGTCTAAAGGAACCATGTGCTCAATTTCTCCCATTTTCCCTTTTTTCCTTTCTTAAATTCAAAATTTAATTTTCATCTCCGGGGCAAAGTAATATCTTCACCAGATTATGAGGGTTTGAAGGTGTGGGACGAGATGATCGACAAAGGCATCACACCCACCGCCACTTCGTTTAGGACCTTCTCGATAGGATGTGCCTTTCCGGCAAGTTCGACAGAGCTGAGTAATATCTTCTTCTTTCCATCAAATTTTATGCATTCCATCCTCGTCCTGATAAATCATATTAATTTAAGTAATTATAAGTTTTTGACAATTATGGATCTTGTTGTTTCTATTCTGATTAGCCTTTTGGTGGAGTAAACTATGTATTTTGTTTGTTTGTTTACCTAGAATTTCTTCTTTGGTTTGGTTTGGTTCTGATTAGTGGTTGTTTTTTTAATTTTAAGTATCTTGGGATTGTGCTGGTCTTTCAGCACGTCGGGGGCACTGGAAGGGGCCAACTTTCTGGCCACCGGGAAGCTCGAGTCATCTTGCAGGTGTTAAATTTGAGTGAAGCTAGCATTTTTTTTCCATCTCCCTTGTCACCTACTACACATAACATAGTTAGGATTCCTGTCCATAGCTGGACTAACTTTTTTAAAGATCAAAGTCTTATGTGGATCAACAATGAATCTGAAGATAAGAATGAAAAAGGACAGATATAAATGTCCACAATATATTACTTGGGTTGCATAAATTTTTATTGAGCTGCATGATTCGATAAGTGTAAGAATGTTTTTATTAAGTTTTCTACTTTAAGATTAAAGAAACAAATCACAATCAATATTATAAAGCAGAGTACTGTAAAATTGGTACAACTTGGCTGTTCAACTAAAGTACAAAGCTAGAAATAAGAAACCAATATACAAATGAAACCATTTTTTTACTTTGGATAAGAACACATAACACAGAGGGTTCTTGAGTAGTCAATTCGAAGAGTGAATGATTTTCCCACTGAAAGAAGGAGAAGGAAGAACCAAGAAGAATATGGGAGAAAGTAGAGGGAGACGAGGGATCAATTCATGTGATTCAAGAATCACAGTAATAGAATGTGTGGTTTAAGATGGCATTATACCAAATATAAAAAGGAAGAGAGCGCAAGTAGAGGCTAACACTTGATTTCCAAATCATAGTCCTATCATTCTGAAATTATGATCGACTAACCCCCACCCACAAATAAACTTGGTTGAGAATTGAAACTTGGCCATGATCATCTTTTGACTGGTTTATCCTTCTCGAGTGGAATTGATTGAAACCTCATTCTTATACTGTCAAGAGAGCGCAAGATTTTGTATTATGTTGTCAAGAGAGGCTTCAATGAAGTTTCACATCTGTCCATTTTTTACGACATTGTTCTAGTTAATCAAGACTTCCTGTATTCTGCAATACGAGGTGGAGGACCATCTGATATTGTGCTCTTTTTATATCCGTCTTATAATTGTGAACCATATCATCCACCAATTGTTCTGACATTCTCCAAATAATAGAGTTATTATTTACGTTATTTCTAATTTTATAGTAACTTTCTGCAGTAACTTCAGTTAGGCTTTGTGTACTTCTGTAAATGTTAATTGAGTTCTTATGAAGCTAAAGTCTGTCCAAGTTTCAGAAACCATTCAAGACAAATGCAATCACTCATATATATACTGGACACATTGTTTTGTTGACATGATTTTGAGCAAGATCAGCATAAAGGTTTTCTCTGTATACTGGACTAACGTTCGTAGCAAAGGATATGCATTAGTTTCTTCTTCTTCTTTTTGGGTCTCGATTGGATTGGTTGATAGTGTTGATTGTGCAAGTGGAACAAGAATATGGTCCCGGCATTGATTAAGTCTAATTAAGGAAATCTATGATTTTTTTTGTTTGCTTCTGTATTCGAGCTATTTCTCAAATCTTTGTTGTGTTGTTTTTTTACTTCCTCAACCAGGATTTTCGGAGTCGTGATGGTAGAAAGGGCTTGGGTAAGGACATGAAAGCTTGTTGTTACCGACTTCGTCTCCAGCAGGAAGTAAGTTCACTAATTTTGATTGCATCTTACCTACCTACCACAACAAAAATATGGGGGTCTTCAATATGTGACCAGCAGGGCTTGATCAGACCTTATGGTCCATATCTTACGTGCCGCTCAATTTGATTAGTTTATTGGTTGCTCATCATCATCTTGTTGTCTGGTAGACTTCTTTGGTGGATTGCTTTCGGAACTTGGTAAACTGCCTTGGTGGTTATTTCAGATTGCCTAGGATTTCCGCACGACATTAGTGAATTGTGTGAAGACTGGTTGATATAGATTACCTTGAAAATACTAATTATGGTGGGATATAGATTCTTATTTTGCATGTGTTAGTCATTTATCTTAACAATTTAAGCATTGGATAGAAAATTTTTGGGAAATTGTATCTGTGGTATTTGGAAAAAGCAAAAGGCCTTGACCAATGTTTTCTTATGGTACTGGACTAATCCTGCATTGCTTATACTATTCTTGGTTTGTTCACCCAACTTTGGTTATTGGTGAATTGGACTTATCTACATATCTGCATCTATCAAGTGTGGTTATTGTTGACATACTTGTGTATCTTTCTGTTGGAGTGAATGTTCAACTCTTACTAATTAATCAATGCAGCTCAGCTAGCCTCTAAAATCGCATAACCATGGGATTGTTATAGCAGTTTGCAGGAAATAATGATACTCATTGTAATATTGAGCCCAAAAATCTCAAACAAATTTATCTAGGCTTATACTTGTAAGAATCCATAGGTACATATCGTAGATCCTTTGTTGTAAGTCTAACTATGGCTGAAGTATACCATATCGCTAACACAAAATTTTAGTCCTTTTGCAGCATTGGGCAACTAGTGCTGTTAATAATAATTCTCTCTTGTTGTTAATTGCTTGCACAAATAGTGCCGTTGATATTTATTAATTTCCACCGGACACCTGTGAATCAAGGTCATTTTTAAGTTTGGCTAATAAATCTTCTGAACAGATCAATTTTATGATCAATTCTGTTGTCAAGTCCTTCCCTGTTTTAAAAAGTAACAAAGACTAAGTGTAAGTATATGCATATTCTTTCACCTATTGTGCGCTGTTTGAACATAGGAAGGCATGGAGTCATGGACATTGGACACACCACAATTGGTGCCATGTCCATGTTGTCTGCTGGATACATATTGGACACGGCTCAAAAACTCAAAAATAAACTAGGACACAACAAATTAAGCGCCATCTCTGGGTTACCATGCCCGTATCATGTTGTATTACATCTAGTAAACTATACTCATATTTCTGACATGCATAGCATATATAAGGTACTGAAAGTTGCTGTCTGTAGAGCTATATATCGTAGGTTTCAATCTACAATTTATGTAGCTATCTCAAACTTCTATCAGAGTCTCTGGATGCTCTAACTTTGATCGATCTGATCTTATTGATGAAATTAGTGAGACACAAATAAATTCATCAAGTTCCAATGCTTGAGTCTATCGTGGCATGTATTGTCCTTATTTCACAAAACATTAGAAAAATCTAGTGAGAATCTGCACTATTTCTATGTTTATAAAGTATATAAGCTCTAAAATTAACTCATCAGATCAATTTATTTATGAAAGTTATTGATTGATTCCAACCTTTGGAATTGAATTACTCGCTGCTTGTGAAATTTGTATCTAGCGCCAAACTTACTGTTGTAGGATAATAGTTTATATTGGGGACTCGTCATTCCAATAGTGTAAGGCCAGTTTTCCAGTCAGAATGTACTCTCAGTCATAGTAAAAAGTTTTTAATTTATTATATTTCTCTAGATTTCACTCATCAACCAAGAATCTGATAGATTTATCTCTGCTCTTTGTTAATCTTTTCTTCTGTATCCTTTCATAACTGATTCTTGTGCTGAAGACTTGCTACCTTAAATTTACAGGTAAATCAGGATATATGCTGAATTGTTTTCCATCTTTCACTCAATGTAAATCAGGATCCAAGATGCTATGCTGAACAAGAGTGACATACGAGTAATACCGTACAGGTAAACCTGGATTCTTGTCGATTTCTAATTATTAGTGGTACCAAATGGACTCAAACCTAAGTGGAAAGCATACATGCATTTTCAAATGCTGAATTTCTTAGAATAGTATTTAGTACTAATGCATATCGAAATACATGACTTGGCACCTATATTGCAGTGAAACAAAAATAATTGTGTCTGTATCCGTATCGTATCCGTACCTGTGTTCCTATCAACGTCCATATTTGTGTATCATAGGTAACTATGCTTGTGTTGGAATTTAAAAAATCGTGTATAGGGAGGATACTTGGAACGTCGACCACGGAAACCCATAATGACACGAATACGATCCAGCTTTTCAAGAGCTAAGCATATATCAACAAACATATATGTGGTGGCTTCAACCATCTGGACAAGTCCCAAATTTTATATGTGATAATAAGATTGAAGACGATATGTATCGATTTCTTTGCCCCAAAGAACTGATCCCTTACAACTTCTCAAGAAGGAGATTAATTAGAATAAGAACTGATCCCTTACAACTTCTCAAGAAGGAGATTAATTAGAATAAGATCGTAAATATTCTTAATTTAGGCTTTACAAAATCTTAAATTAGCCCAACAAATTCAAGCACTTGATTCTTGATGAAACTTACCACAAAATCCAATTCAAATCTGCTAAAATCACCAAAAGCAGCTAGATCCGGGCTGGAATTTTGATCCCTGCATACCTCCTCCTCGGGAAAACCTAAAATTTCGTCGAAATTCTGGTTAGCCAACCCAATTTTGGTCATCGACTCGGGCCACTTCCCATTCTACACCTCTTCGCGCGACCTCTCGTAGGGTGAAATAACTTCTCAAACTCCCCTCTAGTATGATGAGAGTGTATTGGGTCCATGGCTCCTCAAGCAAACTTTATGTTTGTCTTCCTGCGACAAATTTTTTGTTTCTTAAGATAAGTAACGAAAATAAGTTGGAACCATAACTCAAGCAAACTGTGATGCAGGCTACTTATGTACCATTCCAATCTATTGTCCAGCTGTGTGTTATTTTTGTTACTTTCTCCCTTGGAACCATAACTCATTACTTTGGTAGGACAATCCTTCATGGAGGTGCAAAAGTAAGTTGGTTCTTCTTATAAATAATGTAGTTTATGTTTGTATATATCAGCCTTGAAATATATATCAGTATTGTTTCCAATTGTTAAGCTACTTCAACTTGGTAACTGGTCATGTAGTAACAAATTGCAATTAAAATATCATATAGTATAAGCTAGTTGGAGGTTGGGGCATAATTTTTTTCATATTATTAAAAGGCTAGTTGGAGGTTGGGGCATAATTTGGTATTTGTTGCATCAAGTAAATTCCTCCAAAAGACTATCACGGTCAACTGAAGTCTGTTAGGAAAGATACCAATTTTCATGGGGTACTTGATTCTTCTATCTATTCCCTGTAATGCAGTTTTTGAAATAAGTTTTGTGGTTTTCTCTGTTGTGTTTGTTTTGGTTATTTGCTTGTTGGTAAACTAGCAAAAAAAAATTTATTTGAATCATCTATGTTCCATACAACCTGCAAAAATGATCTTAAAGCTGTTGGTTACTTGCTTGTTGATAAATTTATTTGAATCATCTATGTTGAGACAATGAAAAATTTGGACTTTGTTATGACCAGAATAGGTGGTGGGATATTGGTCATCCAAATTTGATCTTTTATTTGGTAATACTTGAGTCCAATTTGCTAATCAAGCTTTTATTGTTCATTAGCATTAGATTGACTAGTCGCAACCAGACAATTCAATCTGTTAAAATTATGTACAACAACCAATTTCCTGTCTATTATTAATCTTTAGCATAAATGTGGGAGACGAATACTTGCAAAGTTTTTGAAGTTTCAGCGTAGTAGCTGCTGATATAGAGAGCAGCTGCTCCAGATCATTGGGTTAAACTGATCTTAGTGGTAAACAAGCTCAAGAAAGTTTATTGATTTTGGGGAAGCATTTGTTGGTTTATCCAACTTCTAAAATGCGAGCTTCTTGTAAATGGGCATCCTTTGCTGCTTGGTTGCCAGTAAACAGCTGCACAAACTAACAAGTGACTGGGGAGGATGGTGCCACCACCGACATTGATGATCCTATCAGAAAGAAAATGTTCGATTGCAGCATATACGTAAAGGAAACAAGTACAAAGTATATATGGGGTAAGTTTTTAGTGTTCATACAAAGCAGGATGTGTAAGAAAGATGCTAGCAGTATGAGAACCATCATGATGTCGATATGCATTTCCTGAACCTTTCTTATTGTTGGGCTTTTTCTTGGATCTGTAGGGGGGACTTTGGCACTTAGTATTTTTATCAAACGAATTTAGCAACGAAACTCATGGAGATAAATTGGTTTAACTATTTTTGCAGGAAAGTGTCTCTCTCTCCATACCTTCAAATAAATTTATTTGAATCATCTATGTTGAGACAATGAAAAATGATCTTAAAGCTGAGCGTCTTGAGCAAGAGGCTCGACATAAGGAAGAGCTCGAGAGGATGAAGAGTGAGCTTAGTACTGAGCTCAAAGCACAAGTTGCAAGTATGTTCGTGGGTGCTTTCCGCCTTCCTGATATACTCAAGTAAGTCTCTGTCGCAAATTACTTTTCCATGAATCTAATGTCCCAATTAACTTATAACTAACCATATTTCTGGCTTATTTATTTGTTTCCAGGTAGCCAATGCTGCTGGCAGCCATGGATGTGTGGATCGGTTTGTGGATGTGGAAAATAAATATATATGTTTTGGACTTGTGTAAAAAGTCGAAGATTTTATTTTGTTTCCAGGTAGCCAATGCTGCTGGCAGCCATGGATGTGTGGATCGGTTTGTCAATGGATGTGGAAAATCAAATATATATGTTTTGGACTTGTGTAAAAAGTCGTAGATTTTATTTTGTAAATTAAGTGAATGCTTGCTGATGTAAAACTTGATGGGAACACTCTAAGTGATGTAAGACTTGGATTTCATTTTGTGAACAATGGGATATTACCTTTAAATATGTTTTATAGAAATTGTTTTGTTAATATTGTGGCTACCATATGCATTTTCGATTAAATAAAATAGTTCTTTATGAATTTTTGTTGTATATAAAATTCAATTATATATTTTATATATAAACAGGAAATTAGTAATTCCCATAATAATTTAAATAATTGTTAAGTTTTTTCGCACGATTACAGTACTTTTTAAAATTCTGTCCCTTATTTATTAGGACGAAATATATCTGTTACAAAAACTTGTTTTTTGGGACAAATTAACAAACCGTCACACAAAAGCATAAATTTGAAAACTTTTGAGACGTTTTGCCTAACCGTCCTTTAACAGTAATTAGGACGGCAATATCTGTCCCTAAAGTTTTTGCCACGCCACCCTTATGGGACCGGCCATTCCCGTCCCAAAGGCCGTCCCAAATATTTGTTGGGACGGTAATTGCAGTTTTTAAGACGGTTTTTTGTTGTCCCCAAAGGTTACTTTTTTTGTAGTGAACACAAGAATCCTAAGACACTGGCATGCCATACTAGAAATGGCTAATAGGTCAAATCTATAGACTGCAGCCAAGGCAAGTACTCACAATCTATAGTGTCTCAATCGCAGTCAAGGCAAGTACTCACAACCAAGACAGTAGCTAATCCTAGTACAAAATCCTATAGACCGTAGTCAAGGTAAGTACTCACAATCTATAGAATGTCAAAGTCAAGTCCTACTCAAGTCATGTCAAGTCAAGTCAAGTTATAATCAAGTCGAGGGAATCGTGGTGTAGGACTAGACGACTCTGTCAAGGAATACATATGAAACTACACAGTGTAACAGGTAGAAATATCATAACAGAAGGGCATGAGAATGTTCAGGCAACTAGAAACATGTAAAGTAAAACTATAACAGGATGAGTGTACTAGACATGGAATAAAGCAATCACGAATGTGAGGAAAAGAATAGCATCGACACGATGAACATGCATATAAATTATACTGTACAAGTTGGCAAGGTATACTTGCCTGGAGGTTGCACGAAGAGCCGACAATAAACCGTCAATCGGTAAGCCAATTAAGTCCAAAATTCACAATTGTCTCCGAAAGCTGAAACAGACATTGCCATTATTCTTAGAATAGTCAAATTAGTTAGGATTGCCTGTCCTTAAGTCCAATTCTGGACACAGGAGGAAAACGATAATTTCAGGCAAAAACGATGTCCGCCGTTGGACTCGCTTTGCACCGAAATATGTGCCAGAGTCAATGGTCTCTAAAATCGTAAAATACATGTCTACATATCCGGTTTGACGATACAAACCCAATGGTATGTCCAATTTTGGATTTCGGTGGGCCGTGCAAAAAAATCGCCCGTTGAATCGGACCGTGGGGCCCGCAAAATGGTGGTCTAATCAACTGTCTCAGAATTGGACCAAACTTGGCATGCAGGACCAGAAAAATAATACGGTCCTGTTGGCACAAGTTTTGTCTCGACCTGATGAGCATGCACAAAGTAATTGGAGTTTGTGCAAAGTGGTCGATACGGTGAATTTCGGCGGATACGTATCAAATTCGTCGCGCACACGCGACCAATTTGAATTTCGCCAAAGCCCACACGTCCACGAAGCTGTTACGCACCTTTCGATGCTTACGGTGCGCGACCACGTCGCCCGGATTGGCGGGACGCACGTCGTATCGAAGGATTTTCTACTTTTTGAAAACTGTTTTTGATGATTTTTTCTAAACTTCCAAAACCGATTTCTCAGTGGATATTTAATGAACTTCGAATATACAAAATGATTTTTGAGCTCCTATATGTGATCTAAAAGATTGTTCAAATAAAAATTTTAAACTGTAAATAGGCTGATGAAGAATGATCTTCAAACATGGGTGCTCGGCCAGTTGTTCTGTTCCTAACATATTTCAGAAACCTATATTTTTCTCGAACTTCAGTTCAATTTTTCTTAATCTCTAAGCCATTAAATCCAAACTACCTGACAGATCCTAGGGAGGTATAGGTTGTCTACGCAGCGGACGAAACTGATCAAAATATAGAGGACTACGGAGAAAGATTTCGTACCCGATAGGTGGGTGGTCTGCTGTACGAAACTGTTGATTGCGGCGTCTGTTGTCGGCCTCCGAGCGCGGCGCTGGCCGGCCGGTGGCCGTGCGCGGTACGTGCGCGTGCAGGCGGCGATGTGTCATGCGCAAGATGGGGCTGGCCGAATGTTGGTTAGGGTTTTTGTTGCTCGTGAAGTCTCGCGCTTATATACAAAGTATTCTGTTGCTAAACAGAATTGGGTGGTTTGCTCGTTTAGCCTATGCTCTGCTTGGCCGAGCAGGCTGTGATAGCTTGGGGTGGCTGGGCTTGGATGTTTGAATACGTGGCCTGGCCTGACCGGCTGGCCTATTTTGGTTTATTACTTTAGTCTGGGCCATGTATATATACATGTAAATATATTTATTAATAGGCATATATACCTATTGCCCTATATATATATATATATATATATATATATATATATAATATATATATATATATATATATATATAATATATATTTATATATATATATATAATATATTTATAATATATATATATATATATATATATATAATATATATATATAGTATATATATAAATATATATATATTATAATATATAATATATATATATATATATATATCTATATATATATATATATAGTATATATATAAATATATATATATATATACAAAAAAAAATATATAATATATATATATATATATATATATATATAATATATATATTATATATATATATATATATATATATATATAACATGTATATATATATTGACTTATTTAAATAATATTAGTATATACATATATACATGTATATATATATATATATATATAGATATATATATATATATATATATATATATATATATATATATATATATATATATATATATATATATATATATATATATATATATATATATATATATATATGTATATCTCCTCATAAATAATAATCATTTAACTATTAAGAACACGAAATAAATATATACACAAAATGATTAATAACTATATTTTCTTTAATCAAATAAACACACACAATATATATGCATACATATACCGTTCTAGTCAAGGTCCCATAAACCTAAAACAATATTTCAAGAAACGTATCATGTTCGAAAATAACAGATATACATAAAATATAATTATAACCTTAATAGCAATAATATAATTTATTTAACCAATATTTATGATTAGTCATTGATTGTTAAAATAAAACACCCCTATACATGCAGTATATCTATGTGGCCGTCTTGGTCGCACTAAGGGTCTACATGGCTTAGACTCGGTTCGAGTCTAGTTCGGACTAGCTGAGTACAACCGGGTCTTCTGCAAATCAATAACTTAATTAATAAATAATTAAACATCTAGAGTGGTTAAGTCACAAATTGACCTGGTTTTCCTAGTTATGACACTCCTATGGCTTGGAATTCCCTTACCATGGCTAAACACTAGTCAAAGCACGCTACTGCACTATCCGTGCCTTGACTCCTAGTCATCTTGTAATTCAAGACTCCACCTTGGCTAAAGTCATTTACTATAATAATTAACTAAATTAATAAAAACAAATTTAAAAATCAACATTTAAATCAAATAAAAAAATAAAAAAATATTTTCAAAAATTTTCGGGAAGGGAGGCTACACATTTTTCCTGTACAGTTCCTGTGTCGACGCCTCTCTTTGGGGATATCCTTTTTGACTCGGTGGTCTGTGCCTTAGGCATAAACGTCGACGAGGTGCTCATTAATACATCCAAGTAATTAATTAACCGAGGTTAACCGAAAGGGCGGCTGGCAATGATATGGGATCAACATCCTATATATTTCTGTCGTATGATGGATCGAGGCAAGTTGTCTCTCCCTTCTGATGCCGTGAAGATGCTGAAACCTTTGTTTTTATTGGCGATCAGCTGATTCTAGAATAAACCGAGCTCCTGGAGATAAACTAAAACTGGTACTTCGAGAATGACGGTCTCCCTTATATATTCCATTGGTCAACCGACATCTCCTACTATCGATTTTCTTTTGCTTTGCTGAGAAGCGTCTCATGCAATAGGATCTGACCCCAAAACAAGAGGGCTTAATGACTGGCCATATCCGGGTGGATGAACACTCTACCAGTAGGGATACTTTAAGAGTGCACATGATGGTCCAGCATATACGCTATGTGTGTTACTCTCCGGTCGTCTGCTCAGCGACTTTACCACGAAGGTCCATCCATTCCGAGCCTCTGTCTTTGCCAATAGGCTTCTGGCCACGAAATATACATACCCGAAGAAGTTCTTCTTGGTCGAAGGTTGGATTCATCCTCGATAAGAATGGCGTGAACTAACCAAATGGGTATTGGATAAGTTCAAGAAGGATTTACAAGGTACGGGCTTGCATCATGCCATTAGGGCTACCGAGCAAGGTATAAAGATCAATTAGTCTTTGTTTATAACCTTGTTGGAACTCAACAACCAAAATATCAGGACTTTCTTCACTTCAAATAGGGAGATGGGGTTGGCCCTTCATGAGATGCGCGTCATCTCGAAGCTGTCATAGGGTAATGAGCCATATGAAGAATATACCCCTTACAAGGGAAGAGTTTCTAGCGTTGGAGAACAAATATCTCGAAATAATAGCTGTGTATAAAGAACAGCTTTGCCACCATCAAGTATGCATAGGGCGGGATGAAGGATCAGCCATATATCAAAGCTTGGGTGGATTATATCTATACAAAGCATCCGTCGACGCCGGGGATGGGTCATTTCACCACGTGCAGGTCATATACTGCTAACGAGGTAGAAGATATGATGGCTGAAGCGGGGGTATTTTCTCCCTCAGTAGATGCCGAGGGCAAGCCCACCTCTACTGTTCACAACTACTTTTGTCAAAATCTGACTACTTTAAGTTTAAAAGTGGTGTTGTCCACTTTTTTGATGATATGGCTGGGAAAGCCATAGTTCCAGGAGTGTAAAACCCCTAAATTTCTACTATTAAATTTTTTTTTATAAAATTTGTACCGATTTAAAATTTTGTATTGTACGTCACGTAATCGTATTTTACGTCGCACACGAACTTTCATTTTTGCTCGACGAGTGCGAATATGTGCCAGCGTACATACTTTAGAAAAATATTTTATTTATTATTTTATAGTTTCAAGTAAATATAGACAATAATTATTTCTAGCTATTAATTTCAAGTTTAAGATTTTAATTATGAAAACCTTTTCGTTTTTAGCAGTTATTAATAATAAAATTTTTCGTGCAAAAATATTTATTTCATAAATATTTTATTAAGTTTATATTGTAAATACTAATGTATTTTCGAAATTAATTATTATAGTATTTTTTGGAAAACATATTTTAAATTATTGGGACATTTAAATCTTGATTTAAAAATGTTTTAGATTATTTTAAATAGTTAAATATTTGAAATTTATTTATCTCATGGATTTTATACTAGAAATTAATTTGATTTAAATTAGATTTGGAATTGTATTTGGATTGATTGATTTAAACTAAGTTAAGAATTATCTAAATTGGGGTTTTAAATCTATTCCTAATCCTATCCAAATTGGAAATTCCCACATCCTATAAATAGGCAGGTACTCCTCCACATTATTCATCCACAAATTATTTCCACCATCCTCAATGTGCGTGCCTCGTGTCCATGTCCAACATCTTTCCGTGTCGGCCGTGACAGCCTCGGGTTCGACCCCGGTGACCTTCTTATTCCATCTTTTTACACATACATTTGTTTTTTTCTGTCGACAACCCGACAATATATATCAAATTCCTAACCCTAACCCTAATTCTAATCTAGCCGAATAGGCCACCGCCATGACGACCTCCACCTCGCCATGCCCAGCATCTCCCCAACCTCCTCGACGCCACCCGACACCACCCAGACCACCCCCGTCGCCAACGTCATAGAACTCCTGCCCGACCCGATATCTCCATAACCACCAGCGACACCAGCCCAAACACCGACGCCACCACCGCACATCCATCCCGGTCGACCTACGGCTCCAACCAGCCACCACCACAGCATACCGCCTACAACCCCGCCACCACGGCCCTCGCCGGCCGGTGGCACCACCAAAATCCCAAAAAGAAAACCCAAATAAAAATTTAATTTGCCAGCCACCACTTACCTCCGGCGGATCCCCGCCTGCGATCGCCGTCGCCGGCGTAAGTGCCGCCTCCGCCACCACCTTGCTAGCCCACGCCGCCGTTCCCCTCGCAGTCCCTCCGTCGAGACTACGCCACCACCAGATCGGCGCCTCCCAAGCGCCACCGGCCAACAAGCCATCCGTGCCCTCTCCGACTCCCCGCGCCCGATCGACTCCTCCATCTCTCGACCGACCACCGCCCGCAGCTCTTCACCCCTCCGACGGAGCTCCGCCGACGTCGGACTCCCTCTCCTCCTCCTTGATCCTCCCGCTTCTCCCCCTCGATCTTCACCTCCGTCGACTCCACACAGCACAGAACAGCCCCTCTCAGCGTCTGCTCCCTCTCGCTCCTCCGCCCCTTCCTTTCCCTCCGCTCGGCAAAATTCGGCCACCGGCCACCGGACCCCAAACCCCCCGAGCACTTCCCCTCTTTTTTTTTTCTCTTTTTCCCTTTCTTTTCGTTGACTTTGGAAGAACAGTAGTTATTTTTATTAAGTTATTGTTATTATTAATTACTTAAATGTTTTTTGTTTGAGTACCTATTATTATTATTATTATCATCTTTATTATTATTATTATTATTATTATTATTATTATTATTATTATTATGTTTAGTAAGATTATTATTGATTATTATTACTATTATATTTACTTTATTTTTACTAGTTGCTGGTCCTTGGGTTAATATAATAATAATTATCATTATTGTTATTATTACTCTAATTACAGTGTATATTTTTATATAAAAACTACATGTATTATTAGTATGCATGTTACTATAAGTATTATTATTATTATTAATATTATTGTTATTATTTTGTTTTATTAAATAAATAGATAGTTAACCTATTCCAAATTTTTGTTTGACTACTCAGTAGCCCTAAAATATTTTCCTAGATTTTTATATAAATAATTAAAATATTTTTGGACAAATAAAAATTTAGTTTCTTCCTAGAAATTCTATTTTTGACAAACTTAGAATTTTGGCCAAAATAAAATGATTTCTTGAATTTAAATATTTTTGCTATAATTATTTTGACTCGTAAAAACTAGTTTTAAGTATTATAATTAGTTTTCAAATATCATATTATTTTATTCTTTGATTTCTCTTCTGTCCATAACTGATCCCCTTATTCCCATCCTGTCACCCAATTTTGTACTACCTTATGTCAACCCTAACAAATTTGACCCTTCCGGACTCAATGACACGATCCGTGCCGCCATAAGAGGTCTCCTTGTGTAGTGATTTCATCGAAGTCGCAGTTCGTGCCACATTGATCATTGCAGCACCACCATGCGTACTATCAGGCAAGACACCTTGCCATTCGTTGTTTACTTATTTTAGCTCATATTTCATGCATTAATTATTTTCTTTATGTAAAATAAACTGTGATACATGGCATAACTGTTAGAACTTACTGTTTATTTTTATTTCCTGCTGTGTATTATTTTTCTTACAAATTAAACCTAGATTTAAGGGACCACCTTGTGTGTTGCATTCATTGGCCTTGACAAGTTGTAACACGAGGTTGTGTGTCGCATGTAGAACACGGAAGTGCGTGATTGGCTGGCCACCAGTACGTACAAGCCGTGTGATAGGAATAACCGCTAATAGAGATTGCATGCTAGTTTGACTTAGCAGTTATAGTGGTTTGTGTTGTGGATACAACACAGTAGGCATTGGGCGGGGAGGACAATTCCTTAGCGTATGGGCTTCGATGCACTTCCCTTGTGACCCGGACTCTCCGCTGGAGATACGGGGTTGATGAACCAAGATTACTGACGGCCACTAACGATTTTGCGGAACGTCATGCTCTTCCTGATGGGGCCTCTGGTGCACAAAGGGGGACTACGCCGATCCTATTCAGCCAGGGCCCATGCGTAGGAAGGATTGTTCTTAACAACATTTCACTTAGAACGGTAGGCTACCCTATCCGCTAGGTACGAGTACTTTTGTTTGGGTACTTGTATCTGACCGTAGCTTGGAACAATAACTTGTCGCGGATTAGTTCGTCACATCTTGTCCTTGTTTAGTTGTAGGTGTGACTTACTACTTCGATGAGAAGGTATTGAACCTTGTTGGGGTCTGGATACCATATTGGATTCGTAGCATGGGAAAATACGTTACCGTGAATTAGTTTACCATCTCCTGTCCTTGTTTGGTTGGGGGGATGGTACGCTCGTTCAGTAGGTGCGTATTGGACAATGTTATAATTTGATTTACTTATTTATTTGAGCAATATTTATTCAGTTTATATGGCATGATATTATGTGTCTTGTTACGTCCCTCTGAGGGCCTGGTTGTCTTGCCAGGTGTGTGCTATTGTCTTTCGTAGGTGCTCTAGCTCTAGCCGTGCTCATCGCTATTTCTTCGAGGATGATTGCATTTGGATCGTCTTCGCTTCGCTCGCCACTCATTTCATTTTCTATGTACTTTTCTTTAATTTGTTGGTAGTGGATTTGTCTCCGCCCAACATATTGTATCAAGACAAATTCCTTCTCATTATGATATCTTTTATTCATTTATACTGTGTGGATGAGATTAGTTGTGGTTTTACTGCATTTTACAGCTTATGTATTTATACGAGGCTTCCATATATTGGAGTATACTTCGTATGAATACAGCTGGCATGTCTACGTTCCTAGTCCTACGTATTTTGGGACTGGGGCGTTACATATTTTTGTGGTGGCCCATGCAGGTCCAGATAAATTGTTTTGTTACTTTACCATACCAAGCAAGCCTGCGTATAGGATTAGAAGTTTAGGATCTCATCCACATACTTGACCTCTTTCCTTGATTTTATCTACCGTTTGACTCATCAATTGCATCTTGCTTGCTTTCTTCCATCCCTATTCTTGTCTTCCCTTCGTGCTTGCTAGAGATTGACCCTACTAGTTAGATGTCCCAAACATCCTTAGCTTAATTCTTTTAAGTTGGGTAGAACACCCCACGACCCGACACGCCCTTGACTATTAGGACCATAGAGACTAGAGGAATCTAACCCATTTGGTCAACCAAGCCTTGGTCAATAAACCATAGAATGATTGCATAGGAATAAAAGACTTAGATCCTTATGACTCTTAGACTATTCATATTTGATTTTATTTATCTACCATCGTGCCTATATTTTTACTATCTAGACTAATGATGCTAATGTAGCCTAGTTTTTGCAAGCTCAATTCGTTATCACGCTTGTTCATGACATATGTTATTGGAGGCCTCCACTAACAGATTGTCTAATCAAAACCGGTGCATAATGGTCTGATCAACCGAGTGCACTTTGGTTCGCTTTTGTCTATTATTCTACGCGGATGGGGACATAATTAAACTTTGCCCTTACAATCCCATCCACGACTGTCTTGACGATTCTTTTGAAATTATTCGATCATCTTTGAATCACGTACTCGTATTCGATAACGCCTCCTTTGAGCTCTATATTGCTTTCGCCTTCGCCTATTTTAGGAGGACGAAGGTGTTATACTAGAAGTTCCTCTAGCTATCCTATCTCTTGTGACCATTAACACTCAATGTGACTATATCCTTGTCATAATTACTCGTCCTTTCCCTCGACCATAAATCTATAATCTTGACTTTCTAAATCACTTGAATTTAAGAGTGATTACAATCGCCTCGTAATCATATCTTCAACCTAGACTACGACCATATCAACTTCGAACCCTTCTATCTACCGTTGTGCCTTCTCACCCCCTGCGAATTCTTAAATTTTGAGGACAAAATTTCTTTTAAGTTGGGTAGGATGTAAAACCCCTAAATTTCTACTATTAATTTTTTTTATAAAATTTGTACCGATTTAAAATTTTGTATTTTACGTCACGTAATCGTATTTTATGTCGCGCACGAACTTTTATTTTTGCTCGACGAGTGCGAATATGTGCGAGCGTACATACTTTAGAAAAATATTTTATTTATTATTTTATAGTTTCAAGTAAATATAGACAATAATTATTTCTAGCTATTAATTTCAAGTTTAAGATTTTAATTATGAAAACCTTTTCGTTTTTAGCAGTTATTAATAATAAAAATTTTCGTTGCAAAAATATTTATTTCATAAATATTTTATTAAGTTTATATTGTAAATTCTAATGTATTTTTGAAATTAATTATTATAGTATTTTTTGGAAAACATATTTTAAATTATTGGGACATTTAAATCTTGATTTAAAAATGTTTTGGATTTATTTAAATAGTTAAATATTTGAAATTTATTTATCTCATAGATTTTATACTAGAAATTAATTTGATTTAAATTAGATTTGGAATTGTATTTGGATTGATTGATTTAAACTAAGTTGAGAATTATCTAAATTGGGGTTTTAAATCTATTCCTAATCCTATCCAAATTAGAAATTCCCACATCCTATAAATAGGCAGGTACTCCTCCACATTATTCATCCATAAATTATTTCCACCATCCTCAATGTGCGTGCCTTGTGTCCATGTCCAACATCTTTCCGTGTCTGCCGTGACAGCCTCGGGTCCGACCCTGGTGACCTTCTTCTTCCATCTTTTTACACATATATTTATTTTTTTCTGTCGACAACCCGACAATATATATCAAATTCCTAACCCTAACCCTAATTCTAATCTAGCCGAATAGGCCACCGCCACGACGACCTCCACCTCGCCATGCCCAGCATCTCCCCAACCTCCTCGACGCCACCCGACACCACCCAGACTACCCCCGTCGCCAACGTCATAGAACTCCAGCCCGACCCGACATCTCCATAACCACCAGCGACACCAGCCCAAACACCGGCGCCACCACCGCACATCCATTTCGGTCGACCCACGGCTCCAACCAGCCACCACCACAGCATACCGCCTACAACCCCGCCACCACAGCCCTCGTCGGCCGGTGGTACCACCAAAACCCCAAAAGAAAACGCAAATAAAAATTTAATTCGCCAGCCACCACTTACCTCCGGCGGATCCCCGCCTGCGATCGCCGCCAACGGCGTAAGTGCCGCCTCCGCCTCCACCTTGCCAGCCCACGCCGCCGTTCCCCTCGCAGTCCCTCCGCCGAGACTACGCCACCACCGGATCGACGCCTCCCCAAGCGCCACCAGCCAACAAGCCATCCGCGCCCTCTCCGACTCCCCGCACCCGATCGACTCCTCCATCTCTCGATCGACCACCGCCCGCAGCTCTTCACCCCTCCGACGGAGCTCCGCCGACGCCGGACTCCCTCTCCTCCCCCTCGATCCTCTTGCTTCTCCCCCTCGATCTTCATCTCCGCCGACTCCACACAGCACAGAACAGCCCCTCTCAGCGTCTGCTCCCTTTCGCTCCCCCGCCCCTTTCTTTTCCTCCGCTCGGCAAAATCCGGCCACCGGCCACCGGAACCCAAACCCCCCGAGCACTTCCCCTCTTTTTTTTTCTCCTTTTCCTTTTTTTTCGTTGACTTAGGAAGAACAGTAGTTATTTTTATTAAGTTATTGTTATTATTAATTACTTAATTGTTTTTGGTTTGAGTACCTATTATTATTATTATTATCATCTTTATTATTATTATTATTATTATTATTATTATTATTATTATTATTATTATGTTTAGTAAGATTATTATTGATTATTATTACTATTATATTTATTTTATTTTTACTAGTTGCTGGTCATTGGGTTAATAATAATAATAATAATTATCATTATTGTTATTATTACTCTAATTACAGTGTATATTTTTATATAAAAACTACATGTATTATTAGTATGCAAGTTACTATAAGTATTATTATTATTATTAATATTATTGTTATTATTTTGTTTTATTAAATAAATAGATAGTTAACCTATTCCAAATTTTTGTTTGACTACTCAGTAGCCCTAAATATTTTCCTAGATTTTTATATAAATAATTAAAATATTTTTGGACAAATAAAAATTTAGTTTCTTCCTAGAAATTCTATTTTTGACAAACTAAGAGTTTTGGCCAAAATAAAATGATTTCTTGAATTTAAATATTTTTGCTATAATTATTTTGACTCGTAAAAACTAGTTTTAAGTATTATAATTAGTTTTCAAATATCTTATTATTTTATTCTTTGATTTCTCTCCTGTCCATAACCGATCCCCTTATTCCCATCCTGTCACCCAATTTCGTACTACCTTATGTCAACCCTAACAAATTTGACCCTTCCGGACTCGATGACACGATCCGTGCCGCCATCAGAGGTCTCCTTGTGTAGTGATTTCACCGAAGTCGCAGTCCATGCCACATTGATCATTGCGGCACCACCAGGCGTACTATCAGGCAAGACACCTTGCCATTCGCTGTTTACTTATTTTAGCTCATATTTCATGCATTAATTATTTTCTTTATGCAAAATAAATTGTGATAAATGGCATAACTGTTAGAACTTACTGTTCATTTTTATCTCCTGCTGTGTATTATTTTTCTTACAAATTAAACCTAGATTTAAGGGACCACCTTGTGTGTTGCATTCATTGGCCTTGACACGTTGTAACACGAGGTTGTGTGTCGCATGTAGAACACGAAAGTGCGTGATTGGCTAGCCACCAGTACGTACAAGCCGTACGATAGGCATAACCGCTAATAGAGATTGCATGCTAGTTTGACTTAGCGGTTATAGTGGTTTGTGTTGTGGATACAACACAGTAGCATTGGGTGGGGAGGACAATTCCTTAGCGTATGGGCTTCGATGCACTTCCCTTGTGACCCGGACTCTCCGCTGGAGATACGGGGTTGATGACCCAAGATTACTGACGGCCGCTGACGATTCTGCGGAACGTCATGCTCTTCCTGATGGGGCCTTTGGTGCTCAAAGGGGGACTACGCCGATCCTATTCAGCCAGGGCCCATGCGTAGGAAGGATTGTTCTTAACAACATTTCACTTAGAACGATAGGCTACCCTATCCGTTAGGTACGAGTACTTTTGGTTTGGGTACTTGTATCTGGCCGTGGCTTGGAACAATAACTTGTCACGGATTAGTTCATCACATCTTGTCCTTGTTTGGTTGTAGGTGTGACTTACTACTTCGATGAGAAGGTATTGAACCTTGTTGGGGTCCGGATACCATATTGGATTCGTAGCATGGGAAAATACGTTACCGTGAATTAGTTTACCATCTCCTGTCCTTGTTTGGTTGGGAGGATGGTACGCTCGTTCAGTAGGTGCGTATTGGACCATGTTATAATTCGATTTACTTATTTATTTGAGCAATATTTATTCAGTTTATATGGCATGATATTATGTGTCTTGTTACGTCCCTCTGAGGACCTGGTTGTCTTGCCAGGTGTGTGCTATTGTCTTTCGCAGGTGCTCTAGCTCTAGCCGTGCTCATCGCTATTTCTTCGAGGATGATTGCATTTGGATCGTCTTCGCTTCGCTCGCCACTCATTTCATTTTCTATGTACTTTTCTTTATTTTGTTGGTAGTGGATTTGTCTCCGCCCAACATATTGTATTAAGACAAATTCCTTCTCATTATGATATCTTTTATTCATTTATACTGTGTGGATGAGATTAGTTGTGGTTTTACTGTATTTTACAGCTTATGTATTTATACGAGGCTTCTATATATTGGAGTATACTTCGTATGAATACAGCTGGCATGTCTACGTTCCCAGTCCTACGTATTTTGGGACTGGGGCGTTACAAGGAGGCTCGGGATCCGTAGGACAGATCAATCGGGAACTCATTTTGCCAGCTGTGAAGCTGGGCTTTAAACATCCTCGGCTCTACTCCCAACTATGGTGTGTGACATCTTGTGAGATCTGCGAGAGATCTCTAAGAAGATAATAGAGTGCCATGGGGGAGTTAATGAATTCCTTCGGGTTGAACTCCCTTATCATTACTTGATGGGTTGGTTGGAATTATATCGCCCTGGTTTGATAGTCACCAGCACTCTCGATGGTTACAAGCAGATACGACATTGCGTAACTATCATCGAGCGAAATGGCTCCATCAAGGTGTCCCTGTCTGTAGGTGAATGTTAAGCCGTTTAGACGGTTATTATTTCAATAGGGTTTCACCTACGTACAAAGGTTACCTTGCAGATGATGTGTTAGTGGATTGCAATTTAACTCTCGGTGCTTTCCACTGGTTGTAGTCTATCCGTCCTTCGTATCTGGTCTATCAAAACCAGAACCGGGTGTACTTGGTGCCTTATTTTTGGAGCCAATTCGCGTGTCAGTTTGGCTATAGCCAAACTATGATGGGCAACCTGAGCTCCTGTCTCAGTCATAAAGTACTGGATGGTGCCCGGGCATGGTGTTATTATAATGACGGATGTACTGGAGCAAAGTTTACGATCCCTTCGATCCATGAAGAGACTCGTACCTTATATTCTGCTGTGAATTTTTATTGTATTATGAATAACTTCTCAATGGACTACAATCGAGAGCGAAGCTTGTTCGAAGGGACGAAGTTCGAAACATCTTGATTGGCCTCAAAGCATCTTCAAGGGCCTGCCTCGTCGGGGAGTAGATCGACAGACGGTTCCAGTTCATCACGGAAAGGGAGAGAGGAGGAAGCACCCCCGAGTAACCCGTTAAAGTGTCAAGTTACTTTAGGGGTGAGCCCTCGTCCTGTCAAGAGAACCAAAAAGTATGTGTCTTTGCGATGTAGACCCTCCCGACAGTCTTTCTGTGGAACATCCTTCACTTGTATACCTTAGTATTTTCTCTTAGGGTTTTGATTATGTACTTTCCACTAACCACTACTTTGCTCGTGTAGGCGAGATCCGCATTGTCATATATACTCATGGAACTTCCCGAGGAACCTGCCCTAGAGGTGTCTCGAGTTGCAATGACCGAAGGGGAGACTATAGCTGGCAAAACTACTGATTAAGAGGATTTTGCTCCTTTCTCTCCTTTTCAGAGATCCTTCAAGAGTGGAAATACCCAGGGTCGGTCTGGTGGTTCTCGAGGGTGGCATTCTAGAGGTTATACTCGTTACGGTCTAGGTTGTCGTGGATACTGAAGGCATTACCCATGATCCTTCAACCGTACCTCCTTCCTGGGTCGAAAAAAGGGTTGAAGATAATCTCGACACGCCGGGAGCTGAGGAAGGTCATTCGGCCGAAGAGTTGCGCTTGGCGAACATCAGGGATTCAACTCAGTGGCTGGTCAAAGATTCTCTGGAGGGGTTGACTTCAAAGGCTGTCGAAGCATTGACATACCGAGCTGTTGAATGGCCGGTAAAAATGAATTTATGTTTATCAAACATAGTTGGAGCTTGTATGCCAGACCTTGTTCCAGCTCGAGGATGAGGCCGCTCAACGTCAGAAGGCAGAGCGTCGAGTTAATGACTTGGTTGGGCACCAAGTTACTCTTTTGAGGAGTCGACTGAAAGAACTACTGTATCGATCGTCCCAATGCTGATGTCTTTGTTGTCTTTTTGTCTCTCGCTTTTTGAGAAACCCCTTTGTAGCAAAGAAAGAAAAATATTTATGTTTTATGAATGAAAAACTTTAGCTTTGCTTTCTTGCTTGTCCATTTGCTATGAACATTATTATACAATAATGAGAATTCCCTCAGAGTTAGTATGACATAAGGGGATGGAGATAACTCCGCTGGGATATGGTGTTTTACTCAGAGGTTATATGGACATGGTAAACACGATATTTTGAGGTAGAATTTTCCTTGCTCAGAGGTTATATGGACATGGTAAGGATAGACTCTATGGGTGTATAGAACGACTCAGAGGTGATATGTATGTGAAAAGTTCTATAGATAATTATGACAATCACGGAGTTTGTTATGGAAGAAATGCCTACTCAGAGTTAACATGGACATGGTAGACACGATCCTCACTGGGGTGTAGAATAACAACTCCGAGGTAATAGGGACATGAAATATTTTTTTACTAGGGGAATATGAAAGGGATGAATTCGTTTAATAGAATTCGTGAACATCTACGTGGGACGTGGAAATACATATCGATTTAGACCTCAGACATAGTATTTATTTAGGAACTTGCCATTGATCGGCATCATTAGCAAGTCGCCATTAGGCTTGGCCAGTCGGTAAGCAATATTGGAGTATACCGTCTGTATGATGAACGGTCCTTCCCACTTTGGCTCGAACTTTCCTGCCATTTTGTAAGTCATCACCATCGGTCTTCGAACAAATAAGACGAGGTCGACCACTTGAAATGTTCTTTCCCGAACCTTTTTGTTGAAGGTCCCAAAAATCTAATCTTGATAGAGCTCGATCCATTACTGAGCTGGCATTTGCTTTTCGTCCAACGCCTCCAACTCTTGTAGCTGCCGGCATTGGTTGTCTTCGTCAGTCAGCTGGTTGGTGATGGCTACCCGTAAAGACGGGATCTGGATATCCAGAGGGAGCACCACCTTGCTTCCGTAAATGAGAGAAAAGGATGTGTTGGCAGTAGGCGGTCGAATAGTCATGCAGTAAGCCCACGGACTATCGCCAAGCTTTCATTCCGTTGATGCTATATTTTGTATTCAATTTTTATCACAGAACCGATGGAATGCGTCGCTCACGAACTGAGGGCCATTGTCATGGATAATCATTCTGGGAACTTCGAAGTGGTATATGACGTGATGGTTAACAAATTTATCACATTCAAGGTTTTTACCTCTGCTAGCGGCTTTCACCCACTTAGAAAAGTAATCAGTGATGGCGAGGATGGACCGATGTCCTTTGTAGGACGGTGGGCTAATCAGCCCAATGATTTATATTCCAAATGCTTCAAAAGGCCAGAAGGCTGTTGTGGGATATAGGAACTCTGAAGTTTGGTGGATGAAGTCAGCATACAACTAACGTACCCAACACTTCTTTGCATAGTCAACTACATTAGCCATTATGGTGGGCCAGTAGTAACCCATACGACGTAGTTGGTCCTGTAACTTAGGACCAGGCTGGTGAGCCCCGCGGGTTCCATCATATGCCTTTTGGAGTGCTTCTTACGCTTCTGTCATGGATAGACATCGCAGGAGGAGTCCATCGTATGAACAAAGATACAACATTTTGGTAGCTGTGTCATAGAAAAATTAGAGCGAGCGCCTTTTGATAGACTGCGTAGTCTATGAACGAGAATCGCCAGTCCCGAATGTCAACATTAGTGTCTATTTGTACTGAATAACTCAGACACATATGTAGATTGTTCTTGGGGCAAACCAGCTCTTGTCCCATCACCATGACGGTATATTAGGTTCTGGCAGGGGCTGCTAAAGAAGCGGCAAGGCAGCGAGTATGTTGGCCTCTAAGTTTAGAAATCGAGGTACATGTTCTATAAAGAACCCTATGAAGGTGGAAATGATATCGATTGCTGCTTGGTGGTAAGGAGCTAGATCTTCATGTCTAACCTCGTATTATCATCGAACCTGGTTGATAATCAGTTTCAAGTCGCCATAGGCCTTAATGTAGTCAACCCCTATCTGTTTAGCGAGATGGAGCCCGAAGATGAGAGCGTTGTACTCAGCAACATTATTGGTGCACAACTGCATGAAGGAATATGCACGATGGAGGACTAAGCCATCGGGATTAATGAGAATGACTCCGACAACTATGATGATCTCGCCTTTGGGCCTGTTCTTGAAGTACCGTCGAAAAACATACTCCAAACAGGATTGTCTGAAACTACACTAGACTCTAAGTCTTCGTCGGGAATGTCATCGTAGAGTTTTGACGTCTACAGGATGTGTCACCAAGAAGTCGGCTAACGCTTGTCCTTTGACTACCTTTTATGGGACAAATACCATGTCGTAAGGAGTTAGAAGTATTGCCCATGTGGCTAATTGCGAGTTTAGGGCCCCTAGCTTGGTCATAAGGACTCTGAGGTATTGACTCGAAAGATGACGTGGATTGTCTGTCCAGCCACATAATGGCGCATCTTTTAAACGACGAGAGTAGAACGAGACACTCCTTCCCCACAGGATTATATCGATGTTCGTCACCAATCATGGTCCTACTATGATAGTAGATTGCCTATTCGTGGCCTTCGTTGCTTCTCTGGACTAGCAAAGCACCGAGAGAATGGTCCATAGCTCGGATGTATAGCAGAAAGGGCCTCCCTACGATGGGTGCCACCAGTACAGGGGGACTAGTAAGGTACTTCTTGATGTCGTCGAACGTGCGTTGACACTCTTTGATCCAGACATAAGAAACCCCTTTCTTCATCAGTTTGGTGAAGGGTTGACATCATCCAGAGAGATTTGCTATGAATCTTCTGATGTATGCCAAGCGTCCTTACAGGCCTCGAAGTTCATGCAGATTCTTTGAGGGAGCCATATCCGAGATCGTCTTAATCTTCTTAGGGTCAATATGAATACCCTTGGCCATGACGATAAAGCCCAAAAACTTGCTACTAGAAACCCCTAGGAAAGACTTAGTCAGGGTCATCTTTAGTCAATGTGTCCGCATCAAGTCGAAAATCATCCTCAAGTCATCAAAATGACTGGATTTCCTCTTGCTTTTGACGACAATGTCATCAACATAGCATTTTACCTTTTTTGGAGGTGTTTATGAAAAATGGTGCTCATAGCCCGCTGGTACGTTGCTCCCGTATGTTTCAACCAGAAGGGTATTACTATGTAACAGTATATCCCTTTTGGAGTCCGAAATGAAGTATCCTTTTCGTCTTCAGGAACATCTTGATCTGGTGGTAGCCTGAAAAACCATCCATGAAGGACATACGCTCGAAGGCAAAAATGTTGTCAATCATCACGTCAGTAATCGAGAGGAGAAACTCACATTTCGGACAGACCGAGTTGAGATCCCTGAAGTCTATGCAGACCCGATTCCTGTTCTTCTTAGGGACTGGAACAATGTTGGCCACCCAATCCGGATGTTGCTCTTCACGAATGAAGTCAATCTTTATAAGCTTGTCAACTTCTTTATCGATAGCATCCATAATGTTAGGCGAAAAATGACACAGTTGCTACTTGACAGGCTTAGCATCGGGCATGATATTAAGATGGCGCATGACACATTGTGGGTCTAAACCCGGCTTGTCCTCATAGCTCCAAGAAAAGACATAGATGTACTCTCGGATAAGCTGTATCAGGGACTCTCTGTCTTCTCCGATCAAGTTTTTGCTGATGAAGATGGGTTTAGGTGAAGCCTCATCTCCTAGTTCGACTTGGACGACCTCATCTTCTGTGGAAGGTTCTCACTGTTCGAAGCGCCATTCCCATTGGGATCCTAGGCATTGAGCCTATGGTTCAACTTTAAAGAATTCGTGCATCTGGTCTTCATCTTCGAGTGGGGGATCTATAGAGACCATATTGACGAATAGTATCTGTTTGAAGGCTTGGTCGATACTGGTATTAGAGTCCCAGGTTGAGGCATCAGAGGAGTGTAAATACATCATGGCCTCTGGCTCTGAGATCTCCGAAGTTGTTGTGGGTGTAACATAACCCAACCATCGATGGGTACGCAGATAATAATTTTTGATACTTTTTCTTTGGAGCACGAAGTCGTAAGGGAAGGCGTCGACATCAGCCATAGTTCAGTCCTCTGTCGTTATACAATTCGTAACCCATCTTCTGAATCAGGTGTTTGGTTTGAGCAGTATAACGGTCTAGTTGCATCCTGCCATTATCGGGTTCTGGTTCTATCGGAGTCAACCGCTGAGGGTGCTCCAATTGATCGAAGATGATGGGTTTCTCTTCTTCCTTTCTTGCTGGAACCAAAAAGTAAGCACCTCGAGAAAAGACAACTTGGCTAGCAAGATTAGCAGTTGCCACTTACGTTTGTAACATATACAGAGCGTTGTCTATGAAATACTTAGTATTCCAGTGTGTACAAGAGTAATTCAAAGACAACTTTTATTAATGATTTGCAAAATTTTATGCCAAGGGATTACATCATCAAAGAATGTGCCTCGGTATTGGTGCATATGTAGTCTCCTATGTCTTTCTCCGTGAGAACTAGGGCGGCAAGAAAAAAGGTAGAGGAGGCTTCCGCTTCAACTTGACTACTAAAGGGGAATAGAGTCGGAGGTTCCTGCGACCTCAATGTTGCCTTTGAAGGCCTTTAGAAGAACCTTATTTGCATATGCTCCTAGCTAGCGGCTGATACCGTCGGAGGCGAACGGGCATGTGCCTTTCCTCAAAGTTTGATGACAAAAGGACCTAGTGTTTGGGGAGGCTTCCCCTTTAATCGAGACCTCAGTGGTTCTTCGGCCATTGTCACACTTTTTGTTGCAGTATTTTCCTCGTCGTCGTCATCATTGGCATCATCATCCTATGGGACTAACATGTACATATCAACATCTGTACAGTATGCTTCGAGTCCTCAGAATGGGTCGATGTTAGCAAACTCGGTCTTGATAGTCCCGTCGCTGGCCATACTTTATGCATTATTGGAGTGTAGAAGGTACAATCATGTATTAATGAATCCATGGTCGACCCAATAGCATGTTGTAGTTTATATTAGCATCGATGACGTAGAAAGTCACGTCTGTCTGGAGATCGCTTATCTGGCATTTTAGGCGAATCTTGCCCTGGGGTATTTGCCATAAGAAAAGGTTATACAAACTTTTTGTATTTTAAATGTAAAAAGAGGACAATCGATTCCTATATAAGAGATCTAAGTACAAAATTTTTAGGAAAATATGGTGGTGGAGATCGAGCACTGCAGTGGCTCCTTTACTCTGTTGACGATCTGTTGATGAGTTGAACTTGATTTGGCTTTTTGGTGCTAGTGATTGAAACTCTAGGGTAACTAATCAAGAGGATGCCGAAATTGAAGATTTCGAAGCCTTTTTATCGAAGAAAAACTCCTTCTATTTATAGGAGAGGGGGCACATATGCGATGTATATTAGGATTTGAGATATGAAAGAATCTTCTGTCAATGTACGATGAGGGCTACTGCTGAGTTAACACGCGGTGGACGTTGAGATTCCCTTCTATCGAGATCTCGGGTGGTTATCAACATAACCGAAGAAAAAGACACATGGCACATGTCTATTTCTCGAAGTGTTCTATTCAGATGAAGCCGAGTGGATCTTGAATTCCATAACAGAGTTGAATTTTGTCTTATCTCAGGAGGCCATTGGTTTAAACAAACAGATTGGATATGTCCTTCATCCATAAGAATAAAGTTTGTCCTTATCTGTGATTTTAAACCAACTGATAAGATATTTCTCTTATCAATAGAATCATCCTCTGTCTTATCTGTAAGGGCAGTGGTTTAAACAAACCAATTGTGTGGGACCATGCTGTCTGTGCTTTCGGTAAAGCTTCAATGCTGTTGTGCTGCTAGGCGATGAGTAGACCGTTCTTCTGAAGACGATGAAGCCTCTATGCTTTTGGGCGACGAGTAAGCTATGTTTCAAAGACGACGGATCCTCTTGTGCTTCTGGGCGATGAGTAGACTTTTGTTTTAATGACGACGGAGCCTCTTGTGCTTCTAGACGATGAGTAGACTTCTGTTTCAAAGACGATGGTGCCTCTGTGCTTCTGGGCGACGAGTATAATTGTGTTTCGAAGACAACGGAGCCTTTGTGCTTTTGAGCCACGAGCTGGCCGTGTTTTGGAGACTTTATGATTTTGGGGCAATGAGTAGGCTTTGTCTCAGGTAAGAGTGTCACCAACGTATCAGATGAAAGGGGCCGTTGAATGGGCCGAGCTTCTAGGTTGAAGTGAAGGCTTTGCGCTTTTGAGGCGAGGACGTCATGTGGAGAAATCGGCTATCTGTGCTTCCGAGTCGAAGAGGGGATGAAGGTCCTTGGCTGCACTTCTAAGTCGAAGGAGATAGTTGCTGTCGAAATCTTTTTTTAGATCATTTAATGACTGTTCTCCTTGATGGCTGAGTCAGTCGTCCTTATCTTTAATTTCTGCCGTTACTTGAGGGAATTCGAGAAGTTAGTGGCCTGGGACCGAGTGGAATGAACCTATTAAATGAGGTTCGTTGTGCTGAGTTCTAGGTTCATCCCATTAATCTAGGCACTTTGACTGACGGCCACATGGTTTGTTGGTTGGACCACACTTACCCTATATAACGAAATTTTTTTCTGAAGCGTCGTCTTCCTCTCAAAACGTTATGCTCGATCCTGACTTAGCTTCAAACGACAATTGGCCTTATACAAGTCGCCTGATGGTTGTGGATCCCTTTGTTCAATGAGGCAATGTCTTTGCAGAAGAACGCCTAACTGGTCTTGAGAAGTACCAGAATGTCTACCATAACGAGTTTGAACCTGGGCGACATCGTGGTGGTCTTCGAGGTCCAAACTACAGGGTTAGGATTGGTTTCCCATCCGATGAGCCCTCTGTTGATCTCTGCCCCGTTCTTCAGCGGTTGTGTGCCTTCGTTATGCTCAAAGAGCCGCAGAAGCTGATTCGCTTTTGAAAAGCGCTAGTCGTCGTGCTGTGGACTGAGTTCTCGCTCAGATAAATAACTGCTTCATTAGCCATATTGGAGTTCCTCCGTGTCTGGCTATAAAGTGGTTTGCTCTAGCGAGGCTGCACGTCTGAAGGGGGCTACGCATCCGGGGCCATATGGGAACAGACTTTGATGGCGACTGTATTCACATCTTCTATCTACAGTCCCCTGAAACATTTTTGTGTTTGTCCATGACGATCACGCTATGAAGATTAACCCCTTTATAGATCTTTAGGAGTTTTTAGTTCTTTTCACGTGATCATGTAGAGTCTGTAAAAGATCTTTGTAGCCATAATTTTAATAAAAAGAACTCTCTGTGATCTTTTTTGTACTATGATTTTATCTTTTCTATCTGCGCGTTTGGTTACCATCTACCTGCACTTTTGACAATATTTGCGCATTTTCATGCTTCTACAAGACCCCTTTCAAAGTGTTTCGAACTTGAATCAAGCTTAGAATGCTTTGAACAAAAGCATGACATATGTCCTTTTCAAGCGAATGCTTGGAGTGCATACTAACAGGCTGTCATCACGCCTATGCTTCATCATTAAATTCCTTGAGCCATTGCTTCATTAAAGTTGATCTTAATTCCTCGTTTCTCGGGAACAGTCATCATGATCCAAACATTTCGTTCCTACGTTGTTCAAAGAGTTCTCTTGATCACGAAGTGTGTAATCTTCTTCCACTGATGTGGCTATACCCTATAAGTGAGTTTTGTTGGGGAGGAGAGAAAACTTTCTTGCTTTCACTAATCTTTCCACGTAAGCTTTTTGTCGGAGTCTTCCTCCTCTTTCAAACCCTAACTTTTCCCGCCATGGATCCTAAGAAATCAAGAATCCCAAAAGCTCCCGCGACGAGATCCAAAAAGACAGTGGGGCAGTAGCTAGCCCCCGACCGGTTGTAGGGACTATGAGGCAGAATAGTATGTCATCGTCAAGATATGCCAGGGAGGCCACTCGTCAGGCCAAACGGAAGGAGTTAGCCTCTGAAGCCGTCGTCGTTGAGCAAGCTCCTATTATAGGGGATGTACGGCCACCCGTTGATGGTAGACGTCTGATTGTTATTGACTTCTTGGTTTGCTGATGCATATAAGCGTCGACTCTTAGGAGCGTCATCTCGAAGATATGTTGATGCTTTTTTCTTGCTAATGTACATGGACATCTCTCTTCGCGATGGTGTTCCGAAGATGTGCTAAAGCTCCGTCGACTGACATGCGTAGTTTCTACTTTTCACAAAGTGTCGGCTAAACGTGGAAGCTTCATGCAATCAATGTCGACGCGCAGCGTCTTCTCTGAAGTACCTGCGCAGATGTAAGTTAGCCGATGTGCAGTGAACTTTGCTAGTGCCTGCGCGGATGCTCCTTGCAACAGCCACTTAGATTCCTTGTAGTACTTTTATTTTTTCTGACACATTTTTTGTATATGTAGTTCTTGTGTCCTTGTCTTTCATTGAGGATATTCTTTTCTCATTAATGGGCTATGCCATGGGCAACGACGTCGGCGAGGGGCTCACCCACTCTACTTAATAATTAATTGCCTATGGTCAACCGAGAAGTCGACTAACAATGATTCAGAATCAACAGCCTGCATACTTCCATCGTATGATGGATCAAGGCAAGCTGTCTCTTCCGTATGACGCTGTCAGGATGTTGAAACCTTTGTTTCTTTTCGGTGATTAGTTGGTTTTAGAAAATACCAAGCTCTTGGAGATAACCGAAGATTGGTATTTCGAGAACTACGATATTCCTCTGTTTGTCTTTTTACTTGTGAACTTTTCCTCTCAGAAGAACGAGGATTCCATCAGAGGTAGCATGTCATGAGGGGATGGAGATAACTCCGTTGGGAATAGGGTGTTTACTTAACGATTATATGGACATGGTAAACACAGAATCCTTTGGTGGTAGACTTCTCCTTGCTTAGAGGTAATATGGACGTGGCAAAGATAGACTCTACGGGTGTATAAAATGACTCAAAGGTAATATGCACGTGAAAGGTTCTATAGATGAATATGACAATTAAGGTGGGTTATCATAGAAGAGACGTCTACTCAGTGGTAATATGGACATGGTAGGCACATCTTCGCTAGGGTATAGAATGATAATTCAGAGATATTATGGACGTGAAATATTTTCTAGGGAGTTATGACAACACGAGGTCATCATAGAAGAGATGACTACTCAGAGGTTATATTGACATGGTAGACGTGAACTTCGCTAGGGTGTAGGAAGATAACTCAGAGGTGATATGGACGTGAATTATTTTTCTATTGGATGAAGTATAAAAGTGGTGAATTCCTTTAACGAAATCAACGAAAACCCACAGGGAATGTGGGAGCCTATGCTGGTTTGAAACTCAGACATAGTATTTCTTTATAAACTTGCTGTTGATTGGCATCATTAGCAAGTCGCCGTTTGGTTTGGCCAACCGGTAGGCACTATTGGAGTAGACCGTCTCTATGACAAATGGTCCCTCCCATTTCGGCTCGAACTTCCCAGCCGTCTGTGAGTCACTATCATTGGTCTTCGAACAGACAAGATAAGGTTATCCACTTGGAATGTTCTTTCCCAAACTTTCTTGTTGAAGGCCCCAGAAATCTGAGCTTGGTAAAGCTCGATGTGTTGTTCAGCTAGAAGCCGTTTCTCATCTAATGCTTCTAACTCTTGTTGCCGCCGGCGTTGATTGCCTTCGTCAGTCAGCTGGTTGGTGATAGCTATCCGTAAGGATGGGATCTGGATCTCCAGGAGAAGCACTATCTCTCTTTTATAAACAAGAGAGAATGTCGTATTGCCGGTGGGTGTTCGAATAGTCGTACGGTAAGCCGACAGACATTTGCCGAGCTTCTAATTCCAGTCGCGCTTATTAGACAAAATGACTTTCTTAAGTAGCTTGACGATAGTTTTGTTGAACGCTTCGGCTAGTCCAATCGCTGCGAGATTGTAAGGTGTTGATCCCATATTCTATATCCGATTTTTATCGCATAACTGATGGAAAGCGTGGGTCACGAACTGAGGACCATTGTCATGGATGATCCTTTGAGGAATGTCGAAGCGATATAGGACGTGATGTTTGACAAAGCTGATCATGTTTGCGATTTTTACCTCGACTAGAGGTACTGCTTCCGCCCACTTAGAAAAGTAGTCGGTGATGGCAAGTATGAACTGTAATACCTAGTTTTCCAGATGAAGGTAATTTTGAAATTTTGTGTTTAATTTATTTAATTATGATATTTAAATAATAATATGATTTTTAGTGATTTTTAATCATTTTTAAAACTATTAAATATTTGTGATTTTGATGTGCAGCTAGTGAAACCGTAGAGATTGTCTGCCCTAGAGCCTAGCCATGTGATTAGGGTGTTTCAATTATCATTATTAGTCTAGGGGTAATTTGGTCATTTTGACTTTTTTTAGAATTATTGATTTATTGTTGGATTGACGGTTGTTGATTTTGACTTTTGCTAGTTGTGACATAGGAGACTAACCTAGATGTTGACTCTAGTTAAGGGGACTTGATTAACATGGTGAGACCCTAATCTAACTTAAGTCGACTTGGTTTTGACTTAAGTGATTTAGCTCTTAAAAAATTAGGAAGGATTTATTTGTTGGACTTAAGGCTAAGGTAGAGAGCCTATTTCTCATGTGACTTGGCCCATGGCCCATGACTTGTAGCCCTAACCCTAATTTTCACTCATTAGGACCAGCCATAGGGCTTCCCCTCCCTATAAATAATCTCCTCCTTGTTCTTGCCTCTTTTATTATTTTTTCTCAAGCTTTAAAGAAAGAGGTAATGTCATTTCTTTCCCAATCCCTAGATTCTTCATTATAATTCCTTTTCCACTCTAGTCTCTTGCATTAGTTCCTAATCCATCTCTATTTCATGTTCATGGAGAGAAATCTCAGGTTTGAACCAATTTGGAGCACTTGGCTACTAAGAAGAACCACCCCCTTTTGAAGCTTTTTCATGCAAATTGCATATATAGGTAAATTCCTATTCCCTCCACCAAATTTCGTTTTCTTTGCATGGATAGGAAGCTCTAGGTGTCCCCTAGCCGTAGGTACTGGATTTGTGTCAATTTGTGTCCGTTTGGTGTCCGTATCGGACACGTATCAAGATATGTGTGCATGTGTTTGATGAAATGTCTGTGAGGATTTTATTTTCGTATTTTTGAATTCTAATTTCATGGATCTCTAGATCTAGGTATGTGTAACAATATTTATGAAGACTGATTTGTGTTTGTGTCAGTTTTTATGTCAGTTTTGATGCTGAACACGCAGCACGGGGGCTCGGTCGGGTGCCCTGCTGCCCGAGTCCCTGTTCTCCACGGACACGACACTTCGTGACCCAAACTTTTGTGTGTATGTTCCCAAGATGATTGACAATGAGCCTATAAAATTTCCTAGGATTTTATGGAGTAGTTTAGGAGCAATCGAGCCCGTACCGGTTTTGTACTGGCTGTGTACGCGTTGAAAAATGCCACTGTCACGGGTCTCGTACTCGGACACGACACGTCCTAGACACGTTTCAGGTGGTTGGACACGAAGCCCTAGACCTAATCTAATTTAGGACTCACCCACATCACTCGTGGTTAGACACACGTGTCCCTATCTAGCCCGACACATGCCCACGAGGCTGTCTATAGCATGTGCTCTGACACAGTGAATTTTGGTATTTTAGACACGATTCGTATCCAATTTTTGGACATGAATGTACTTCATGTACCCTCACATGTATGTCCTTAATTACCAACTTGTTAAATATGGTTTTTAATGGCTATTGCATTCAAAAATTCGAATTCCCTTTGTTAGCTGATACTCGACTAATATGGCTGAATGTTTTATTTCCTGAAATTGATTTCATTTTCTTCCTGTTTTGTGATGGTGTTAATGGTTAATTGTATTCACCAACATATGTATTAGATTAATGAGATTTTGGAATGTGTAGGGTGTTCGAGAATTGGTTTCAAATAAAGTTTTTTCATATTTGATACAATATGGCTGATGTGTTCCTGACCTGAATTCATCTCTTTTTTTTCCTGTTTTTTGATGTTCGAATATCAGAATTTGCCCACCTATATATTGAGGAGTGTTGTACATGGTCACTTTAAATTGTACTAATGCAAAGGGAATCACTGATTTGGTTTTTACATTTGGATTGGGGTTTTCCTGTCACAGTTTCAGGAAAACTGAAACTGAGAATGATTTCCTCACCCACATGTCCACACATGACTCATATTATTCACACATAAACTGAAATCATCTCACACATATATCACTGTTCCTGTGATGAATCATACACACACCCCTACATCCTAATCACTCATACACAGTCACTCATTCACACATCACTGAATTCCTGTTTTTACTCACATATGTCTTCCTACACTATCACATAGGTGAGTTTGATTTCCTTGCCTTAACCAAATATTGATGAACTGTTCTCCTTTATTTTTATTAACTATTTTGATGCATTCAAACCTGAGCTTCCTTATGCAAACTGAGAAATGAATAAACTTGTGGATGTGAACACACATGGTTAGCTTATATCCCTATCACACATACATACCCTTCACTGTCAACTGATATACACTGATTATTTCTCATATGTACACTGTAGAAAATTGGAAATTACAAGCTGACATTGACACTATTATGAGCACTGTTTGGTAGATTCATTATTGGAAATTATGAGATTCAATTATTGGAAAAGGTTTAGAATGAAAGCAATATGTACATCAAGCACTATTTTTGTGAAAAACCTGAAACTGGAACTTGGTTGCATTAAAAAAATGTATATTTTACATTCACATCTATACACTATATTTACACCCATGCTAGTATCCCTACACACCCTACACTATGGCACCCTCTACACACATTGTTTCCTGCCATGTCCTGACACCCACTCTATGCTTGACATAGTCACATTCAATACCATGATTCACTTTGGACACTTGCCACATGCACATGACACATGCCTAAACACACCAAGTACACACACATACACATTGACACCACATCACACCCTAAATACAAGTTCCTCTGAATCCCAATTGCATGCTAGTGCACACTTCATACACACACATGTATACCCTTAACCCCTCACATGTTGACTAAACCCCCATTGCATGAATACAATATAACCCCTATATGTTGTATGCCTATATATATAATTAATATGTGTGTATGAATAAATATATGAATATACATATATATGTGGGCAAATAGCCATGGATGAATTCCCTATATATAGGTATGCCTTATATATAGTGAGTATATATGTATTATATATGTAAATATGTATGAAGGATAACTTGTGTGGCTTGTAATTGTGTGTGATTGCTGTACTAGGCTTGGTTAGGCCTAGTGAGACTTATCAGACTTGTTTGGGTTAAGTTTGACCTAGTTGACCTAGCCTTGACTAGTATTGTTAACTGGAGTTGACCAAGGGTTGACTTTAGTCTAGTTTGACCTAGACAGCATGCAGATGTATTATAGATTACATTTATCATCCCCTGTATACATCTTGACTTGTGTTGCTCTAACTAGGAGTCGGGTACCTCATCTCGGACAGTACATTTACTTCAGACATTCAGATACCAGGCGAGTACATTCTCTGATCATTTCATAACTTGCTTAGAATTATATTCCTGCTCTAGTTTACATTATTTGATGCTGTCATGATATTATCACGGATTAGTACTATATGGATCCCTACATTGAGATGTTATCCCCCTCGAGAGCATCGGATACATAATGTCGTGTGTTTCATGTACATCATATATTCCTCGCTCTCATGTTATTCATGTTTATCATGTGCTTCATGCTTGTTCATGCATGATCGTGTACTCTCATGTGCTCTCATGTTCGGTCATGTTTCCCATGTATCTCATGTATAACCTATACTTCATGTGCACTCATTTATGAGCCTTCATGTGAATTTTATTTGCACCCATTTATGGGCCCCCATGTGAACTTCATGTGCACTCATGTATGAGCTCTCATGTATACTTCATGTGCACCCATTTATGGGCTTCATGTGAAAACCATATGCGAAACATAACTTGTCTGGATCCTTGTGTATTGATTGGGGTATGGGGGAGTATAAATAGTCATGTGAACAATTCCAAAGTAGAATAGCCATGTACGCCTCTTTAGTATAGCCATGTGCAGATCAAGTCGTTCATATGTTGACTTTGTACTCTAAATTACTAGTCACTGGTAGCTCTCTACTTATAGTAGATATTTCTATTACAGTTCTCTCTCTGTTTACATCATGTACTTTCTTTCAGTTTCATGTATCGTACTCTCTTGTATGTTTATATTCTCTAACCTGTTATGATCTGCATGAGATGTATTGTACTCGCTCTCGTCCTGACTGGACCTGTTGAAAATTTTACAGAGGATGATGAGGAACCCTGCACCCCTTACCTTGGAGCTTGCCTAGATGACACTCGCGACCTGGACCCCTGGGGAGGTTCAGGCAGCTACTGAGGATGATACCTTGCATAGTGTAGATAGCTTAGACTGTTCTTCTTTTCATGTTTGGTTATTGTCTTTGATTTTAGAGTTGTATATTTTAGAGATGTTGAGACTGGTAGTGGTTAACTTTGTTATTTCATTATGCTGTACCTCAGTTGAGGATTTTTTATCTATTTCATCGTGCCATATTCTATCTATAGATTGTGATTGAGTTGTACCTCTGTGTTGGCCTCCTTATGGAGAGTATTTCATGTTATGTTAGTTATAGTTCATGACCTAGAACAACGTTCTACCGCCGACACTGCGGCATAGGCTGGGCACTGTTACGTTCTCGTACCCTCACAGTGGGTGCGGGTCGTGACATGAACCGATGTTCTTTGGAGGATGGTAGGCTAATTGGCCCAATGATATCCATTCCGCATACTTCAAATGGCCAGGCGGCCGTCGTACGGTGTAGGAAATCCGAAGGACAGCAGATGAAGTAAGCATACAACTGACATATACGGTACTTCTTTGCGTAATCTATGACATCTGCCATCATAGTGGGCCAGTTGTAGACTATGTGACACAATCGGTCTTGCAACTTAGGGCCAGGCTGATGGGCTTCGTAGGTGCCATCGTGCGCCTCTCTGAGTGCTTCTTGTGCTTCTATCTTGGATAAACACCTCAGAAGAAGCCCATCGTATGAACGACGATATAGCATCTCGGTAGCTGTGTCATAGAAGAAACAGAGAGAGCGTCTCTTGACAGAAGTAGCTTCCTTCGGGTCTTCGGGTAGGATCCCATAGACTGAATAGTCTATGAACGAAAACCGCCAATCCCGAACGTCCATATTAGTGTCTATTTGTACTGAGTAACTCAGACACGTATGTAGATTGTTCTTCGGGTAAACCAGCTCCTGGCCCATTACCGTCTATTGGGTTCCCACATGAGCTGCCAAAGAAGTGGCGAGGCCAGCCAGTGCATCAGCTTCCAAATTCTGCAATCGAGGTACATGTTTTATAAAGAACACTATGAAGGTAAAGTTGATGTCGATTGTCGCTTGGTGGTATATAATCAGATCTTCATGCCCGATTTCGTATTGTCCCTGAACCTGGTTGACAATCAATTTTTAGTCGCCAAAAGCTTCGTTATAGTCGACCCCCAACTGTTTAGCGAGCTGGAGTCCGATGATGAGAGCGTTATACTCGGTGACGTTGTTGTTTCATGACTCCATGAGAGAATATGCCCAGTTGATGATCAAGCAATCAAGAGTGATGAGGACCACTCCGACCCTTGCGATGATCTCACCTTTCGTCCCTGTTCTTGAAGTACCGTCAAAGAACATGCGTCAAACCGAGTTATCTGAGATGGCATTGGACTCTAGAACTTCATGAGGGATGTCTTCATAGAGCTTTGATGTCTCTGGCACGGGGTATGCTGCTAAGAAGTCGGCCAATGCTTGGCCTTTAACTTTCTTTTGTAGGACGAACACCATGTCATAAGGAGTCAAAAGTATCGCCTACGTGGCTAGCCATGAGTTTAAGGCCCCTGGCTTGGTCATGAGGACCCTGAGGGGGTTGACTCAGGAGATGACGTGGATCGTCTATTCGGCCACATAATGGTGCGTCTTCTGGATGGCGAAGAGCAGGGCAAGACACTAATTTTTCATAGGATTATACCGATGCTCGGCCCTAATCATGGTCATGCTAAGGTAGTAGATTGCCTGTTCGTGGCCATAATTGCACTTCTGGGTTAGCAAAGCACCAAGAGAATGGTCCATAGCTCGGATGTATAGCAGGAAGGGTCTCCCCACGACAGGTGCTACTAGTACTGGAGTACTAGTAAGGTACTGTTTGATGTCGTCAAATGTGTGATGGCATTCTTCTATCCAGACGAAAGAAACCCCTTTCTTCATAAGTTTGGTGAAAGGTTGACATCTACCAGAGAGATTTGCTATGAATCTTCTGATATATGCTAAGCGCCCTTGCACGCCTCGGAGCTCACGGAGGTTCTTCGGAGGAGCCATGTCCAAGATCGCCTTAGTCTTCTCAGGCACAACATGAATACCCTTGGCTGTGACGATAAAGTCCAAGAATTTGCTACTGGAAACTTCTAGAAACGACTTGATTAGGTTCATTTTCAGTTGATGTGCTCGTATTAGGTTAAATACTATTCTCAAGTCGTCCAAGTGACTGGATTTCTTTTTGCTCTTGACGACAATGTCATCAACGTAATATGCTACCATATTTTGGAGGTGCTTACGGAATATGGTGCTTATTGCCCGCTAGTATGTTGCTCCCTCATTCTTCAACCCGAAGGACATAACTGTGTAACAATATATTCCTTTTGGAGTCAGAAATAGAGTATGCTTCTCGTCTTCATAAAACATCTTGATTTGGTTGTAGCCTAAAAAACCATCCATAAAGGAAATACGCTCGAAGGCACAAGTGTTTTCTATCATCACATTGGTGATCGGAAGTGGAAACTCTTCTTTTGGGCAGGCCGAGTTGAGATCCCTGAAGTCTATACAGACCTGAATTTTTTCGTTCTTCTTAGTGACTGGGACAATGTTGGCCACCCAATCTGGGTGTTGTCTTTTGTGAATGAAGCCACTCTCTAAGAGTTTATCGACTTCTTCCTCGATACATCCATGATGATGGGGCGAAAACGCCAATGTTGCTATTTGACAGGCTTAGCATATCGTGCTAAGTGAAGGTGATGTTAGGGATCACCTCGACCACACTATGATAATATGGACCCTCAACAGGGTTCTCCTTGGGCGGTTGCACCTAAGTAAGGAAGGAGTCAGCATTCTGTAAAGCTTTGCTGAGGGTGTCTCGAGTCTTTTTAGAGAGATGGAGAAGCTCGAAGAGTGATAGTCGAGCCAGAGTGTTGGCCACCTATGCCAATATGTCAAAATTGTAAGGTTTGATTGGCCCTACTTTTGAGTCTTTTCTCAGAGGCTTGTCCAAGCGAACCTTATTCTATTTATGTTTATCTACAGTAGGCGCTTGAGACGGGCCCACTTCCTATATATCAGGGTTATTGGCCGCAACGGGCAAAGGTATCTCTTCCTGTGGAGCTTGGTTTTCTTCTCGCTGATGAGCCAAGCGAGTGGTAACTAGGGGGTCATCAGTTGTCATAGAGATCATGTGACATGACTTGACCTTCTTTCCCTTGACAGAGCATGTTGCAGACTTCATCATGTCTGGAGCAAGATCAGGATGGATCCATATAACTTCACCTTGCTGCATTGAATATGGAATGATTCCCTGAGCATTATCACGAGCTGGTGGAAGATTGATTACTTTTATTGTCGCCCTTGGAATATGGACTATGCCGTTATACACCTCTGTCGTTGGAAAACTTTCGAATTAGAGAGTAACCATGTTGGCAGTAACAGTCTTCTCCTCATAGTCAACTGAGATGACTTTGGCGTCGATAAGATGTTGGATCTGTCTTTTTAACACGTAGCAATCACGTATCGAATAGTGGACGTACTGATAATAGGGGCAGTACTTTGGGTTGTCTACTTTTTCCACTTCGTTGGGGCGCTTTGGCGGTGGGAGTGCAAGCTTGCCGCTCTTCGTTAACATATCAAAGAGTTCTAGCATATCTTCATCGTTGAAGAAGTAGGTCTCCTTCGGCTTCTGTGCTTCCGTAGGCTACGGGTTCAGTTATGTCAAACCTCTGGAAATGTTGACGATCATGGCTTGCTTTCCTTTTCCGTCTTAGGGGTTGCTGCTGGACGAGCGCCCTCCTTTGTCTTCGAAAGAAGAAAAGTTTAGTCCCAGGAGTTACGCGTCTTGGGACTTTCTTTATGCCACATCCGCCTCTGTAATGAAAGGCGTCCATTATGTGCAAGGAGCACTGTGCCACAACCTGATGGCAGGAAACATGTTCTTATGGCACGAGTCCATGAGCATGGGCTCGGGTATACCACGAGGTAACCTCAGAGCTGCTTGGCGGAAGCGCTCAATGTATGCGCATACAGGCTCTTTCTCCTTCAGGACGATGACCATGAGAGTTGACATTGTCATGTCCATTCCACCTTCATAGAATCGATTGAGGAATAGAGACTTCAAGTCTTCAACTGATGTAATACAATTGTCCAAAAGACTGCAGAACTATTTGTATGCAACCCCCTACAGGGCCCCTATGAATAGGTTAGTGAGGAGAGCGTCGTCCTTCGACAAATGCCCTGTTACTGAGGCGAAGTACCACATTATCGTGACAACATCGTCGGGGAGACTCCTTTCCACCGAAGGGCGTGAGTGTCTGCAGATTGTAGTTGGGAGGATAGACCATATTATCCTATTCGATAAGATATGGTTGCCGAATCCCCATCTTTTGGAGTGTTGCTCGCTTTTCTTTAGCATCATAACGAGCACATAGCTCCTGGAGAGCCTGCTGCACCTCAGTTAATATTGCAGGCCCTGTTATCGACGGAGTAGACGACGACGGTGCTGCTTGGTTAACGAGGGGAAGCACATTAGATCCACCGTTAGCTACTAGGTCAGGAGCAGGAGTGGAGGCAGCGGGAGTCAACCTCTCCTTGATCTCCAGGACAATAGAAGCTAAAGACTGTATAGTAGTATTCAACATATTTAGGCTCGTCTCGAGAGCTTCTATACGTTTCAACTAACTAGAGCCTTTACTGCTTTCCGTGTTATCACCGTCGGCCACGAAAACGGACATCATGTGTGGATGAGTTGAAGGGACAGTGGATCTCTCGCTCTCATGCTCGGACGCCTGAGTCCCGTCGCCTTTAGGATAGACTAGAAGGTTGTACTCATCCTCAGACTCATTGTAGTTGCTACCCTCAGTTTGTTAGCAAGATACGCCCATGGAGGCATCTGTGTTATATAATCCTTTGTTGTGTTGGAATGGAGGATTTTCATGGATGGTGTTGGACTGGCCGCCTCCAACATCTGACGTGGCATCTCCTTACGACAAGGAGTCAGACTTGGCGCACATGTGTTGGAACACACCTGTGTTGGGCACTTTCGTCTTGCTACTCCCTGGCCGCCTCTTGGGCTTGTTGGCTGAGGTAGGAGGATTTTTGGATAGCTGCTTTAGAGATAGAGAACCCTGCGCCAAGTTGCATGGAGCAACAAGAAGTTCCTCTTCTTCCTCGCTCGTCGACCCCCGGTCGAGTCCCTGATGTACAGTCGCCATTGGTTGTAGGCTTTGGAAGACGAACTGTCTCCTTGGTGGCGATGTGTCTGCCTGTAACGCCCCAGTCCCAAAATACTTAGGACTAGGTACGTATCCATGCTAGCTGCATATATACGAAGTATACTCCAATATATGGAAACTTCGTATGAATGCATAAGATGTAAAATGCAGTAAACCAAGAGTAATCTAAATATAGATATAATATAATCAACTGTAATAAGTCTTTGTACAATACATTGGGCGGAGACAAATCCACTACCAACAAGTAAGGAAAAATATACATGAAACTGAAATGAATTGGCGGAAGTAGCAAAGGAAGACCCAAGACACGTCATCTCCGAATGAATAGAGAAGATCGCGACCTCGGCTAGAACACCTGCAATGTCACAGAAGCAAACACACCTGGAGAGATAACCAGGTCCTCAGAGGGACGTAACAAGATATATAAAGAACAAGCCATAATAAAAAGAATATATAATATATCACAAACCGAAATAAGTGACAAGACGACACAAGGTAATCTAACCGTACTATAGTGTTTATGCAGTTAAGAACAAACCTCCAATGCATGGGCACTCTGGTTCAGTAGCAGTAATCTCAGGTATGGCCCATCAGGATACCAGGGACCTCAAAGCATAACATTCATCGAATGTCAGAGGCCAGCAGTAAATCAGTATCAGGATCCAGGACCGTATCTCCCGCGGAAATAACCGACAATAAGAAAGTGCATACTTGGCCCATACGTTAAGGAACTGTTCTCTCCTCCAATGTCTAACAGAGTCACATCCATGTCTCATATACCTCTACTAACAGCTAAGTCTCCTAACATGCCTCTATTAGCAGTTAGCCCTAACGCATGCGCATGGGGGATCAGCCCACACGCAAGGACCTCTACATGCTACTCATCTCACACATCCTCGTGGTACAACAGTGTCAAGGGATATGCAATACACTACAGACGGTAGTCCCTTAACTCTAGGTCCACATGCAATCAAAGGATAATAACAAATAAACTAATATCACTGAACATGTAGTAAATCAAGAACTGTATGAACTGGAAATAAATGGACAGTGATATGTAATAAAATGCAAACTGAATATGAACAGTATAATGGCAAGGTATCTTGCCTGAGGTTATGTGCAAAAGGGAATAATCCAGTAGCTCGAACAGACAAATAAACGAAGCAAGAAAAGCCAAATCTCGCAGATGACTCCGGATGCTGCAACAAACATCACGAACGACTTTGGACTATAAAATATGCCTAGCAAACACCTGTCCAAAAGTTAAATTCTGGATCAGGGGCAATTTCGTAATTTTGGGTCAAAACGATGTCCACCGTTGGACCCGCTTTGTACCGAAATGCGTGCCAATATCTACGGTCTCTAAAGTCCTCAAACTATATGTCTACAGATTTATTTTGATGAGACAATCCCAACGGTATGTCCAATTTTGGATTCCGGTGGGTTGTGCACAAAATCGCCCGTTGAGTGGGATTATGGGCCCGCCTAAATAGCGTCCCGATCAACGGTCTCAAAATCGGACCGAACTTGGCTCATAGGACCAAAAAAATATTTTGCGTCCAATGGCGCAAGTTTCATCGCTGTATGATGAGTGCGCACAAAGTTGTGACTTAATTTGCAAAGGGTCGATACGGGATATCTCGACGAATACACATTGATTTCGTCGCGCACATGAAATGAAATCGGGTTCCGTCAGTTCCCACACATCGACAACATCCATATGTGCCTTTCGATGGGTATAGTGTGCGACCACGTTGCCCGATTTTTCGGGGCGCACGCCGTATGGGTGTTTTTCCACTTTTTGAAAACAAAAATTATAATTTTTCGTGAAATTTTAACAACGTGCAACTTTTTACACACTAGATGAAAAGTGAATCCAGAAGGTGCATTACAATCTCGGTTATGTTGTCTTTTACTGCCTTTAATTAGTTTTTATGAAAGTTTAATGGACAACGAGAAAAGTGGCCGACAAGTTGGTGTTTTGAAACAGTTTTTAATATTCCAGAAAAGTGGTTTTTCTCCAACTTCGTCTCTATTTTTCGAGCAAGTTGGATGGCCATGTCGAAATCCACCAAGGGGATCTCGAAGAGGGTCATGTGGGCTTTCTACATGAATTTACGGATCGAAAATCGGAGTAGAATTGACAGAGAAATCGATCGGGGAAGTGGGATACCTTAAAGTGGGAATCTGTTGTTGTTGTTGTCGTGACGACCGGGAGGCGTGACTGCTGTCGCTTCGGCGAGGTTGGACTAGCACGCCGAGAAGAGGGAGGAGGATGGAGGAGAGAGGAGGAAGAAATTTTAGGGTTTTTCCAAAACATATATATATATATATTAATATATATATATATATATATATATATATATATATATATATATATATATATATATATATATATATATATATATATATATATATATATATATATATATTTAAAAAAAAAATAAAATAAATAAAATAAATAAAATAAAATATATATATATATATATATATATATATATATATATATATATATATATATATATATATATATATATATATATATATATATATAACTTATATATATTTTAGGGAGGGGGGTCGGCCACCATGAGGTTCCTGCTACTAAATTGCTGCTTTGTGGGGATAAGGGGGCGCATGCTGCTTGTTTGCATGCAGGTGGTCGGTTCCCACTTTGGTGGAGCCGACCACATAGCCCTTTTTTTTTTTTCTCTTTTCTTTTTCTTTCAAATCTACTTATATATATATATATATATATATATATATATATATATATATATATATATATATATATATATATATATATATATATATATTCATAAATACACCAAAAATCTATTTAAAATCCAAATACCTTTTAAAAGTCAACTATCCAATTAATTAATATATCTGAGCATATCTACATATATATATAAATTCAATCCGTAATAAATCAACTCAAAATAGTAATAATATTTAAATAGAAAAACATGTTTATTAAATCTCCACAAAATAACTTTAATAATAATAAATTAATAAAATTGTCCCAATGAGTACACTTATACTGCACACCTTTTTTCGGGTCCACAAAATGTACTATTTTGTAAAAAATTATTTAAAAAAATAAAATACCAATAATTGCACAAATAATTAAATGATTTTAAATTGTACATAAAATTCTATAATAATTTAGAAATTATTTTTAAGTACATAAAATATGTCTACATGGCCACTTGGTCCCATCCCATGCCTATATGGACTTAAATTTGGTTCGGGCCCAGTTCGGGCTGAACTGGACAAACCGGACCGTCTAAAATCAATATATAAAATAATATTTAATTAAAATACTTTAAATAAGTAAATTCACAATTTGGCCTGATTTTTCTTAGTTTGGACATCACCATGGCTAGGCTTCCCCCGACATGACTGGTACACTAGTCAAGGCACATTGCTACAACTTTCGTACTAAAAGTCATGGTCGTCTAGTGCTCAAAAACTCAATAATGGCTAAGGTCATTGTAAAAAAAAAAAAAAAAACCATAAATTGTATAAATTCATTTTTAAGTCTAATAAAATAATAAGAATAATTTAAAAAATATGGGGTTTTACATCCTACCCAACTTACAAAAATTTTGTTCTCGGAATTTAGGATTAATAGGGTAGATAGGGTTGAGGGATAGGAAGAGTTCGTCAATACCAAAATGCAATTAAATTTTGGAGGAGGCGATAAAATGGCGTTCAACATAACCATGCATTAGAAAATTTGGGGAGTCGATATATATAAAAATATATCATTGTTATGGAATTGAATAAGAGTTGCTAGTGATGGTAACAAAATTTTGATAATCCAGTTTAGGAAATAGTAAGGATTTGAGTATACCAAAGAGAATAATTTAAACTTTTGGGGAGATGTGGTTCCTCGAGAAAACTGGATACTAATCGTCTTGATTGAGAGTTGGATTTAAGTGAACGATTAGAATCATTCTCGTGTGCTTAAGAATAAATGGGGAGGGCACGCTAACAATTCTAGGGTTAAGAAAATAAGGTGTAGTTAAAGGCGAGGGTACAGCCACATTAGTCGGTCGGTGGCTATCTACATTTCGTGTATATATAACTGATAGGGCTACTAAAGGTGATACTTCGAGTCTATCAAGTACAGTGTCTGGTCTTTCTAAAGTAAGTAAAGCCCACAGTAAAAGAGTTCAAGGACGATGCTATTTAGTACGAAATACGAGGTTCATAGGCGACGGGAATAATTCAAATGAGAGTTGTCAATGCTGCCGAGATGAGACTCTAAGGCAGGTTTAACTATGTCTCCATCCACGTAGAATAATACATGAAAAGCGAACCAAAGTACAATAGGTTGATCAGACCATCATGCACCGGTTCTGATTAGACAATATGTTAGTGGGTGCACCCAATAAAATATGTCATGATTAAGCTTGATAACGAAATAAGCTTGCAAAATTGAAGCTACATTAGCAGCATGAGATAGTCAAAATATGAGCAAGGGAGATACTGATGAAGGAATTTTAAATAGCCCAAGATCTTTTAAAATCAAGGCTCGCCCGAAATTTGGGCCTATACAGTTGTCTTAGTTGACTAGCTAAGTTAGGGTCCTCTGAACTTATAGTCTAAGCAAACTTATCAACATTGGTCACAAGGACAAAGGCTTTGTTGGGCCGTGAGGTTTTCTACCCAACTTACAAGGGTTAAACTAGTAATAGGATGGGACAATCAGTCAGGCAATCAAGATAAAGCACAAGTTTAAATATTTAAAGAATTAAGTAGAAAAAAAATCACATATTGGGCCGAAAGAATTAAGTCGAGGTTGAATCCTATCCTTGGTCGAAAAATATATCGGTATCATGGTAAAGATTATAGTTTGGCCATTTTGACCATATGGTCATATCAAGAAATAGAGTACAAGGAGATGGGTTTTTGTGGGACATGATACATCTACATGAAGGTGGGCTTGTCTAGGTCTTACATACAAAATTTGTTGGAAGGAAAAGTCTAGTGTTGTACTCCAAATATCCAAGTCATGGTAAGGGATGCCAAAAGATCTAAAATAGAAAGTGGGAGTTCACGAGGTGATAATTAATGCATAATAATAAAGGAGATCAAGTTAAAGCACGAGATAAAATTAATTAGGGAATCCAGTAAAATAATTTAGGAACACAATTCCGGAGAGAAGATAGTCTCCTAGATGACTACAGTTAAGGAACCATTAACTCATTATTCAAATTACAAATGGGTTAGAAGGTCGCAATTAAAAGATCTAGAATTGAAGGAAGGTCGAGTAAGTCGAGGTGGAAATACAGTCACATAGCTAGGTAGATGACTAACAACACTTGTGTATGTACTACTATCATGGTCATAAGTGATAAGGCAATTAGTGTGGTATACTTCTAACACATTAGGGCTACCTTTGTGGCCTACCATTAATATTTTAACTCGTGTTTCCTCCAACAATTTCTGAATAAATATAAAAAAAATTTAACCACCAAAATTTGTACTCACTCCAAGCCGTTCAAATTTATCATGACCAAAATTTAAATCACTTTTATAACTCTCAAAGCAAACTTTATCACGTTACTACTAACCTTTTCCAAAATTAATGTTTAAATTCAACTATTTAACTCAAGTGTTCATAATTTACGAATCCATAAAAATTTCACAATCAATCAAAAATTTAACACTCTAAAATTTTCAAATAACTCATAATAAAGCTCTTAGCATATTAAAAGTAATCTAAAAAATTAAGCTCAATGCTCTCATCAATTTTAACTTCTTTTCATGCTAAGTTATTCCAAAAAAATCACAACTTTTAAATGGTAACTTCCTTTGATCAATCAAAATAACTTTCCATCACATCCTTCGAAATTCTCCCAAAATTTTAATATTAGCAATCCCTCATTAAACTAAATTTTCAAATAATCTTATCAGTCAAAATCTTTTTTTTTAGCAAAAATCTAAATAGATTTGTAAATCCTCAATCATAGGGCACCATTTAAAATAAAAATTTCTCATAAATCGTTTTCATAACTTTCAAATATTTTAAACCAAAATTCACCGTCATTACTTCCACTTAAAATTCATAATTTACTAAACACGAAAATCGTAAGTTGTACAACTCAAATTTAAATAATTCTTATGGCCATTTTTTAAAAGCTAAGATCATTTTCAAACCAAATTTATAACTGTTCAAAGGTGTATAACTATAATACAATAAATCATAAACATCAAAACTCAAAAATCAAATAAATTTTATATTTGTTCAAAGATGTATATTTATTACGTAAAACTCATTAATATCACAACTCGAAAAGCAAACCAATTTTATACTTGTGCAAAGATGTATAACTATAACCCAATAAATCATAAATATCAAATCTCAAAAATCAATCAATTTCTTAAACCAAGTATGAAATTCTATAAATCCTCCGGTGTTTACTATTTAGAAATCTCAAGGTTAAAACTTTCCGCGGTAATATCCTACTTTACCAATTACTAATCATTAAATCACACTTTTTAAAAAAAAAACATTTTTAACTCAATTAGAGTCTTGTATGTATTCCAATTGCCAATATATCCATTCTAGCCATGTGTTTGACCTATGAGCATATACAAGTGTAGCCATCTTCCTAGTTGACACTAAGCACGAAAATAAGAATCATCGGTAGAAAGGAATCAAGCAAGATGCAGTTCAAGGAAGTCGAACGAGAGTTCGGAATTTGAAGCCAAGGGAAGAGGTCAAGCTATATGGATGAGATTCCTAGATTCTAATCCTATGTTGCAAGCTCACATCGGTACAATTACGTAACCGAAGTGACAAACTCGACCTGCATGGGCCGCCACAAAAACATGTAACGCCCCAGTCCCAAAATACTTAGGACTAGTTACGTATCCATGCCAGCTGCATACATACGAAGTATACTTTAATATATGGAAACTTCGTATGAATACATAAGCTATAAAATGTAGTAAACCAAGAGTAATCTAATCTCATCCACAATGAAGAATAAAGATGTCATATAATCAACTATAATAAGTCTTTGTATAATACGTTGGGCGGAGACAAATCCACTACCAACAAGTAAGGAAAAATATACATGAAACTGAAATAAATTGGCAGAAGTAGCAAAGGAAGACCCAAGACACGTCATCTCCGAATGAATAGAGAAGATTGCGACCTCGGCTAGAACACCTGCAATATCACAGAAGCACACACGCCTGGAGAGATAACCAGGTCCTCAGAGGGACGTAACAAGATACATAAAGAACATACCATAATAAACTGAATATATAATATGTCACAAACCGAAATAAGTGACATGACGACACAAGGTAATCTAACCGTACTACAGTATTTATACAGTTATGAACAAACCTCCAATGCATAGGCACTCTGGCTTAGTAGCAGTAATCTCAGGTATGGCCTATCAGGATACCAGGGACCTCAAAGTATAGCATTCATCGAATGTCAAAGGCCAGCAGTAAATCAGTATCAAGATCCAGGACCGTATCTCCCGCGGAGATAACCGACAATAGGGAAGTGCATACTTGGCCCATACGTTAAGGAACTATTCTCCTCTCTAATGTTTAACAGAGTCACATCCATGTCTCATATACCTCTGCTAACTGCTAAGTCTCCTAACATGCCTCTATTAGCAGTTAGCCCTAACGCATGCGCATGGGGGATCAGCCCACACGTAAGGACCTTTACATGCTACTCATCTCACACATCCTCGTGGTATAATGGTGTCAAGGGATATGCAATACACTACAGACGATAGTCCCTTAACTCCAGGTCCATATGTGTCACGCCCCAGAACCAGAATACTGGAGAGCGGGGGCAGACACAGCCAGCTACGTATATTGAAATAGAATACATCTCAACTATACGGTCACGGCTGTCTAGATATGAGGGTTTACTACAAGCCAGCAGTCTCTTAAGGTCAAGCCTATTGTCTCAATCTCAAGCAATTAACAGAGTTACAAGATGTTAGAGCATCAAATATATATATATAAGGCGTCCCAAATATTACATATTGGATGATCATGAAGCTAGTCGTACAAAATGATAGGACTAGCAAGAGTTCAGTCATACATGATCAACCCTAGGATTTGTTAATCATGTTTACAGCCCGTAGGCAGACAGTAAGTAAAGGTGCATCGAGCTAACAGGTGCTCGTCGGCTAAACGCCTCAAAAGAATAAATTTACATATAAGTGGGTGAAACAAAAAGGAAAACCCACTCTTGGCCCGGGTTCCGTCTAGTTGTCACCATTGGGCTGGAAGCTTGGTAGATCTTCGGGAGCTGCTCCGAAATCTGGCCACACAAAACCAGCTGGGTCAAACCCCAGAAAGAGCAAGTGCCACAAAGGAGGCCACAAATAAGAACAAAAGCCAGCATATCAGAACATAAAGAATAAAAGAAAGTACAAGTAATAAAAGTACACAGGGCGATAAACGACTAGGGACGTGGAACCATTCCGGGAGCCAGGTTACAATCCTTAAACCAAACAAGGACCGGGATTGTACCCTTCGCCTGAATAGCTCACTGTCTCTACCCATTTATCGTTAGAGATAAATAAAACAAACATGCTCAGGAGATAGCAGGTACTGGAGCTAGACAAGACTTTGACAAGGCTGGACACCATCCATTCACAATCGGCCAAGCAAGTACTACGGCTTACTACTTTAACTAACTAGGGTTATCACAAGCCTAATTACTAACAAGATGCAAGTGAGAAACTCCCAGTCCCAAGCCCTGCAGACCATCCAGTTATCCTTCCGCGGGTTGAGAGTTATAGGTAGGTACATTGCCCGGGAGACAAATGTACCCTTAGGTGACTTAGAGGGTGCAACACATGACAGTGTGCTGGAAATGTGCTCTACTCGTCGGCAAGCTACAAGTCCATTAAAGCGCCCAGATAACGAGATTGCCTGTGACAGGGAATTCTCCATGTTCTAGTTTGATCTAATAATTAGCCTAATCCAATTTAGCGCGAGTCCCTGGCCGTGGTACCCAGGAAGTCACGTCCTAGACATGATGCAAGACAAGACAAGTGATTTGCACAGAGCAACAAGTAGTACACCCACGGTGTCAAGACAAGTCAAGTTACATGCTATCAGGGCAAGTCAAGTCATGTCAAGTCGGGAGTGTGCCACCGCGGGCCACTTTCAAGTCAAGCCAAGTTATCAAGTTACAGGTTCAAGTTACCAAGTTACGAAGTTATACGCCAAGTTATTAACAAGATAGGAGAAAAACTAGCCGCAAGCCAAATCATGTCGAATCATAGAAAATCGTGTCAAGACGTGTTAGGCCAAGTCAAGTCGTGTAGTGGACAAGAAAATCTCAGAAAACAAAATTTAGCCAGAAACCAAGGACCAAGGTCCACCAGAGCGCAAGGTGTGCTGGGCTAAAGGCGACCCAAGGAGGGGCGCGCCGGGCAAGGCTCGGGCTAGGGTGCGCAAGCGGCGTCAAGAGACGTGCTCGAGGAACAACCGCAACACACCAAAGGCGCGAGCGGAGGCAACGCGGAGCCAGAATGCGCGAGGGCGCGTCCGACGAGGCGCGCGGGGTGCAGCGCAGCACGGCGGTGCGCGCAAGGGCGCAGCGCAGCGGAGTGCGCGCGGGAGAATGCAGCGCAGCACGGCGGCGCGCGCAAGGGCACAGCGCAGCGGAGTGCGCGCGGGAGAACGCAGCGCAGCACGGCGGCGCGCGCAAGGGCGCAGCACAGCGGAGTGCGCGCGGGAGGGCGCAGCGCAGCACGGCGACGCGCGCAAGGGCGCAGCGCAGTGGAGTGCGCGCGGGAGAACGCAGCGCAGCACGGCGACGCACGCAAGGGCACAGCGCAGCGGAGTGCGCACGGGAGAACGCAGCGCAGCACGGCGGCGCGCGCAAGGGCGCAGCGCAGCGGAGTGCGCGCGGGAGGACGGTCCGGGTGGCCTTCTTCTTCTCCAAGTTGGCTGAGAAGAACACAAACAATGGGTTCCAAGTTCAAAATCTCACAACTTTGCCAATAAAGCTCCAAATTCGGATTTTTAAAGTTCTAACTTGGGTGAAATTTGATTCTCTACAACATAGAGGCATATCAAAACCCACCAAAACCAACTCAAAATAGATCAAAACCACTAATTTTCGAAAATGGGAAAAAGTTAGATCTAGAACAGATGAAGCTTCAAAACACAAAACATCAAGACCTAAGTTTGTTCAAAACCATCTCCTTAAGCTAATGGACAAATAATATTGGGTCCTTATGTAGTGGCAAGGAGCACTTGCCTATGGTGTGGTGTTGTGTGGAAGAAGGAAGAAGAAGAAGAAAATTAATGGAGAGTAAAGAGGAGAGAGAAAGTTAGGTGGGGATATAATGAGGGTGGTTGTGGTGGAAATGAGGGAGGAGTATAGGTTAAGGTGTTCCACTACATATTAAACCAACCAACTAAACCAAACCAATTAAAACCAAGCCGAACCAAAACTCGAAATACGAGAGAACCCAAAATTCTGCAAGTCGAGAAAATTAAAAATACAAGCCAAAATCCAACTACGAGCATAAATACGAAATACGAAAAAATGAGGGTGACAACTCTACCCACCTTCAAAGAATTCCGTCTTCGGAATTTAATCAAGGTGCTAGAGATTGCCACGACAAGCCATACTAAGCACAGACGAGCTACACTAAGCAGTTCAATCATACAATCATACAATGCAAGCAAGGAAGGAAAAACGTAAGGCATAAGAAAGACATTATACCTCACGAGTCAAACAGGTAGGGATATCGCGATCGGATGTCGTCCTCATGCTCCCACGTTGACTCACCTAGAGAGTGATGACCCCAAGCAACACGGACTAAGTTAATAGTCTTGTTCTTGAGCGTCTTTTCTCTCCGGTCCAATATAGACACGGGCCTCTCCACATACGAAAGGTTGGTACCAACAACCAATTCCGAATGATCTAGGATATGGCTCGGGTCCGAGATATACCGTCTTAATTGGGATACATGGAATACATCATGTACCTCACTTAGCGACGGCGGAAGAGCGAGACGATAGGACACATCTCCTACTCGCTCTAGAATATCGAACGGCCCTATATACCTAGGACTAAGCTTTCCCCGGACGCCAAAACGAATGACGTCGCGGGTAGGCGAGATCCTAAGGAATACATGGTCGCCGACGGCAAATTCTAAGGGACGCCGATGAGCATCGGCCCAATGGCGCTGACGATCCTGAGCAACTCGGAGGTGATCTCTGACTTTCCTGACCACTTCAACCGTCTGAGAAATTAGTTCTGGACCGAGCATCTGCCTCTTTCCGACATCGTCCCATGCTAACGGGGATCTGCACTTCCTGCCATACAGAGCCTCGAAGGGTGCCATCTGGATACTGGCCTGGAAACTATTGTTGTACGAGAACTCCACCAGGTGCAGGTGATCCTCCCACGAACCACCGAAGTCAAGTATACATGACCGCAACATATCTTCGAGGGTTTGTATAGTACGCTCTGACTGCCCATCTGTCTGCGGGTGATACGCTGAGCTGAACTTGAGACGAGTCCCCAAACTTTGATGAAGACTGCGCCAGAAGTGCGATGTGAATCTCGTATCCCTGTCTGATACTATGCTGACTGGCACTCCGTGAAGTCGAATGATCTGCCTGAGATACATCTCTGCTAGCTGCGCCGTCGACTGTCCAACTCTAAACGGAAGAAAGTGTGCCACCTTGGTAAGCCTGTCCACAATGACCCAAATAGCATCTCTGCCTGCCGGAGATCTGGGTAATCCAGTCACGAAATCCATGGTTATGTGCTCCCATTTCCATTCCGGGATCGGCAAGGGTTGAAGAAGTCCAGCTGGCCTCTGATGTTCAGCCTTGACCTGTTGGCAAATCAAACATCGAGAGACATACCGGGCTATCTCCCTCTTCATACCATTCCACCAAAAGTGTTGACGAATATCTCTGTACATCTTCGTGCCGCCTGGGTGAATGGAGTACTGCGAACTGTGAGCCTCGGCCATGACTTCCTGTCTGATATCTCCACCGGGTACACAAAGACGTGTGCCGTGTCGAAGTGTACCATCCTCATGAATACATAACTCTGGCCTTCTTCCTGCCTCGCACTCTGCTCTGAGCCGCTGAATCTTAGAATCTGCTAACTGTGCTGTCCGGATCCTCTCAACTATGGTGGACTGAATCTGTAGGCTGGCCATCAATGCCACGCTGGTTGGAAGAACCACTTCAATTCCCATCTTCTGAAGATCTGCCAATAGCTCTGGTTGTGCCGTCAGGAAATAAACTCCGGCTCTCCGGCTCAACGTATCTGCTACAACGTTGGCCTTCCCTGGATGATACTGCAAATCTACATCGTAGTCCACCAGTAGCTCGAGCCATCTTCTCTGCCGCATATTAAGATCCTTCTGGGTGAAAACATACTTCAGGCTCTTATGATCAGTAAATATCTCTACTCTGTCTCCGTACAAGTAGTGTCTCCACAACTTAAGTGCAAACACTACTGCTGCTGGTTCTGCTGCTGAAAGGCCTGGGCCTGGGGCACCAATGGCCTCGGGTACTGCTGTTGCTGCTGAACTGGAGCTGGGGCTGGTCCTCTCACTGACGAACTAGAAAGATTGGATGATGATGGACCTCCCCTATTCGGGCAGGTCCCTATATGGTGGTCTGCTCCTCCACAAGCCAGGCACAATCCCCGTGCCCTACGACACTCTGCCACTACATGGCCCGGCTTCCCGCAATGAGAACATCCCACTGCGGAAGACTGCTTCTGCTTCTGCTGCTGCGGGTGCGTCGGGGTCGAATGCTGAACCGACGTCACTGAGGCTGCCCGTCTCGGAGTTCCAATAGTTATACCCCTAGTTGCCGGGGCTGGAGCTGAAGATTGGTGCATCTGGTTGTGGGACCGCTTCCTGCCTCCGGTCCTGTCCACAATTCTTCGGGAGGTATACTCATGCCTCCTCGCTGCCTTCAATACTGCATCGAACGTTTGGTGCTCGAACTGCTCCACAGCCAATAATATCTCTAAGTGCAGTCCTTGCTGGAACCGCTGAGCCCTATCGAACTCGGTTGCCACCAAGGTGGGGGCGAACCTACTCAGCCTAGAAAACTCGGTCGCATAGCCATCGACCGTCCTGCCTCCTTGCTTCAAGTTGGTGAACCGGGTCTGCAGGTCGTACCGTGCCACCGCATCGAAGTACTTCGTCTGGAATCTCTCTCTGAACGTCGCCCAAGTGACTGGTGCTGCTAATCCCATGGCCTGAGCTGCCCACCAATCGCGAGCCAAGTCTAACAACTGTAGGCGTACCACCGCCACCTTCTCATTCTCAGGTGTCCTAGCTGCTTCTAGAACCACCTCGATATCCTGAAGCCAAGCGTCTGCGGCAATCGCATCTTCACTGCCGTCAAAGAAGGGAGGGTTCAAGCGCTTAAAACTGTTGGCCGCCTGATTCCCTTGGGGACCTCCTCGGTTCAGTGCATCATGAACTTCCTGGTGCAAGGCGTCGCCTCGACGATCTTGGGATGCAAGCAGTTCTCTGATAAGCCCTACCAAAGGTCCCTCATCCTGTCTAGCTGGTTGAACGGGCGGAGCTGCATGAACTGGAGGTTCCGAGCCTCCGGGAAGCATAACTCGGGAGGCTACTCCAGAGTGCTGAGCTTGATCTTCCTGGCGCTGGGGTGCTTGTCGAGCTTCCTCTGGCTGGTTGGCAGGTCCGGGAGTAATGCCGCTGAAGAAGACGACATAGGAAACAATAAGGAAAGGACCAGGACAGATCAATGATACAAGCAATATGATCAGGTCGAGATTCTCAGGGATTTGAAGATACGAGCAGAGATCAAGGACGAATATTGATTGAGACATCTATTCGGTAAACCCTCACATTTCTTGATTGACAAGACCTGCATGGACCACCACTTAAACCGTGTCATGCCCCAGAACCAGAATACTGGAGAGCGGGGGCAGACACAGCCAGCTACGTATATTGAAATAGAATACATCTCAACTATACGGTCACGGCTGTCTAGATATGAGGGTTTACTACAAGCCAGCAGTCTCTTAAGGTCAAGCCTATTGTCTCAATCTCAAGCAATTAACAGAGTTACAAGATGTTAGAGCATCAAATATATATATATATAAGGCGTCCCAAATATTACATATTGGATGATCATGAAGCTAGTCGTACAAAATGATAGGACTAGCAAAAGTTCAGTCATACATGATCAACCCTAGGATTTGTTAATCATGTTTACAGCCCGTAGGCAGACAGTAAGTAAAGGTGCATCGAGCTAACAGGTGCTCGTCGGCTAAACGCCTCAAAAGAATAAATTTACATATAAGAGGGTGAAACAAAAAGGAAAACCCACTCTTGGCCCGGGTTCCGTCTAGTTGTCACCATTGGGCTGGAAGCTTGGTAGATCTTCGGGAGCTGCTTCGAAATCTGGCCACACAAAACCAGCTGGGTCAAACCCCAGAAAGAGCAAGTGCCACAAAGGAGGCCACAAATAAGAACAAAAGCCAGCATATCAGAACATAAAGAATAAAAGAAAGTACAAGTAATAAAAGTACACAAGACGATAAACGACTAGGGATGTGGAACCATTCCGGGAGCCAGGTTACAATCCTTAAACCAAACAAGGATCGGGATTGTACCCCTTCGCCTGAATAGCTCACTGTCTCTACCCATTTATCGTTAGAGATAAATAAAACAAACATGCTCAGGAGATAGCAGGTACTGGAGCTAGACAAGACTTAGACAAGGCTGGACACCATCCATTCACAATCGGCCAAGCAAGTACTACGGCTTACTACTTTAACTAACTAGGGTTATCACAAGCCTAATTACTAACAAGATGCAAGTGAGAAACTCCCAGTCCCAAGCCCTGCAGACCATCCAGTTATCCTTCCGCGAGTTGAGAGTTATAGGTGGGTACATTGCCCGGGAGACAAATGTACCCTTAGGTGACTTAGAGGGTGCAACATATAACAGTGTGCTGGAAATATACTCTACTCGTCGGCAAGCTACAAGTCCATTAAAGCGCCCAGATAACGAGATTGCCTGTGACTAGGAATTCTCCATGTTCTAGTTTGATCTAATAATTAGCCTAATCCAATTTAGCGCGAGTCCCTGGCCGTGGTACCCAGGAAGTCACGTCCTAGACATGATGCAAGACAAGACAAGTGATTTGCACAGAGCAACAAGTAGTACACCCACGGTGTCAAGACAAGTCAAGTTACATGCTATCAGGGCAAGTCAAGTCATGTCAAGTCAGGAGTGCGCCACCGCGGGCCACTTTCAAGTCAAGCCAAGTTATCAAGTTACAGGTTCAAGTTACCAAGTTACGAAGTTATACGCCAAGTTATTAACAAGATAGGAGAAAAACTAGCCGCAAGCCAAATCATGTCGAATCATAGAAAATCGTGTCAAGACGTGTTAGGCCAAGTCAAGTCGTGTGGTGGACAAGAAAATCTCAGAAAACAAAATTTAGCCAGAAACCAAGGACCAAGGTCCACCAGAGCATAAGGTGTGCTGGGCTAAAGGCGACCCAAGGGGGGGGCACGCCGGGCAAGGCTCGGGCTAGGGTGCGCGAGCGGCGTCAAGAGACGTGCTCGAGGAACAACCGCAACACACCAAAGGCGCGAGCGGGGGCAACGCGGAGCCAGAATGCGCGAGGGCGCGTCCGACGAGGCGTACGGGGCGCAGCGCAGCACGGCGGTGCGCGCAAGGGCGCAGCGCAGCGGAGTACGCACGGGAGAACGCAGCACAGCACGGCGGCGCGCGCAAGGGCGCAGCGCAGCGGAGTGCGCGCGGGAGAACGCAGCGCAGCACGGCGGCGCGCGCAAAGACGCAGCGCAGCGGAGTGCGCGCGGGAGGGCGCAGCGTAGCACGGCGACGCGCGCAAGGGCGCAGCGCAGTGGAGTGCGCGCGGGAGAACGCAGCGCAGCACGGCGACGCGCGCAAGGGCGCAGCGCAGCGGAGTGCGCGCGGGAGAACGCAGCGCAGCACGGCGGCGCGCGCAAGGGCGCAGCGCAGCGGAGTGCGCGCGGGAGGACGGTCCGGGTGGCCTTCTTCTTCTCCAAGTTGGCTAAGAAGAACACAAACAATGGGTTCCAAGTTCAAAATCTCACAACTTTGCCAATAAAGCTCCAAATTCGGATTTTTAAAGTTCTAACTTGGGTTAAATTTGATTCTCTACAACATAGAGGCATCAAAACCCACCAAAACCAACTCAAAATAGATCAAAACCACTAATTTTCGAAAATGGGAAAAAGTTAGATCTAGAACAGATGAAGCTTCAAAACACAAAACATCAAGACCTAAGTTTGTTCAAAACCATCTCCTTAAGCTAATGGACAAATAATATTGGGTCCTTATGTAGTGGCAAGGAGCACTTGCCTATGGTGTGGTGTTGTGTGGAAGAAGGAAGAAGAAGAAGAAAATTAATGGAGAGTAAAGAGGAGAGAGAAAGTTAGGTGGGGATATAATGAGGGTGGTTGTGGTGGAAATGAGGGAGGAGTATAGGTTAAGGTGTTCCACTACATATTAAACCAACCAACTAAACCAAACCAATTAAAACCAAGCCGAACCAAAACTCGAAATACGAGAGAACCCAAAATTCTGCAAGTCGAGAAAATTAAAAATACAAGCCAAAATCCAACTACGAGCATAAATACGAAATACGAAGAAATGAGGGTGACAATATGCAATCAAAGGATAATAACAAATAAGCTAATATCACTGAACATGCAGTAAATCAAGAACTGTAAGAACTGGAAATAAATGAATAGTGATATGTAATAAAAAGCAAACTAAATATAAATAGTACAATGGCAAGGTATCTTGCCTGAGGTTATGTGCAAAAGAGAATAATCTAGTAGCTCGAACAGACAAATAAATAAAGCAAGAAAAGCCAAATCTCGCAGATGACTCCGGATGCTGCAACAAACATCACGAACAAGTTTGGAATATAAGATATGCCTTGAAAATGCCTGTCTAAAAGTTAAATTATGGATCAGGGACAATTTCATAATTTCGGGTTAAAACGATGTCCGCCATTGGACCCGCTTTGTACCGAAATACGTGCCATTATCTACGGTCTCTAAAGTCGTCAAACTATATGTCTACAGATTTGTTTTGATGAGATGAACCCAACGGTATGTCCAATTTTGGATTCCGGTGGGCTGTGCACATTATCGCCCGTTGAGTGGGATTGAGGGCCCGCCAAAATAGCGTCCCGATCAACGGTCTCAGAATCGGACTGAACTTGGCTCACAGGACCATAAAAATATTTCGAGTCCAATGGCACAAGTTTCATCGCGGTATGATGAGTGTGCACAAAGTTGTGACTTAATATGCAAAGGGTCGATATGGGGTATCTCGACTGATACGTACTGATTTCGTCATGCACATGCAACAAAATCGGGTTTCCTCAGTTCCCACACGTCGACAACATCCAAATGCTCCTTACGATGGGTATAGTGCGCGACCACATCGCCCAGTTTATCAGGGCGTACGTCGTATGGGTATTTTTCTACTTTTTGAAAACAGAATTTACAATTTTTTGTGAAACTTTAACAACGTGCAAATTTTTACACACTAGATAAAAAGTAAATCCAGATGGTGCGTTACAATCTTGGTTATGTTGTCTTTTACTATGTTTAATTAGTTTTTATGAAAGTTTAATGGACAACGAGAAAAGTGGCCGACAAGTTGGTGTTTTGAAATAGTTTTTAATATTCCAGAAAAGTGGTTTTTCTTCAACTTTGTCTCAATTTTTTAAGCAAGTTGGATGGCCATGTTGAAATACACCTGGGGGATCTTGAAGAGGGTCATGTGGGCTTTCTACCCAAATTTACGGATCGAAAATCGGAGTAGAATTGACAGAGAAATCGATCGGGGAAGTGGGATACCTTCAAGTGAGAATCTGTTGCTGTTGTTGTTGTCGTGACGACCGGGAGGCGGGACTGCTGTCGCTCCGGCGAGGTTGGACACGCACGCCGAGAAGAGGGAGGAGGATGGAGGAGAGAGGAGGAAGAAATTTTAGGGTTTTTCTAAAACATATATATATATCTATATATATAAAACTTATATATACATATATATATATTAGGGAGGGGGTCGGCCTCCATGAGGTTCCTGCTACTAAATTGCTGCTTTGTGGGGACAAGGGGGGCGCATGCTGCTTGTTTGCATGCATGTGGTCGGTTTCCACTTTGGTGGGGCCGATCACATAGCCCTTTTTTTCTCTTTTCTTTTTCTTTCAAATCTACTTATATATATATATATATATATATATATATATATATATATATCTATATATTTATATGTATATATCCATAAATACACCAAAAATCTATTTAAAATCCAAATACCATTTAAAAGTCAAATATCCAATTAATTAATATATCTGAGCATATCTACATATATATATAAATTCAATCCTTAATAAATCAACTCAAAATAGTAATAACATTTAAATAGAAAAACATGTTTATTATATCTCCACAAAATGTTACCCTCATTTCCCGTATTTCGTAATTATACTCGTATTTGGATTTTTGGCATGTATTTTTATTTTTCTCAACTTGTGGAATTTCGGTATCTCTCGTATTTTGGGTTTTTGGCATGGTTCGGTTTTAATTGGTGGGATTGGGTTAGTTTGATTTGGTTTATTATGCATTGGAACACCTTAACCTACACTCCACCTTCAACACACCACAACCCACCCTCTTTATATTCCCCACCTACCACTCTCTCTCCTCATAACTTCCACCATTAATTTCCTTCTTCTTCTTCTTCTCCTTCCTCCACAACTCTCCTAACCCTAGGCAAGTGCACCTTACCACTACATGAGAACCCTCTTTTATTTGTCCATTTGCTAGATTAGGGCATGGTGACCAACATTAGGTCTTGGTATTTTGTGATTTGAAGTCTCCATTATTCTAGATCTAGGTTTTTCCATTTTCAGATTTGGCATGGTTTGAGCTATTTTGGTTGGATTTTCATGGGTTTTGATGTATCCAAGTGGAGGAGCATTCAATTCTACCCAAGTTGGAACCTTGGAAATCTGGATTTGGAGTTCGGATGGCCAAGTTATGATGCTTTGAAGCCTTGGGTTCATCCATGGTGTTCTTGCTGTTTGGAGAAGACAGTGAGCAGTGTGCAGAGCGGTTTAGCTTACGCACACTGAGCTACGTGCGCTCTTTAGCGCTGCGTACGCAGGCTTGAGTACGCTTCCTGTTGGAAGCATGTTTCCCTTGAGCGTGCGTGATTTTCACGCAGCTGCTCCCTTGAGCGTGCGTGACTTTCACGTACACTGCTCCCTGTAGCGTGCGTGACTTTCACGTACACTGCTCCCTGTAGCGTGCGTGACTTTCACGTACACTGCTCCCCTAAGCGTGCGTGACTTTCACGCAGCTGCTTCCTTGAGCGTGCGTGACCTTTCACGCAGCTGCTTCCTTGAGCGTGCGTGACTTTTCACGCAGCTGCTCCCTTCCCTCGAGCGTGCGTGACTTTTTACGAAGCTGCTTCCTTGAGCGTGCGTGACTTTTCACGCAGCTGCTTCCTTGAGCGTGCGTGACTTTTCACGCAGCTGCTTCCCTGAGCGTGCATGACTTTCACGCAGCTGCTCCCCTTGAGCGTGCGTGACTTTTCACACAGCTGCTCCCTTGAGCGTGCGTGAGCTTCACGCAGCTGCTCCCTGTAGCGTGCGTGACTTTCACCTACGCTGCTCTCTCAGCGTGCGTGACTTTTTCGTACGCTACTCCCCTGACCCCTTGTTTAACCCATTGGCTCTAGGAGTTTTGGTCTTATTTCTTTAAGCTTGGCTTTTCTATAGCCCTGTATATTAATATTTTATTAGATATTTTATGCCCATTTTATATCCTTACGCCTTTTGTCATGAATTTGATTTTACTTAATATGTTTGGAATGACTATTGTACATGGCACGGTATGACAAGGAACCAGCATAACACGACAGTGACCCGTAGTGGTGTACTCCTGACATGACCAACCTGACATGATAGTGGCCCGTCGTGGCGCACTCCTGACAAGTACCCTGACATGATTTATCTTGATAACTTAACTTGACCTGCCTTGACACTGTGGGTGGTTCTTTCTTACTTGCTTGTTAAATCCACTTGTCCTGTCTTGCATCATGTCTAGGATGGGACTTCTGAGTACCACGATCAGGAGTACCTACTAAAATGGATTAAGGTTAATAACTAGAATAACTCAGTAGTCATGAAGAGATGACACAGCTACAGGTAATCCCGTTACCTAGACGCTCTTGGAATCTGTAGCCTGCCGTCGAGTAGGGCACATTTCCAGTACACCGTCGAGTGTTGCACCCTCTAAGTCACCTAAGGGTACATGTGTCTCCTGGACGATGTACCCACCTGAATTTAACCCTAATCTTTCGTCCTAGGTAGCCTGGATGGTCTGCAGGGCTTGTGGCTGTGGAACAATCTCACTGTATCTTGTTACTAATTAGGCCTGTGATAACCCTAGTTAGTTAAAGTAGTAAGCCGTAGGATCTGCTTGGCCGTGATTGATTGAATGAGGTATAACCAGTCTAGTCCTGTCTTGATCCCATGCAAGATTGCTTCCTGTCTTGATTACTTACATTACTTATCTTGCCGATAAATGGTGGGAAACCAAGCTCTGTTCATATGAAGGGTTACAACCCCGGTCCTTATTTGGTTTACGGGTTGTAACCTGGCTATCGGAATAGTTTCATGGTTATCTCGTCGTATATCATCCTGACATGTTTTCGTAATTTTAGTTTTAATATTAGATTTTTTGTGCTGATTGCTGGCTTTTGTTCTTATTTCGTGGCCCCCTTGTGGCACTTGCTCTTTCTGGGTTGACCCAGCTGGTTTTGTGTGGCCAGATTTCGGAGCAGCTTCCGAGGATCTACCAAGCTTCCAGCCCAATGGTGGCGACTAGAAGGAACCCGGGCTACGAGTAGGTTTTCTATTTTGTTTCGCTCACTCTATTGTAAATTTAATCTTTTGAGACGTTTAGCCGATGAGCACCTGTTAGCTCGATGCACTTTTACTTACTGTCTGCCTACGGGCTGTAAACATGATTGACAAATCCTAGGGTTGATCATGTATGACTAAACTCTTGCTAGTCCTAACATTTTGTAACGACTAGCTTCATGATCAGCTGAATATGTAATATTTGGGATGCCTTATTATTGTATATTTAATGATCATACATCTTGCGACTTTACTTACTTGTGGTGATTGAGACACTAGGCTTGTTCATGACCATAAGAGACTATTGGCTTGTAGAAAACCCTCACATATCTAGACAGCCGTGACCGTATATCGAGGTGGTTTCCATTTCAATATACGTAGCTGGCTATGTCTGCCCCCGCTCTCCAGTATTCTGGATCTGGGGCATGACATGGTTTAAGTGGTGGCCCATGCAGGTCTTGTCAATCAAGAAATGTGAGGGTTTACCGAATAGATGTCTCAATCAGTATTCGCCCTTGATCTCCATCCGTATTTTCAAATCCCTGAAATTCTTGACCTGATTACATGCTTGTATCGTTGATCTGTCCTGGTCCTTCCTTATTATTTCCCTGTGTCGTCTTCCTCAGCGGCACTGTACCTGACCCTGCTGGTCAGCAAGGAGGAGCACCTCCCGTGGGCCAGCAGCAACCCGGAGATCAAGCCCAGTATTCCGGAGTCGCCTCCAGAGTGATACCTACTGGAGGAGAGTCACCAGTTCGGCCCGTCCAGCCCGCAGAGCCCGATGATGGAACCTTAGTAGGCCTCATCAGAACCTTGATAGCTTCCCAGGATCGTTGAAGCGACGCCCTGCACCAGGCAGTTCAAGATGCTTTGACCCGAGGCGGACATCCAGGGAACCAGGCGGCCAACAGCTTCAAGCGATTGAACCCTCCTTTCTTCGACGGTACCGAGGATGCGATTGCCACGGATGCATGGCTTCAGGATACCGAGGTGGTTCTAGAAGCAGCCAGGACACCCGAGAATGAGAAGGTGGCGGTGGTACGCCTGCAGTTGTTGGACTTGGCTCGCAGTTGGTGGGCGGCGCAAGCCATAGGATTAGTGGCACCCATTGCTTGGGCAGTGTTTAGGGAGAGATTCCAGATGAAGTACTTTGATGCTGTGGCTCGGAACGACCTGCAGACCAGATTTACCAACTTGAAACAAGGAGGCAGGACGGTCGATGGTTATGCGATCGAGTTTTCTAGGCTCAGTAGGTTTGCCCCCACCTTGGTGGCGACCGAGTTTGATAGGGCCCAGCGGTTCCAGCAGGGACTGCATTTGGAGATCTTTTTGGCAGTTGAGCAGTTCGAGCACCAGACGTTCGATGCAGTCTTGAGAGCAGCTAGGAGGCATGAGTATACCTCCCAGAGGATCGTGGATAGGACCGGAAGCAGGAAGCGGTCCCACAGTCAGATACACCAATCATCAGCTCCAGCCCCGACAGCTAGGAGATTGACCATTGGAACTCCGAGGTGAGCGGTCTCAGTGACGTCGGTTCAGCATTCGACCCCGACGTACCCGCAGCAGCAGAAGCAGAAGCAGACTTCTACGATGGAATGTTCTCATTGCGGGAAGCCAGGGCATGTGGTGGCAGACTGTCACAGGGCACAGGGATTGTACCTGGCTTGTGAAGCAGCAGATCATAGGATAGGGGCTTGCCCGAATAGGGGTGGTTCATCAGCATCCAACCCTTCTAGCTCTTCGGTGAGAGGACCGGCCCCAGCACCAGTTCAGCAGCAGCAGTATCAGTCTTCGAGGTCCTTGCCCCCTCAGTCTCAGGCATTCCAGCAACAGCACCCTCAGCAGTATGCACAAGCCCAAGCTCAGACCCAGAATAGGCAGAGAGGTTTCCAGCAGAGGGGACCAACAGCCAGAGGATAAGGTCAGGCCATGATGATGGCTATGGAAGAAGTTGCACCATGTGAGGTTGTGGCAGGTACTATTCTCGTCAACTCCTTTCCAGCTTCGGTATTGTTTGATTCTGGTGCATCGCATTCATTCATGTCTGCACGATTCACGACACGGACAGGATTGGAGCCTGAGTCATTATCAGTGAGGCTCAATATACTTACTGTTAATGGTCTTGTGGGAGTAGATCGAGTGTTTTCCTCGTGTCGAATCGTAGTTAGCGGTAGGGAGTTCCCCGCTAGATTCATAGAGTTTCCTATGGTAGACTATGATGTAGTCCTAGGCATGGATTGGTTGAGGAATCAGTATGCTAGGATAGACTGCCATATTGGCAGAGTTGTCTTTAGTATCCCCGGCGAGCCAGAGTTTTCGTTTTCTAGAGGCACAGTAGAGCCGTCTTCCCCAGCATTGCGGATGGCAGTAGCAGCAGTACAGTTACCCCGGATAGTTGAAGAGTTTCCAAATGTCTTTCCAAAGGAACTTCTAGGGATGTCGCCAGAGCGGGAGATTGAGTTCACTATAGACTTGATTCCCGGGACAGCACCAGTGTTAGAGCGAGTCTACAGGATGGCGCCTTCAGAATTGGAGATTTTGTACAAGATGATTGAAGAACTAAGGACCAAGGGATTCATCCGTACAAGTGGATCGCCTTGGGGAGCCCCGATGCTTCTTGTGAAAAAGAAGGATGGTACGTCCAGGCTATGTATTGATTATCGTACCTTGAATTCGGTGACAATCAAGAACAGATACCCTCTTCCGAGGATAGATGACTTGTTTGATCAGCTCAGAGGGGCTTCAGTGTTCTCGAAGATCGACTTGCGGTCAGGATACCACCAGATCAGAGTCAGAGAGCAGGACATCCCGAAGACAGCATTTAGATCGAGGTATGGACATTGGAAGTTCCTTGTTATGCCCTTTGGAGCGACCAATGCACCGACCGTATTCATGGATCTCATGAACCGCATTTTTATGCCTTACTTGGATCAATTTGTGATCGTATTCCTAGATGACATCCTGGTCTACAGCAAGAGCGAAGCAGAGCATGAGCAGCATCTCAGAGTCGTCCTTCAGACGCTTAGGGAGCATCAGTTATACGCCAAGTTCAGTAAATGCAAGTTCTGGCTCGATCGCATTTCATACTTGGATCACATCATTACCCGAGGAGGAGTGGAAGTGGATCCCCAGAAGATTATAGCTATCGAGTCATGGCCGGTACCCAGCTCAGTTGCAGAGGTTCGCAGCTTTCTTGGATTGGCCGGCTACTACCGGCGGTTCGTTTCAGATTTCGTAAGGATTTCAGCGCCGATGACCCAGTTGACCCGCAAGGATGTGCCGTTTGTTTGGACAGTAGAGTGTCAGGAATCATTTGAGAAGTTGAAGCGAGGTTTGATAACGGCTCCCATTCTCACCCTTCCAGATGGGACCGGAGGATTCACAGTTTATTGCGACGCTTCAGGCAGAGGATTGGGGTGTGTCTTGATGCAGCATGGGAAGGTAATATCTTATGCGTCACGTCAACTACGTGATCATGAGAAGAATTACCCGACCCACGACTTGGAACTGGCGGCTGTAGTGTTTGCTTTGAAGTTGTGGAGACACTACTTGTACGGAGATAGAGTGGAGATCTTTACTGATCATAAGAGCCTGAAGTATGTTTTCACCCAGAAGGACCTTAATATGCGGCAGAGAAGATGGCTCGAGCTATTGGTGGACTATGATATAGATTTGCAGTATCATCCCGGGAAGGCCAACGTTCTAGCAGATGCATTGAGCAGGAGAGCCGGAGTTTATCTCCTGACGGTACAACCAAAATTATTGGCAGATCTTTAGAAGATGGGAATTGAAGTGGTTCTTCCTACCAGTGTGGCATTGATGGCCAGTCTACAGGTTCAGTCCAGCATAGTTGAGAGGATCCGGATGGCGCAGTCAGCAGATTCCAAGCTTCAGCGACTCAGAGCAGAGTGTGAAGCAGGAAGAAGGCCAGAATTATGTATCCATAAATACGGTACACTTCGGCACGACACTCGTCTTTGTGTACCCAGTAGAGATATCAGACAGAAAGTCATGGCAGAAGCCCACAGTTCACAGTATTCTATTCATCCGGGTGGTACAAAGATGTACCGGGATATTCGTCAGCATTTTTGGTGGAATGGCATAAAGAGGGAGATAGCCCGGTTTGTCTCTCGGTGTTTGGTTTGCCAACAGGTTAAAGCTGAACATCAGAGGTCCGCTGGACTTCTTCAACCCTTACCGATCCCAGAATGGAAATGGGAGCATATAACCATGGATTTCGTGACCGGATTGCCCAGATCTCCGGCCGGTAGAGATGCTATTTGGGTAATTGTGGACATACTTGCCAAGGTGGCATACTTTCTCCCATTCAGAGTTGGGCAGTCGACGGCGCAGTTAGCAGAGATATATCTCAGCCAGATTGTCAGGCTTCACGGTGTGCCAGTCAGCATCACCTCAGACAGGGATTCAAGATTCACATCACACTTTTGGCGTAGCTTGCAGAAGAGTTTAGGGACTCGCCTTCAATTCAGCTCAGCTTATCACCCGCAGACGGATGGTCATTCAGAGCGCACAATCCAGACTCTTGAAGATATGTTGAGATCTTGTACCCTTGACTTCGGTGGTTCATGGGAGAGTCATCTGCACCTGGTGGAATTCTCGTACAACAACAGTTATCAGGCCAGTATCCAGATGGCACCCTTCGAGGCTATTTATGGCAGGAAGTGCAGATCTCCGCTAGCACGGGACGATGTCGGAGAGAGGCAGATGCTCGGACCCGAGTTGATTTCCCAGACGGTTGAAGTGGTCAGGAAAGTCAGAGATCACCTCCGAGTTGCCCAGGACCGCCAGCGCCATTGGGCCGATGCTCATCGGCGTCCCTTAGAATTTACTGTCGGCGACCATGTATTCCTTAAGATCTTGCCTAACTGTGGCGTCATTCGCTTCGGCGTGCGGGAAAAGCTTAGTCCTAGGTATATAGGGCCGTTCGATATTCTAGAGCGAGTAGGAGATGTATCCTATCATCTCGCTCTTCCGCCGTCGCTAAGTGAGTTACATGATGTATTCCATGTGTCCCAATTACGATGGTATATTTCGGACCCGAGCCACATCCTAGACCATTCAGAATTGGTTGTTGGTACCAACCTTTCGTATGAGGAGAGGCCCGTGTCTATTTTGGACCGGAGGGATAAGATATTCAAGAACAAGACTATTAAATTAGTCCGTGTTGCTTGGGGTCATCACTCTCTGGGTGAGTCAACGTGGGAGCATGAGGACGACATCCGATCGCGATATCCCTACCTGTTTGATTCGTGAGGTATAATGTCTTTCTTATGCCTTACATTTTCCCTTCCTTGCTTGCATTGTATGATTGTATGATTAGACTGCTTAGTGTAGCTTGCCTGTGCTTAGTGTAGCTTGTCGTGGCAATCTCTAGCTCCTTGATTAAATTCCGAGGACGGAATTCTTTTAAGGTAGGTAGAGTTGTCACCCTCATTTCCCGTATTTCGTAATTATACTCGTATCTGGATTTTTAGCATGTATTTTTATTTTTCTCAACTTGTGGAATTTCGGTATCTCTCGTATTTTGGGTTTTTGGCATGGTTCGGTTTTAATTGGTGGGATTGGGTTGGTTTGATTTGGTTTATTATGCATTGGAACACCTTAACCTATACTCCACCTTCAACACACCACAACCCACCCTCTTTATATTCCCCACCTACCACTCTCTCTCCTCATAACTTCCACCATTAATTTCCTTCTTCTTCTTCTTCTCCTTCCTCCACAACTCTCCTAACCCTAGGCAAGTGCACCTTGCCACTACATAAGAACCCTCTTTTATTTGTCCATTTGCTAGATTTGGGCATGGTGACCAACATTAGATCTTGGTATTTTGTGATTTGAAGTCTCCATTATTCTAGATCTAGGTTTTTCTATTTTCGGATTTGGCATGGTTTGAGCTGTTTTGGTTGGATTTTCGTAGGTTTTGATGTTTCCAAGTGGAAGAGCATTCAATTCTACCCAAGTTGGAACCTTGGAAATCTGGATTTGGAGTTCGGATGGCCAAGTTATGATGCTTTGAAGCCTTGGGTTCATCCATGGTGTTCTTGCTGTTTGGAGAAGACAGTGAGCAGTGTACAGAGCTGTTTAGCTTACGCACACTGAGCTATGCGCGCTCTTTAGTGCTGCGTACGCAGGCTTGAGTACGCTTCCTGTTGGAAGCGTGTTTCCCTTGAGCGTGCGTGATTTTCACGTAGCTGCTCCCTTGAGCGTGCGTGACTTTCACGTACACTGCTCCCTGTAGCGTGTGTGACTTTCACGTACACTGCTTCCTGTAGCGTGCGTGACTTTCACGTACACTGCTCTCCTGAGCGTGCGTGACTTTCACGCAGCTGCTTTCCTGAACGTGCGTGACTTTTCACGTAGCTGCTCCCTTGAGCGTGCGTGACTTTTCACGCCGCTGCTCCCTTCCCTCGAGCGTGCGTAACTTTTCACGAAGCTGCTTCCTTGAGCGTGCGTGACTTTTCACGCAGCTGCTTCCTTGAGCGTGCGTGACTTTTCACGCAGCTGCTTCCCTGAGCGTGCGTGACTTTCACGCAGCTGCTCCCCTTAAGCGTGGGTGACTTTTCACACAGCTGCTCCCTTGAGCGTGCGTGACCTTTACGCAGCTGCTCCCTGTAGCGTGCGTGACTTTCACCTATGCTGCTCTCTCAGCGTGCGTGACTTTTTCGTACGCTGCTCCCCTGACCCCTTGCTTAACCCATTGGCTCTTAGAGTTTTGGTCTTATTTCTTTAAACTTGGCTTTTCTATAGCCCTGTATATTGATATTTTATTAGATATTTACGCCCATTTTATATCCTTACGCCTTTTGTCATGAACTGGATTTTACTTAATATGTTTGGAATGACTATTGTACATGGCACGGTATGACATGGAACCAGCATAACACGACAGTGACCCGTAGTGGTGCACTCCTGACATGACCAACCTGACATGATAGTGGCCCGTCGTGGCGCACTCCTGACAAGTACCCTGACATGATTTATCTTGATAACTTAACTTGACCTGCCTTGACACCGTGGGTGGTTCTTTCTTGCTTGCTTGTTAAATCCACTTGTCCTGTCTTGCATCATGTCTAGGATGGGACTCCTGAGTACCACGGTCAGGAGTACCTACTAAAATGGATTAAGGTTAATAACTAGAATAACTCAGTAGTCATGAAGAGATGACACAGCTACAGGCAATCCCGTTACCTGGGCGCTCTTGGGATCTGTAGCCTGCCGTCGAGTAGGGCACATTTCCAGTGCACCGTCGAGTGTTGCACCCTCTAAGTCACCTAGGGGTACATGTGTCTCCTGGACGATGTACCCACCTGAATTCAACCCTAATCTTTCGTCCTGGGTAGCCTGGATGGTCTGCAGGGCTTGTGGCTGTGGAACAATCTCACTGCATCTTGTTAGTAATTAGGCCTGTAATAACCCTAGTTAGTTAAAGTAATAAGTTATAGGATCTGCTTGGCCGTGATTGATTGAATAAGGTATAACCAGTCTAGTCCTGTCTTGATCCCATGCAAGATTGCTTCCTGTCTTGATTACTTACATTACTTATCATGCCGATAAATGGTGGGAAACCAAGCTCTGTTCAGATGAAGGGTTACAACCCCGGTCCTTGTTTGGTTTACGAGTTGTAACCTGGCTATCGGAATAGTTCCATGGTTATCTCGTCGTATATCATCCTGACATGTTTTCGTAATTTTAGTTTTAATATTAGATTTTCTGTGCTGATTGCTGGCTTTTGTTCTTATTTCGTGGCCCCCTTGGGGCACTTGCTCTTTCTGGGGTTGACCCAGCTGGTTTTGTGTGGCCAGATTTTGGAGCAGCTCCCGAGGATCTACCAAGCTTCCAGCCCAATGATGGCGACTAGAAGGAACCCGGGCTACGAGTGGGTTTTCTATTTTGTTTCGCTCACTCTATTGTAAATTTATTCTTTTAAGGCGTTTAGTCGACGAGCACCTGTTAGCTCGATACACTTTTACTTACTGTCTGCCTACGGGCTGTAAACATGATTGACAAATCCTAGGGTTGATCATGTATGACTAAACTCTTGCTAGTCCTAACATTTTGTAACGACTAGCATCATGATCAGCTGAATATGTAATATTTGGGACGCCTTATTATTGTATATTTAATGATCATACATCTTGCGACTTTACTTACTTGTGGTGATTGAGACACTAGGCTTGTTCATGACCATAAGAGACTATTGGCTTGTAGAAAACCCTCACATATCTAGACAGCCGTGACCGTATATCGAGGTGGTTTCCATTTCAATATACGTAGCTGGCTATGTCTGCCCCCGCTCTCCAGTATTCTGGATCTGGAGCGTGACACAAAATAACTTTAATAATAATAAATTAATAAAATCGTTCCAATGAGTGCACTTACACTGCACACCCTTTCCCGGGTCCACAAAATGTACTATTTTGTAAAAAATTATTTAGAAAAATAAAATACCAATAATTGCACAAATAATTAAATAATTTTAAATTGTACATAAAATTCTACAATAATTTAGAAATTATTTTTAAGTACATAAAATATGTCTACATGGCCACTTGGTCCCATCCCATGCCTATATGGGCTTAAATTTGGTTCGGGCCCAGTTCGGGCTGAACTGGACAAACCGGGCCGTCTAAAATCAATATATAAAATAATATTTAATTAAAATACTTTAAATAAGTAAATTCACAATTTGGTCTGATTTTTCCTAGTTTGGACATCACCATGGCTAGGCTTCCCCTGGCATGACTGTTACACTAGTCAAAGCACACTGCTACAACTTCCGTACTAAAAGTCATGGTCGTCTAGTGCTCAAAAACTCAACAATGGCTAAGGTCATTGTAAAAAAAATAAAAATAAAACCATAAATTGTATAAATTCATTTTTAAGTCTAATAAAATAATAAAAATAATTTAAAAAATAGGGGGTTTTATACTGTCGTATGACAACAATAGTTGATGGTGATCTGGATGCAAGTATGCCTTGGTTTAGGCATTCCTTGCGCCGCAGGCTCCTCTTATGCTTTGCGCTTGTAGGAAAGCATTGGGGTCTTCATTCCTGCACTTCTATTGCACATGTAGGAAGCTGCGTGTAGGAGTGAGGATACGAAGATAGCTTCCCTCCTCCGAGTTCCTGTACGTAAAGTACGCTCAGGTCCTGGTCAGAAAGTTGCTGATGAGGTATACTCCTTCCATGCTTACAGGAACACTGTTAGCATGAGTCCTTCTCAGAGGAGTGTACCCCCTGGCTCGAGTTATGCACATAAGTACTCAAGCGACAAAAGGTTCTACCCGTCGAGGCGTTGAGGCACTCGGACCAGTTTTGTATAGCTTTCCATTGGCTGCACGCATGACTGTCAACATGGGCCTTTGGTCGACTATTGGCATAGCACGTTGGTTGTACAAGGCGCGTGCTGCCTTAGATTTCTTCCTACTACCCCAGAGGGTGCGCAGTATTCAGAATCCAATGTAGTGGTTGGCATAGCACTTTGGCCGCGTAGGGCCCGTGCTGCCTTGGATCTCTTTAAGTTACCTCTAGGAGGTGCATAACGTTTATAGTCCAATGTTGCCTTACCCGATGGGTAGGTAATTCTGTCAAAGACAGATCTTCTTGTCAGCATCGCTCCCTCCGCAAGGGTTGAGTTACTGCGTGCTTCCTTTGACGTTGTGCCTTAGTTAGGCCTGCCACATGAGAGCCACACACATTGTTGTACTTTTTCGAAGTAGGAATCGATTAAGACGGCGTGGCGGTAGTTCCAAAAATCTTCTTCGGGACTTCGTCGGTCAGGGGGTTCTGGAGCGCAGTCTCCTCAGTCATGCTACTCGTCGAAACCGCCTTCGGCACATAGGTGCGTCTAGTCTTCTTCGATTTTATGAACCGCTTCCAAGTAATCGACTTCTCCCCAGAAAAGAGATCTTCAAAAGCTTGTTGGTCGAAACGTATGACCAGCGTCTTCTGGGAAGATCCCAACAAGTTGTCATCAGATTGCGCCACTACCTTCTCGTTGGAGGATAAGGAAGTCTCCAACAAAGTTGCCATCTGGTTTTCCATGACAAAGGTTATACGAACTTTTTGTATTTTAAACGTAAAAAGAGTACAATCGATTCCTAAAAAGGAGATCTAAGTACAAAATTCATGGGAATATATGGTAGTGGAGATCGAGTACTACAACGGCTCTTTTACTCCAGGAATGATCTGACGATGAGTTGAACTTGCTTTGGCTTTCTGGTGCTGGTGATTGAAACTATAGGGTTACCAATCAAAAGGATACCGAAGTTGAAGATTTCGAAGCCACTTTATCGAAGGAAAACTTCTTCTATTTATTTGGGAGGGGGGAACATATGCGATATGCATTAGGATTTGAGATATAAAAGAATCTGCTGTCATTGCATGGTGAACGCTACTACTGATCTGACACGTGACGGACGTTGAGATTCCTATCTATCTAGATATCTGGTGGTTATCAACATAACCAAAGAAAAAGACACATGGTGCGTGTCTATTGATTAAAGTCTTCTATTCAGATGAAGCCAAGTAGATCTTGGATTCCATCACAGAGTTAGATTTTGTCTTATCTTAGGAGGCCATTGGTTTAAATAAACCAATTAGATATGGCCTTCATCCATAATAACAAATTTTTTCCTTATCCGTTATTTTAAACCAACTGATAAGGTATTGCTTTTATCAACAGAATCAACATCTGTCTTATCTGTAAGAGCGGTGGTATAAACAAACCAATTAGGTGGGACCAAATTGTATGTGCTTTTGGTAAAGCTTCAATGCTGCTGTGCTTCCAGGCGACGAGTAGACCGTTCTTCTGAAGACGCGGAGCCTCTGTGCTTTTGGCCGATGGGTAAGCTGTCTTTCGAAGACGACAGAGCCTCTTGTGCTTTTGGATGACGAGTAGACTCGCATTTCGAAGACGACTGATCCTCTTGTGCTTTTGCACGACGAGTAAACTTGATTTTCGAAGAAGACGGAGCCTCTATACTTCTGGGCGATAAGTAGACTTGTGTTTCGAAGACAACGGAGCCCCTGTGCTTTTGAGCAACGAGCAGGCCGCATTTTGGAGCCTCTGCACTTTTGGGGCGACGAGTAGGCTTTGCCTCAGGTAAGGGTGTCACCAACGTATCAGATGAAGGGGGCCATTGAATGGACCGAGCTTCTGGGTTGATGCGAAGGCTCTACACTTTTGGGACGAGGGCGTCGTGTGGAGAAATCGGCTTTCTATGCTTCCGAGTCGAAGAGGGGGTGCAGGTACTTGGTTGTGCTTCTGAGTCGAAAGAGCTAGTTCTTGTCGAAGTCTTTTTTAAGATCATTTAATAACTGTTCTCCTTGATGGCTGAGTCAGTCGTCCTCCTCTTTAATTATGCCATTATTTGGGGGAATTTGAGAAGTTAGTGGCCTAGGACTCAGTGGAATGAACCTATTAAATTAGGTTCGTTGTGCTGAATTATAGGTTCATCCCATTAATCTGGGCACTTTAACCGATAGCCACGTGGCATGTTGGTTGGACCATACTTACCCTATATAAAGGGATGTTTTTCTGAAGTGCCGTTTTCCCCTCAAAACATTTTGCTTGATCCTGACTTAGCTTTGAACGGCCATTGGCCTTGCACAAGTCGGCTGATGGTTGTGGATCCCTTCGTTCAAAGAGGCGATGTCTATATAGAAGAATGCCTAACTGGTCTTGAGAAGTACCCGAATGTCCACCATAAGGAGTTTGAACCTAGGCGACGTCTTGGAGGTCTTCGAGGTCCAAACTACGGTGTTATGATTTGTTCCCACCCGATGAGTCCTCTGTTGAGCTTTGCCCCGCTCATCGGCAGTTGTGTACCTTCGTTATGCCCGAAGGGCCACAGAAGCTGATGCACTTTTGAAAAGAGCTTGTTGTCGTGCTATGGACTGAGTTCTCACTCGGACCAATAACTGTTTTATTAGTCATATTGGAGTTTCTCCGTGTTTGGCTATGAAGTGGTTTGCTCTGGCGAGGCTGCACGTTTGAAGGGGGGCTACGTATTTAGGGCCAAGTGGAAGTAGACTTGGTGGCAACTGTATTCACATCTTCTATCTACAGTCCCCTGAGGCATTTTCTGTGTTTGTCCATGACGATCACACTGTGAAGATTAACTCCTTTGTAGATCTTTAGGAGTTTTTAGTTCTTTTCATGTATTCATGTAGAGTCTGTAATAGATCTGTGTAGCCATGATTTTAATAAAAAGAACTCTCTGTGATCTTTTTTGTTCTGTGATTTTGTCTTCTCTGTCTGCACGTTTGGTCACCAGCACTTTTATGAAGCTGGGTGGGTAACGGGAACACCTACCTGCGATTTTGACAATATCTGTACATTTTTATGCTTCTACAAGGGGCTCACTCTTTCCAGGGTTGAAGTCGCTGAATGTAGTGTTCGACGTGGTCATCCGATGCATCAGGATTCCCAAAGTTTGGAGTAAATTCCGAGTGATGATGCTAAGAGAAGAGCCATAGTTGATGTGGATGCGATCGACCTTAATGGCACCAACATATCCCGTGTTGTACAGGGCCCTATTGTGCCGGTTGTTCTTTAGTAGCATATCCTGCCGAGTCAAGGTGACGTTAGGAATCACTTCGACCATACTATGACAATGTAGGCATGCAACAAGATCGTTCTTGGGCGGTTGCACCTGGGTGAGGAAGGAGTCAGCATTTTGTAAAGCTTTGCTGAGGGCGTCTAGAGTTTCTTTGGAGAGACGGAGGAGCTCGAAGAGTGACAGTCGAGCCGGAGTATTTGCAAGTTGTGTCAATATGTCAAAGTTGTAGGGCTTGATTGGTCCTACTATCGAGTCTTTTCTCAATGGTTTGTCAAAGTGGACATCCTTCTGCTTCTACTTATCTACAGCAGGAGGTTTGGATAGTCCTGCTTCTGACGCATCAAGTACTATAGCAACGGGTGGAAGTACTTCGTCTTCCACAGCCTGGTGCTCCTCTCGCTGGTGAGCCGAACGAGTGGTAACCAGGGTGTCTTCAGTCGGTGTATAAACCATGCGACATGACTTGACTTTCTTCTCTTTGACAGAGCACGCTGTAGGCATCATCATATCTGGGGCGACATCAGGGTGGATCTACATAACTTCGCCTCACGGCATTGTAAAAGGAATGAGGCCTTGAGCATTATCACGGGCTGGTGGAAGATTGACTACTTCCATTGTCGCCCTTGGGATGGGGACGACACCGTCTTGAGCCTCTGTCCTTGGAAAACTTTCGAACTGGAGTGTGACCAGGTTGGTAGTGTTGGAGTTATATACTAAAAGTATGACTTTTGTATTAACTTTATTTCCTTAAATTTTGAATGAGAATCATATGGGCAAATGTTTGCATATTATATTTATTGCAAGTATTATTGCAAGTATCAGATATTCTATATTGTAGATAATATGGTGTGTGGTGTCACATAGAAGATCATATTATCAGTTTCCGATGGAATATATAAATAGTTCACAACCTAGATGGACTTGGAAAATCGATTGGAAAGGTTGTAGTGTAATATGGTATTAGTCTATCTTGACTATAGGTTTACAATAGTACACTTTGTGTGTATTTAACATGACCACTTGAGGTTGTTCTCTTTGTACTGACTACATAAGAGAAACACCTCAGTTATTATGGATGCTTGTGCTCTGAATCCGGATATAATAAGAGACATATACATGTAGTGTGTATTACCTTGATTCATAAAAGTGTAAGATTCATTATGGGTCAACAACCTCTATGAATTATGTAATAATATTTTATGTATGATAGGTTGTTGATTAAAAAAGGAATCCATGTCCCGATATATCGGGTTGATGATGTCCCCTTAAGGAGCTCATAAGAATTGTCATGTAAACGCTGCAGGTGGATTACATCCAACATGACAAATAATGTTGAGTGGTACTACTTAAGGATAAAAGATGTTGATCAATATAGTTGTCAGTAACTTAATTTGATCGATGGACATTTGATATCTTAACATGGGGAGCCAAACGAGCATATAATAAAAGGAGCCCACAATCATAAATTAGGAATAACAAGGTAGTGCAACAATAGCTCTTTAGTGGACCGAGCTATTGTTAATGGGACTGGGTTGTGTGTTCGGGCTGAACACGGGATACCCAGATCTGTTGGGTGACCTAACCCTAATTTCTTCTCATGGCCCCTGTCGTAGCCTTATATATATCCTCTATTTCTCTGGCTGTAAAATACTTATCAGAAATAAGAATTTTTCTCTAAATTCGTGATTCATGTAAGGAGAGCAAGGGAGGGCTGCCAAGGAGAGAAAAGGTTGGGAGATCGTCGCCCAAACGACGTCCAACTCGAAGAAGGAATATGTGCAGAAGATCTTGGGGTCGTGACTGCTCGAGATTACTAGGAACTTTTGTCTTCTTCCCACTGCAGGTATAATTCGTGAACCCAAGTTTCCGCCTATAATGGGTTAGAACAAGTCCTAGATCTTCAAAACTTCCATCGATCAATACGTACACCAAACTAATGGTCGTGGGAATCCCTAGTTCCATCAATTGGTATCAGAGCCACTTTGGATCTGCGTGTTGATTGATACATCCATGTTGTCCAAAAAAACATGCATTGTGTAATAGTCGGTTGATGTAGATCTGTTCTAACTCGATTTTGTAGGCATCTTAGATCCAACTATTATGGTCCAATCAATATTTTTTTCGTGTTGTTTAAACCATGGACATGTCATGGATGTTGTTGTTGTTCTGGATGTAATAAAATCACGATGGTGATTGTGTTATAATTTTAATTTTTCAATCTAGATTATGTGTGAACTCCTTCGGGAGGCATAGGATTGATGTAATTTTATTTATTTTTTGATCAATCGTGACGGCGGTGGTGGTTGTTTCTGACGTCGGACGAGATGGTGGTTTTAAGCAGTCCAGAGGCAGACAAATGATTTTCGATGAAGGAATCGAACCCCTAATAGATCCGCGAAGTGCTAGATTTTGGATTCGGCTAGTTAGGGACGGAGCAGGAAAGATGACCATAATAGTTGGATATTTTTCTTCTGTTTGTTGTCATTTTGCTTATTCTGATTATGCATATTTATTATTCTGTGGATGTTTTCTTTTAAAAACTTAGCCGGCATTAATAATGGACAATATGGACATAATATCAACTAGTAGAAAAACCCTTATTGTTAAATAACTAAGTGGGAGAGGATATTATTTAGCATTAATCCTATGGTCTCCATTACTGGTTTGTAGGTGATGTAATTATACTTGCCCGTTGGCTTTAGTGCCTTCCTCCATATCGGATGGGTATAATTATGGATCACCAGTACAAACTTCCTTAGGGATAATTGTATAAAGTTATCTAGTATGTGTTTACTTCTCTATCTGAAGGAACTCATTACAAGGTAATGGACTTGGTATTAAGTAATGGTATACACTTAGATACAAATAATGGTATCCTCCCGACGGAGTCACTACTACTATTTGTATGACCAGAGCAAGATCAACATATTAATTTCATTTATCATAAAGTTATGTTGACATGATAGTAAAATTAATAAGAAAAATCTACTTGAACAAAGTTAAATTTGTATACGTCCACACTATCGTAGCATGCTAAATTCATGGTGTTCAAGGTGTTGGTGAATTTCTTATTATTGTTTTGAGGGAATCAATATTTAATTAATTTATAAAGTTTTTTGCCAACATAATTTTTATTTATGTGATTCTCAGGATTTCAAAAATGGGTTCTGTCAGTCCACTTATGGTGATTCCTAAAGAAAACAAACTTACTGGACCTAATTATATTGACTGGAAATGTAATTTTGATATTGTCCTGACTACTGACGGGTAGAAATATGTACTTATTGAGGAATGCCCACCTAAGCCTGATGCTAACTCTGATGAAGAGGTCAAAGAGGCTTATAAGAAGTAGAAAAAGGCAGATAAGATGGCGCGGTGTTACATTCTGGCATCCATGTCAAATATACTGCAACATCAGCATCAGTACATGGCCACAGCTTATGACATGATGTATAACCTCAAGGAACTCTTCGGACATCAGAGTAGAGCAGCTAGGCAGTTTGCTATGAAGTGCTTGATGAATAAAAAAAATGGCTGAAGGTATGCCAGTAAGGGTCCATGTTCTCATGATGATGGGTCATCTGAATGAGATAGAGATCCTTGGGGCTGAAATCGATGGGAAATCCTAGGTCGATATCATTCTCGGGACTCTGCCTAAAAGTTTTGACAATTTTTGCCATAACTACAACATGAACAAAAGGTTGTATAGTTTGGCAGAACTTATAAAAGAGCTACAGGATGCTGAATCTTTTTTGAGGCAGAGTGGTCATATTTTTGTTTCTGAAAAGGCTTCAACTTCTAAGCCAAAAGGCGGTAAGAAGAAGAATAACATTCAGAAACAAGCAAACTCAGTAAAGAAGGGCATGGGACCTCAAGGCGCTGTGAAAAAGCCAAAAGGCAAATGTTTCAAGTGCAAAGGGTTAGGACATTAGAAGAGTGACTGTCCACTTTTCAAACAAGGGAACAAAGAAGGTATATCTCATTTACTAGTAGTTAAAACATGTTTAGCGGTATTATCTACCAGCTCCTGGTGTGTAGATACAGGAGCCACTAATCATGTCTGCAATACATTACAAGGGGTCCAGGAAACCAGATATCTCAGTGATGGAGAGATATGCTTGTTCATTGGTGACGCTAAAAAAGTAGCGACCGTTGCATTAGGAGATGTTACTTTATCTTTTGGTAGAAATAAGTCTTTGACATTGAGAAATTGTCTTTATGCACCTTCACTTAGAAGGAATTTAATTTCTGTTTCTATGTTAGTTCAGGATGGATATTCAATTTATTTTAATGACAATATTGTTATTAGAAAGAATAAACATTTTATCTGGTCTGGTTCATTAGTTGATAATCTGTAAGTCATTAATCCTATTTTGCACACAGTACAACTTAAGGAAATGAATAATATGTCATCTAACTTAAATAAGAGAAAAGAACCTTCTTGTATAAACCAAACATATCTTTAGCACTTGAGTTTGGGGCATATTAACCGAAGAAGGATTCAAAGACTGGTTGAAGATGGACCATTGAGTTCATTGGAAGTGGAGGTACTACCAGTCTGTGAATCCTGTTTAGAAGGTAAAATGACCAAAAGGCCTTTTACGACAAAGGGGTATAGGGCCAATGATGTGTTGGAATTGGTTCATTCTGATTTGTGTGGACCCATGACTATCCAGGCTAGAGGTGGCTTTGAATATTTTATTACATTTATTGACAATTATTTAAGGTATGGATATATTTATTTGATGCACCGTAAGTCTGAGTGCTTTGAGAAATTCAAAGAGTAAAAGGCTGAAACGAAGAAAAATCATAGAAAATGTGTCAAGTCACTACGATTAGATCGTAGTGGCGAGTACCTCTTTGAAGAGTTTAGGGATTATTTATCAGAGGCTGGGATTACATCCTAATTGACTGCACCTGGAATGCACCGTAAGTCTGAGTGCTTTGAGAAATTCAAAGAGTAAAAGGCTGAAACGAAGAAAAATCATAGAAAATGTATCGAGTCACTACGATTAGATCATAGTGGCGAGTACCTCTTTGAAGAGTTTAGGGATTATTTATCAGAGGCTGGGATTACATCCCAATTGACTGCACCTGGAATGCCCAGCAGAATGGTGTAGACGAAAGAAGGAATAGAACTCTTATGGAGATGGTTAGATCAATGATGAGTTATTTGGATATACCAGATTCATTTTGGGGATATGCCTTAGCGACTGTAACTTATATTTTGAACTTGGTTCCTTCTAAGTTAGTACCTCTTACTCCCACAAAGCTGTGGATTGGGCGGAAGCCTAGTCTGAAACATATTCTCATTTGGGGTAGTCCAGCACATGTGCTTATTCGACATAACAAAAGATTGAACGAACTTTTTTGCTTTATTGAACGTATAAGGTATCTGTGTACAAAGAAGGAATTCCTAAATATAATATTCTAAGTACAGGGAGAAGAGGTTTCTGGGAAAGTGTGATGGTGGAGATCGAGCACTGTAGTGGCTCCTTTACTCCGTTGGCGATCTTACGACGAATCAACCTTGCTATGGCTCTCTGGTGCCTTTGATGGGACTCTGGGGTCACCGATCAAGAGGCTGTCTGGATGATAAGATCTCTTGAAGATGGTTGGTTGGTTGGTTCTTTAGTTGATAGGTGGATAAGGGTGGTCAACTCTTCGTAGATGGAGATTGCTGCTCCTTTGAAGATTGTCGATTGTCGATGTTCCCTCTGTTGATTTTGATCCTTTGGTGGAAGAAGAACTCCTTCTATTTATAGAGAACCGAGCACATATGCAGTGTGCATTAGGGTTCCTGAGATATGAAAGAATCTACCATCATTGTACAGTGCGGACTTTTACGGTGCTGACACGTGGCGTACATCGAGATTCTCCTTAAACGAGATCTCTGGTGGTTATTAACATTACCGAAGGAGGTGACACATAGCGCGTACCGATTTGCTTGCTCGGATACAGCCGGGTAAATCTTGGGATTTTATCTTAGATTTGGAGTATAATTGATCCTCGTCAAAGATTTAAATCAATCTGATATGATATCAATCATGATTTAATCCTAATCTTCTCTGCAAGAGGCGTTATAAACAAAAAAATTGGGGCGGACCCATGCTTCCTGCGCCTCTGGTGAGGACTAAGTGCTGCTGCGCTTCTGTGGCGACGAGTAGACCGTGCTTTTGGAGATGACGAAACCTCTGTACTTTCAGGCGACGAGTTGACTTGGCTTCGAATAACGACGAGAATTCTGTGCATATAGAGCAACTTACGAAGCTGTTTTTTGGGATACTAGAGTTACTATGCTGTAGGCGACAAGTAGGCTTGTGCTTCAAGTTGGCGAGGTTATTGTGCTTTTGGAGCGATAGGTTGACTTGCATTGGTTGCGATGGGAGTTCACAAGTCTCATGTAGAGAAGTGACTTAAGATTCTAATCCAGAGCAGATGTCTACGACGTGGAAATGGAGATGGTGTGAGCATATCACCATCCTGTGCCTCATGCGGACGCAGGTAAGTAGCTGGGCCTCTGAACAATGGCGACGTTGGCTTCGAAAGGAAGGGTATGATACCGTTGCGCGTCTGAGATTTGCGCAGGCAGATACTGCATCTCTGGAGTACCGATACTGGCTTCGAGAATAAAAGAAGGGGAGGAGGTCCCTACCACCATCTTGTTTCTGAGGTTGGCACAGGCAAGTGGCTGCACCTCTAGCTTGAAGACTCTGGCTTCTTCAAAGTGCTGAGTTACTGATATACTTCTGAGAGGCTGCGCCCACTAGAATATCAGAACATGCTTTGGTGAAGGTCAATCCTCCAGCGTGTGTTCGAGAAGAAGGAAGGCTGGGGTTCAATGAAGATTGCATCCCTTGGAGATCCTTCTAGGATCTGTCGAATCTGTACTAGATCTTTTATAGAAGCACAGAATTAGTCCCTTATGTGTGGTCTTGATGTGTCTGTACTAGACTCTGGTAGACATGACAATGAAGGGACTTCTCTCCATACCTTCTATTTTGTCTTTTTAGCACTGAGCCTCAGTCTTTTGCTTCTTCTGCGCTTTGGCGAAGGGATGTCTTCAGCTGAGATTTTTTATGCTTCTACAAGACCCCCTTCAATGTGTCCCAAACTTGAGTCAAGCTAAGGTTACTTTGAACATAAGCATGAATACGCGTCAGGACTGTACGAGCCGGGTGATGGCCGGTGTCATGCCTAGCTCTTAACATTAATGGTCCTGAGTCATCATTTCAGAGCATGGGCTCCTGATGGATTCTTGATATTGGATCCTCTTGCGTCTTTGCATGGATCGTGAATCTCTTTAGCAGAGGCGGTTCAGAGCCACGTTCCTTCGGCCACTCGCAGTACTGCCATCTGTCATGGAGTGGAGGTTTAGCATAACTTGTAAGCTTCCTTCTGACCGATGTCTGGCTCGTGCTTGGACCACGCAAACAACCTATATAAGGGACTGTCCTACTTCAAAAGAAGATCAGTTGCTTCAACAATAGCCTTGTTTGTCTGATGTTCAGCTCCTGATGACCCTGGAGTTTGCTTGAGACGGCCGTCGGTGGCAAATCTTTTTATCCAATGAAGTTGTAGTAGAACAACCACTGTATCTTGAGACATCCCGTGTTCTGGATGTCATGGGCGTCGATGTAACGCCCCAGTCCCTAGATACTTAGGACTAAGTACATATCCATGCAGCTGCACACATACTAAGTATACTCTAATATATGAAAACCTCATATGTATACATAAGCTATGATATGCAGTAAACCATTATAACTAAATCTCATCCACCAAATAAAAGAAGAATAATATAAATCATCTATGAACTTTGTCATTTATACATGTAGTTGGGTGGAGACAAATCCACTACCAACCTTTTAAATGAAAAAGAATACAAGGGAAAAAATGCGAAGGAAAGGTAGCAAGTCGACCTAATGGCAATCCTCTGCGAAGGAATGGAGAAGATCACGGTCTTAGCTAGAACACCTACGAAAAGTCATAAAGCACACACCTGGATAGATTACTAGGTCCTCAGAGGGGCGTAACAAGATAGAAGAAGAATATGCCACATAACTGAATATATATAAAATGTCATAAATCACAAGTAAGGTAAATTAGCCTTATTCGTAACAAGATCCAATATCTTATCATCGAAACAGTGGACTAATCCTACAACCAAACAAGGACAAGGTGTAGTACACTATTTCGTGATGAGACATTGTCCCAAGCTACTAGTGGGGGTGACATGACATTGACTAAGGTTTCCTAACCATTCCACTGTGTTCATGTAGTTAGGAACAAACTTTCAATGCATGGGCACTATGGCTATAGGGGCAGAAAACTCAGGTATGGTCCCACCAGGATACCAGGGACCTCAAAGCATAACATTCATCGAATGTCAGAGGCCAGCAGGAAATCAGGTATCAGGATCCAGGACCGTATCTCCCACGGAGATAACCGGCAATAATAGTAAAGTGCATACGTGGCCCATACATTAAGGAACTGTTCTTTCCATCCTATGCACCTATTAGGTCGTATCCATGACCTTGTACCTCTACTAACTGCTAAGTCATCTAACATGCCACTATTAGCAGTTAGACCTAACGCATGCGTACTAGGGATCAGCCAACACGTAAGTACCTCTATATGCTACTCATCTCACACAAATCACGTGGTACAACTGTGTTATGTTTATGGAATGCAACTAACAAGGTAGTCCCTTAACTCTAGGTTCATAGACAAGGTTTCAAAGTAATAATAAAGTGTGACTAGCAGTTGCACTATATATAGCATGAAGCATGGTAAGTAAACCAGGAAGAAATAATAGGAAAATAACTAAGGAACTAGAAATAATCATGCAGAAACTACAATAAGATGCAAATAATATAAATAGTAAATATGGCAAGGTATCTTGTCTGAGGTTGTGTACAAAAGGGCGACATCCAATAGCTCGAACCGTCAAAATAGTGAAGCGATGAAAGCCAAATCCCGCATACGTCCTCGGATGCTGAAATAAACACCACGAACGTGTTTGGAATAAAAGATATGTCTAGGAAATGCATGTCCAAAAGTTCAATTCTGGAACAGGGGCAAAATTATAATTTTGGGTCAAAATGATGTCCGTCGTCCGACCCGTTTTGTACCGAAACACGTGCCAATGCTTATGGTCTATAAAGTCATCAAAATAAATGTCTATGGGTCTCGTTTGAGGATAAAAACCCAACCATATGTCAAAAGTTGGATTTCGGCTGGCCGTGTACAATTTTGCCAGTGGGATCGGGTCGCGGGCCCGCCAAATAGGCGTTCCAGTCGACGTTCTTAGATTCAGACCAAACTTGGTACGCAGGATCAGAATTTTGATACGGTCCTGTTGGCGCAAGTTTCGTCTCGATACGACGAATGTATACAAAGTAATTGGGAAATTTACGATGAGGCCGATACGGTAAATTTTGACGAATATGCATCAAATTTGTCGTACACAAGCAACCAATTTGAATTCCGTCAAAGACCACACGTCTGTGAAGTCGATACGCACCTTTCGATGCTTTCAGTTCACGACCACGTCGCCCGGTTTGTCGGGGCACATACCGTATCGGTAAAATTTCTAGGTTTTTGAAACCAGATTTCCTAATTTTTTTTCGATTTTTAAATTAATTTCTCTTGCTGTATAAAACAAAATAATTAAAACCATTTTAAGGGTTTTGTAGTCGTAAAGATTATAAACAAGGCTATTTAAGTAGTTTCCTAAATTGGTTATTAGCTCGACCGGAATCGGCCTTCCCATGTCGGGTTCTGGACTGTTTAACTGTTCTATTTTATGAACAGAAATTGACCAACTTCGTGTCGATGTCATGGACAGGTCAAGCGACTTCATCAAAAATTAATTACTGGGGTTTGAAGTCATATATGTGGGGTTCATACCTGAAGAGACGAAACGTAAAACGATTGAGCGATTGTCGAATATTTGGATGACAAAATCATCCCTGGAGGCTGCTGTCAGGGCTATTCGCTGCTGGTCTTGCCGTGGATGCTGTCAGCCTCTCCACACCGACGGTGGCACGGAGGTGATGGGGAGGGGCGCGAGGAGTATGGGGCGTCTCCGGGTTTACGCGTGGAGTTATGGTTTAGTTCGTTTCTTTTATATTTTATATATATAAAAGAGGGTTGCTCGGGTGAACAGTGCTCCCCCGCGGGTACTGTTCACCTGAGGGCTTCTTTTTCGCTTATATATATATATATATACATATATATATATATATATATATATATATATATATATATATATAAAGTAATTATATATATATATTTTTTATATTTAGAATTATTTTATGTATATATATATATTATATATTTATATATATAATATATATATAATATATATATATATATATATATATATATATATATATATATATATAAAGAAAATATATATATATATATATAAAGTAATTATAAAGTAATTATATATATATATATATATATATATATATATATATATATATATATATATATATATATATATATTTTATATTTAGAATTATTTTATGTATATATATATATATATATTATATAAAGTAATTCTAAATATAAAAAAAATAATTTTATAAATAAATAAATAATATATATATATATATATATATATATATATATATATATATATATATATATATATATATATATATATATATATCAAAATAATCCAAATAATTCTATAAAAATTTATAAAATCCACCAAAAACTTTTAAAAGATTTTAATGATAAATTTGAACATTTTCCTACTAGCTACTTAACGTATAGAATTTTTATCCGCTACTAACAAAATAGCGAAAATCATTAAAATTTAATTGAGAGCTTTTCAATAGTTAATAAAAATACTATAACATTAACAATAAAATAATAGCAAGATTTTCTAACGATTTACAATAAAAAATACTACAATTATATTATTATTTTGTACTATTTAACACATAAACTCGTACCCTTTATCCATGTATATATAGAAATGTAAATTTTAAACTTGCTACCAAAATATACCTACAAGAATATAAAATTAAAAAAAGTCAATTTGTTAATAATACTTATCAAATATTTGGTAAAAAAAATTGCTAAATTTGATGAGGTTTACAGTCAATGGTGTCTCGGACCTCTGCTTCCTGGGTTATGATTGCTTGCCATTCTGACCGAGAAATAGCAAGGCCTGCTACTGTGGTTGCTCTCGCCGGCCAGCTTGGGAGATAAGGGAGTCCTGTGCTTGTCTTTATCCCCGGCTCAGGCTAGTAGCAGTTTCGGGCGGTGGCTTCCTTTTGACCAGGAAGTGATTGGCTCTGTCACCGCCTCACCCGTGCTCTTGAGAGCTTGTACCGTAATTTTAGCTTTTTTTTTGCTTCTGTGTATGTAACTACGAAGAGTCTGTAATAGGACTTTGTAGCCACATGTTTTTATATGCAGAAGCCTTCTTGTTCCTTTTGTTTCTGCCTCCAGAATAAAGAGGGAATCTTCATAATGGATTTACCTGACCAGAGGTAGTATGGACATGGTAGACTTGATCTTAGCTGGGGTATAGTACAACAATCCAGAGATAATATGGACGTGAACTATTTTCTAAACCGTCAGGATAATCATAGCACTGATGCGAGAAGAACGACTACTCAGAGGTCATGTGGACATGGCAGTCATATCTTCCAGGCGTAAAGGAGCAATCCAGAGGTAATGTGGACATGAAGTGCTTCATCTACTTGAGAGAATATATAGGAGGGAGAGCGAGAGATCCCCTTACCAGAACTCATAGGTACCCTTTTCAGGGGATGTGGGTGCCTATGCTGGATCTGTCTTCAGACGTAATACTTCTTTTGGAACTTGCCATTGATGGGCATCATTAGCAAGTCCCCATTATGCTTAGATAGCCGATAAGCACCGTTGGAGTATACCGTTTCTATGACGAACGGTCCTTCCCACTTGGGCTCGAACTTTCCAGCCGTCTTGTGGTCATCACCATCGGTCTCCGTACTGCCAAGACAAGGTCGCCCATATGGTAGAATCTTTCGCAGACCATTTTGTTGAAAGCCCCAGAGATGCGAGCTTGGTAAAGTTTAATCCTTTGCTCTGCGAGTAAACGCTTTTCATCCAACGCTTCTAGCTCTTGTAGCCGCCTGTACTGATTGTCTTCGACAGTTAACTGATTAGTGATCATGTTAGCAGATAATATCTTCTTAAGAACTGGACGCATGCTGGTATCGTATCCCCAAGTTGAAGAGTCAGAAGAGTATGAGTGCCTTATGACTTCTTCTTCTGAATCTTCTGAGGTGGTCGTAGGTGTAACATACCCCAGCCCTCGATGAGTACGCTGGTAGTAGTTTTCAGGTTATTTTTTTGGGGTATGAATCCGTATGGGAAGACGCCGGCCTTTGCCATAATTGAGCCCCTTCTTTCTATTAAGGTCGTAGCCCATCTTCTGGATAAGGTTTTTGGCCTACACCGTGTAGCGGTAGAACTGCATTTTACCGGTATTGAGATCTGGGTTTTCGGGAGTTATTTGCTGCGGATGCTCCAATCAACCGAATATGAAGGGTTCATCTTCTTTTTTCTTGGCTGGAACTATGAAGTAGGCACCTCGGACAGGGACAACCCAGCTCACATGGTTGGCAGTGGTCACTTGCATATGTAATTTACACAGAGAATTCTCAAGGAAATACATGGTGTTCCAGTACGCACCAGAGTAGTTTGATGATAACATTCTATTGATAAAGTGGGATATCATGTCCCGAGGGATTACGTCATCGAAAGAGTGGGCCTCTGTATCGGTGCAGACGTAATCTTCTAGCTCTTCATTAGTGATGGCTAGAGCTGCCACCGGAGGGGAAGGAGGACGCCTTTCTTTCAGCTTGACCATCAAGGAATTGGTGGTCGGATGCTCCTGCGCCTTCATGGTCGGCCTTGGGGACCTCCAGGGTAATTTATTCTTATAGGCTCCTGACCATCTTCCATCATCACTGGAGGAGAAGGTGGTGCTTTACCCCGAAACTTAACAACAAGAGGCACTGACACCTTGGGGGCCTCCCTTTCAGTCGAACCTTTAAAGGTTCTGCGGCCACTGCTACGCTTTCTGAAGCTGCCTTTGCCTCGTCGTCAGCATTATTACTGTCGTCATCCAAGGGGACTGACTTGTATAGATCGACATCCGTATAGTAGGCTTCAAGTCCCCGGAATGGGTCAATATCAGCGAACACTGTTTTGATAGTCCCATCGCTGGCCACATATTTCATATACTGATGTAAGGTGGAAGGGACAATCATGTGGTCATGGATCCATGGTCGTCCTAGCAGAATGTTGTAATTTATGTCTGCATCAATGACATAGCAAGTCACTTCATTATGAAGGTCTTCGATCTGACATCTCAGGCAAATTTTGCCCAAGGGTTAGCTCTTTTCCGTGTTGAAGCCACTGATTGTTGTGTTTGAGGCTGTCAACCGGTGCATTGGAACCCCTAATGTTTGAAGCAGGCTTCTTGGAATAATGCTCAAAAAAAAACCTGGGTTGATGTGGATACGATCGACCTTAATGGCACCGACATACCCCGTATAGTATAGGGGCGGTTGTGTCAGTTATTTTTAGCAACATGTCTTGCTGGGTAAAAGTGATACTGGGAATCACTTCGACCACGTTGTGACAATATGGGCAAGCTGCGGGATCTACATTTGGTGGCGGAACCTGGGTAAGGAAGGACTCGGAGTTCTGTAATGCTTCACTGAGCGGATCTCGGGTCTCTTTAGAGAGGCGGAGGAGCTCAAAAAGTGATAATATAGGAGTATTAGCCAACTGTGCTAGTCGGAGTATTAGCTCACTGAGCGGATCTCGGGTCTCTTTCTGAGGGGTTTGTCGAAGCGAACCTCCTTTTGTTTCTGCTTGTCCACGGTACGGGCCCGGGGTGGACCCGCCTCTAGTGCCTCAGGGATCTGAGGTGGACCTGCTCCTGATATATCTGGGACAGGAGAAGTATTTGGTGGAGACTCCTCCTGATCTGGAGCCTGGCTCTCCACTTGTCTCTGCACCGAATAAGTGGTCACAAAAGCATCATCGATCGACGTCGAGACCATGCGACATGCCTTACTTTTCTTTCCTTTGGTAGAAAGGGTCGTAGATGTCATTATGTCAGGAACCGAGTCAGGATGTATCCACATGACTTCACCTCGAGGAGTGGAGAATAGGATGAGCCCTTGAGTATTGTCCCATGCTGGCGGAAGGTTGACTACCTCCATCGTCGCTATTGGAATAGGGATGACGCCATCTTATACCTATGTGGCTGGAAAACTCCTGAACTGGAGAATAATCATGTTTGCTGTGACGGTCTTCTCCTCGTAATCCAACGATATGACGTTGCCACTAATGAGGCAATGAATTTGCCCCTTCAACATATAGCAGTCTTGTGTTGAGTGATGGATGTATTGATGATAATGCCATTACATGGGATGGTCCACCTTTTCCACTTCATCGGGATGCCTGGGTGGCGGGATGCACAGTTTGCCACTCTTCGTAAGAATCTCGAAGAGCTCCAGTGTATCCTTGTCATTGAAGAAGTAAGTCTCCCTCGGCCTCTGCGCTTCTGCAGACTTGGAGTTCGCAGCTGCTGAACCTTTGGAGATATTGACGGTCATGGTTTGCTTGCCTTTTATGTCTTTAGGGTTGTTATCGTACGAGCGTCTCCCCTTGTCTTCGGAAGCAAAAAAGTATAGCCTGAGGAGCTGCGTGTCCTGGACTTTCCTTTGTGCGGCATCCGCTTCTGTAATGAAAGGCGTCCACTACGTACAGGGAACACTGTGCCCCAATTTTATAGCGGGCAACATGTTCTTGCAGCAGGAGTCCATAAGCATAGGCTCGGGCATGTCGGATGGTAATCTGAGGGCTGCCTAGCAGAAGTCCTCGATGTATGCTCGGACAGGCTTTTCTCCTTCTGGACAATTTCCATAATGGTCGACATGGTCGTATCCATGCCTCATTCGTAGAATCGGTCCACGAACCGAGTCTTCAGGTCTTCAAAGGACGAGATGTAGTCATCCGGGAGACTGTTGAACTACTCGTTGGCTACCCCATGCAGGGCTCCTATGAATATGTTGGACAGGAGGGCGTCTTCCTTTGGCAGGTGTCCCATTACTGAGGCAAAGTAGCTCAAGTATTGTCGGGGAGACCCCTTCCCTTCATAAGGTATAAGCATCTGCAGATTGTATATAGAAGGATAGACGGCATTGTCCCACTCGACAGGGTACAGCAACCGGATCCCCATCTTCCGGAGCATTGCTTGCATCTTCTTGGCATCATGATGAGCAAATAGCTCCTTAGTGGCCTGCTATATCAAGGCCGGCATTACGGAGCCTGTAGCCGATGGAGTAGACAAGGATCGTCCTGCCTGATTGGCAGTAGGCAACCTGCTAGATTTGTCATTGGTTGGCGGATCACGTGCAGGTATAGAGATAGCAGGGGCCATGCTACTATTAAGGTTATTATGACCGAAGACAGGGTCTTCAATAAGCCTGAGAGCTTCGTTGTTGTCTTCTTCATTGTCGTCGGCTATAAAGACAGACCGAGTATGAGTGTGACTCGAGGGAGCCGTGGATCCTCACTTTCTCGCTCAAACGCCTGAGTCTCGCTGCCCGGAGGATATACCGTAAGATTGTAATCTTCTTCGGACTCAGTACGTTTGCTACCCCCGGTCTGGTGACTGACTGTGCCAATGGAGACATCCGTGTCATATTTGTCACGCCCCAGAACCAGAATACTGGAGAGCGGGGGCAGACATAGCCAGCTACGTATATGAAATGGATTCTATCTCGCTATACGGTCACGGCTGTCTAGATACATGAGGGTTTATCTACAAGCCAGCAGTCTCTTAAGGTCAAGAACAAGCCTATTGTCTTAATCACAAGCAAGTAAGTAAAAGTCACAAGATGTATGATCATTAAATATACAATAGTAAGGCGTCCCAAACATTACATATTCAGTTGATCATGAAGCTAGTCGTTACAAAATGTCAGGACTAGCAAGAGTTTAGTCATACATCATCAACCCTAGGATCTGTTAATCATGTTACAGCCCGTAGGCAGGCAGTAAGTAAAGTGCAATCGAGCTAAACATGTGCTCGTCGGCTAAACGCCTCAAAAGAATATTTTTACAGTCGAGTGGGAGAGCCAAAAATAAACCACTCGTTGCCAGGGTTCCGTCTAGTAGCCACCATCTGGCTGGAAAGTCGGTAGATCCTCTGGAGCTGCTCCAAAATTTGGCCACACAAAACCAGCTGGGTCAGACCCCAGAAAGAGCAAGTGCCACAAAGGAGGCTTCACTTAGGAACTAAAACCAGCAAGCAGCACAAAATATAAATAAAGATAAGAACTGGAAATAAAGAAAATACATCAGGATGATATACGACGAGATAACCATGGAGCTATTCAGATAACCAGGTTACAACCCGTAAACCAAACAAGGACCGGGGTTGTAACCCTTCGTCTGAACAGAACATGGAATTCTCACCATTTATCGGTAAAATAAATACAAGCATTCTGGTCATGCAGTAATCAGGATTAGGGCAAGACTAGACTGGTTAGACTCCATCCAATCATTTCACGGCCAAGCAAGAATTACAGCTTGATACTTTAACTAACTAGGGTTATCACAAGCCTAGTTACTAGCAAGATGCAGTGAGAATCTTCCACAGCCACAAGCCCTGCAGTCCATCCAGGTTACCCGGGTTAAAAGATTTAGAATTGAATTCATGTGGGTACATCGTCCAGGAAACGCATGAACCCTTAGGTAGCTTGAAGGGTGCAACACATGACAATTTGCTGAAAATGTGCCATACTCGACGGCAGGCTACAGATCCCAAGGCGTGCCCAGGTAACGGGATTGCCTGTAGCTGGGAGATCTCTTTATGACTAGTGTATTAATCTAGTTATTAGCCTTAGTCCATTTCAATGGGTACTCCTGACCGTGGTACTCAGGAGTCCCCTCCTAGACATGATGCAAGACAGGACTGGATTATTTGTACAAGCACAATCGCCCACGGTGTCCAGGTTATTTATACAGGTCATGTCATGTCAGGTAGCCGTCGCAACAGCTTATCAAGAAAATCATGTCAGGTTAACATGTCCAGTTTACTCGTCTGGAGTACGCCGCGACGGGCCACTATCAGGTCATGTCAGGTTAGTCATGCCAGGAGTGCACCACTACGGGTTACGGTCATGTCAGGCTCAATTATCATGCCCAAACATATCAAGTAAATTCGTGTTTATCAAGCTCATGACAAAAGGCATATGCACAGGGCTATTGGAGAGCCATGCGGCTAAGACATATGCGGCCAGGAATGATCTCATGCGGCTGGAAGAGAAAAGCCCATGCGGCTGAATAGGGTCAGGCGCATGCGGCTAATAAAGGAAAGGCTTATGCGGTCAAAGGGGTATCAGTCATATGCGGCTCGGAGATCCACTCAGTTATGCGGCTGAGAAAGGCAAGACATATGCGGTCAGGAGGATAAGGAACTCATGCGGCTGGTGGGGGATGGGTCCATGCGGCTGGCTGACCAATCAAGTACATGCGGCCGGGAAGGAACAACCCATGCGGCTGCGGGGAGAAATGACTATGCGGTCAAGGGAAGCAAACCCATGGGGCTGGGAGACTGCGGTCTATGCGGCTCGCGAGCGTTGGAGTTCATGCGGCTCGGGATGGGCGAAGTCCCATGCGGCTGGACTGGGAAGCTCAGTCATGCGGTTAAGTAAGAAGGACTTCATGCGGCTAGAAGGAATACTTGCCGCATGAACTTGTCATGCGGTCAAGTCAAGGCAATAGTGCATGCGGTTGGAACTGACTTGCCGCATGAATGTTCATGGGTCAAGTGCTGCTATGCGGCTCGGGACTGTGCTTCTTCTCCAAATTTTTGAGAAGAAGTACACCATAAGCCATGGCTTCCAAGCCGCATAACTCTATCATCCGAAACCTAAATCCGAACTTCCATAGGTCAAAATGGGGTAGAACGAAATTATATACAACATGGAACCATCAAAACTCAGAAATAACAAGATTAAGTAGATCAAAACCCAAGAAATCCAAAAATAATATAAATGTAGATCTATAAGAATCTAGCCATGGAAAGTGAAAATGCCAAGTTCTAAAGTAAGTTAGAATGCTGTAAGGAAGAGAATGAAGCAATAAGATTGGAGTTCCTCCATGAAGCAAGTTGCACTTTCCTAGACCTCTCTCTTCCTCTTTCTGGTAGGTGAAGAATTAATGGAGGGAAGAAGGAGAGTACTGAAGAGAGAGAAGGAAGTGGGGTTAATAAATGGTAGTGGTGGTGGTAGGTAGGGAGTTCACCCTTGGTTCTTAATGAACCATTAGCAATCCCAAACCGAACCAAGCCAACCCGAACCAAGGATAACCAAGCCAAACCAAACCAAGGAGATATACAAACACAAGATAAAATACGTATACGTATTCCAAATACGTAATACGAACAACAAGCATTACAACTCTATCCACCTTAAAAGAATTCCGTCCTCGAAATTTAATCAAGAGGCTAGAGGGGCAATGACAAGCTATACTAATAACAAGCGAGCTATACTAGGCAATCAATCAATCATGCAAGCAAGGAATCGAGGGCATGAGGCATAAGGAAGACATTATACCTCACGAGTCAAACAGGTCGGGATATCGCGATCGAATATCATCCTCACGCTCCCACGTTGACTCACCGAAAGAGTGATGACCCCAAGCAACTCGGACTAACTTGATAGTCTTGTTCTTGAGTATCTTCTCTCTTCGGTCCAATATAGACACGGGCCTCTCCTCAAACGAAAGGTTGGTACCAACAACCAATTTCGAATGATCCAGGATGTGGCTCGGGTTGGGGATATACCGTCGTAATTGGGATATATGGAACACGTCATGCACCTCGCTTAGCGACGGCGGAAGAGCGAGACGATAGGATACATCTCCTACTCGCTCCAGAATGTCAAACGGTCCTATATACCTAGGACTAAGCTTTCCCACACGCCGAAACGAATGACGCTACGGTTAGGCGAAATCCTCAGGAATACATGTCACGCCCCAGAACCAGAATACTGGAGAGCGGGGGCAGACATAGCCAGCTACGTATATAAAATGGGATCCATCTCGCTATACGGTCACGGCTGTCTAGATACATGAGGGTTTACTACAAGCCAACAGTCTCCTAAGGTCATGAACAAGCCTAGTGTCTTAATCACAAGCAAATAAGTAAATGTTACAAGGTGTATGATAATTAAATATACAATAATAAGGCGTCCCAAATATTACATATTCAACTGATCATGAAGCTAGTCGTTACAAAATGTTAGGACTAGCAAGAGTTTAGTCATACATGATCAACCCTAGGATTTTTCAATCATGTTTCAGCCCGTAGGCAGACAGTAAGTAAAGTGCAATCGAGCTAAACAGGTGCTCGTCGGCTAAACGCCTCAAAAGAATATTTTTACAATAGAGTGGGAGAGTCAAAAATAATCCACTCGTTGCCAGGGTTCCGTCTAGTGGCCACCATCTGGCTAGAAGGTCGGTAGATCCTCTGGAGCTGCTCCAAAATCTGGCCACACAAAACCAGCTGGGTCAGACCCCAGAAAGAGCAAGTGCCGCAAAGGAAAGCTTCACTTAGGAACTAAAACCAGCAATCAGCACAAGAGTATAAATAAGGTAAAAACTGGAAATAAAGAAAATACATCAGGATGATATACGACGAGATAACCATGGGACTATTCAGATAACCAGGTTACAACCCGTAAACCAAATAAGGACCGGGGTTGTAACCCTTCGTCTGAACAGAACTTGGATTCTCACCATTTATCGATAACATAAATACAGGCATTCCGGTCATGCAGTAACATGGAACAAGATCAGGACCAGACTAGACTAATTAGACTCCATCCAATCATTTCACGGCCAAGCAAGAATTACGGCTTGATACTTTAACTAACTAGGGTTGTCACAAGCCTAATTACTAACAAGATGCAGTGAGATTATTCTACAGCCATAAGCCTTGCAGACCATCCAGGTTACCCGGGTTAAAAGATTTAGAGTTGAATTCAGGTAGGTACATCGTCCAGGAAACGAATGTACCCTTAGGTAGCTTGAAGGGTGCAACACATGACAGTGTGCTGGAAATGTGCCCTACTCGACGGCAGGCTACAGATCCCAATGCGTGCCCAGGTAACGGGATTGCCTGTAGCTGGGAAATCTCTTCATGACTAATGTATTAATCTAGTTACTAGCCTTAGTCCATTTCAGTAGGTACTCCTGACCGTGTTACTCAGGAGTCCCCTTCTAGACATGATGCAAGACAGGACTAGATTATTTGTACAAGCACAATCGCCCACGGTATCCAGGATATTCATACAGGTCATGTCATGTCAGGTAGCCATCGCAACAGCTTATCAAGATATATCATGTCAGTTTTATCATGTCAAGTGTACGGGTCAAGAGTGCGCCACGGCGGGCCACTATCAGGTCATGTCAGGTTTACTTGCCACACCATGTCATGTACAATTGTCATTTCAATTATATCAATCATATCGTGATTTATCAAGTTCAGGACAAAAGGCGTCAGGATATAAAATGAACGTAAAATATCTAATAGAATATCAATACACAGGGCTATAGGAGAGCCATGCGGCTAAGGCATATGCGGCCAGGAATGATCTCATGCGGCTGGAAAGAGAATAGCCCATGCGGCTAATAGGGTCTGGCGCATGCGGTTTAGTAGAAGCCCATGCGGCTGGGTATAAAAGGAGGCGCATGCGGCTGGCGGAAAAGGGTTTCTCATGCGGCTGAAAACGGGCCCGGGTTCATGCGGCCCAATAAGGTGGGCGCACATGCGGCTGCATAAGCAAGGGGGCACATGCGGCTAGGTTCACTCATGGGCGCATGCGGTTGAAGGGGCAGGAGCCTTATGCGGCTCTCAGAAAGTGGGTCCATATGCGGCTAGAAGGACAAGAGCCTCATGCGGTTGGGAAAAAGTGGGTCTATGCGGCCAGCAGAGGAAGGTTCTCATGCGGCTGGCTGAGTCAAGTTTTATGCGGCTAAAGGACATCCCCAGTCATGCGGCCAAGTTCAGATAGTTCATGCGGTTGGATCGTCATGCGGTTGAAGAACACTTGCCGTATGAAACATTCATGCGGTCAAGTCAGGCACTGTTCTTCTTCCCCAAATTTCAGAGAAGAAGAACACCATGAGAGCCAAATCCTCATGCTCCATAACTCCATTATTCGAAGCCCAAATTCGAACTTCTATGGGTCAAAATAGGGCAGAATGAAATGCTCTACAACATGGAACCATCAAAACTCAGAAATAACAAGATTAAGTAGATCAAAACCCAAGAAATCCAAAAATAATGCAAACTTAGATCTACAAGAATCTGGCCATGGAAAGTGAAAATGCCAAGTACTAAAGTAAGTTAAAAAGCTATAAGGAAGAGAATGAGGCAATAAAATTGGAGTTCCTCCATGATGCAATATGCACTTGCCTAGACCTCTCTCTCCCTCTCTCTGGTAGGTGAAGAATTAAATGGAAGAAGAAGAAGAGGTTAATGAAGAGAGAGAGAAAGAAAAATGGGTAATAAATACTAAAGGTGGTGGTAGGTAGGGGGTTCATCCATGGTTCATGATGAACCAAAAACAATCCCAACCGAACCAAGCCAACCCCGGAACAAGAATAAACCGAGCCAAGAAGGAAAAACTAAGCCAGGAATTAAGCAATACAAGATAAAATACGTACACGTATTCCAAATACGTAATACGGACAACAGACATTACAACTCTACCCACCTTAAAAGAATTTCATCCTCGAAATTTAATTAAGAGGCTAGAGAGACTAGGACAAGCTATATTAATCACAAGCAAGCTATGACTAGGCAGGCAATCACTTATTCAATCAAGGAATCGAATGCATGAGGCATAAGGAAGACATTATACCTCACGAGTCAAACAAGTCGGGATATCGCGATCGGATGTCATCCTCTCGCTCCCACGTTGGCTCACCCAAAGAGTGATGGCCCCAAGCAACTCGGGCTAACTTGATAGTCTTGTTCTTGAGTGTCTTCTCTCTCCGGTCCAATATAGACACGGGCCTCTCCTCATACGAAAGGTTGGTACCAACAACCAATTCCGAATGATCTAGGATGTAGCTCGGGTCCGGAATATGCCGTCGTAATTGGGATACATGGAACACGTCATGCACCTCGCTTAGCGACGGCGGAAGAGCGAGACGATAGGATACATCTCCTACTCTCTCTAGAATATCGAACGGCCCTATATACCTAGGACTAAGCTTTCCCCGTACGCCGAAACGAATGACGCTACGGTTAGGCGAAATCCTCAGAAATACATGATCGTCGACCGAAAACTCGAGAGGGCGTCGATGAGAATCGGCCCAATGACGCTGGCGATCTTGGGCAATTCGAAGACGATCTCTGACCCTTCTGACCACTTCGACTGTCTGGGCAATCATTTTTGGACCGAGTATCTGTCTCTCTCCAACATCATCCCAGGCTAACGGGGATCTACACTTCCTGCCATACAGTACCTCGAACGGTGCCATCTGGATACTAGCCTGGAAGCTATTGTTGTACGAGAACTCCACCAGGTGCAAGTGATCTTCCCACGACCCACCGAAGTCAAGTGTACAAGACCGCAACATGTCTTCAAGAGTCTGGATCATGCGCTCTGACTGGCCATCTGTCTGCGGGTGATAAGCTGAACTAAACTGGAGATGAGTCCCCAAACTCTCTTGTAAGCTACGCCAAAAGTGCAACATAAATCTGGAATCTCGGTCTGAGGTGATACTGACTGGCACTCCGTACAACCTGACAATCTGCCTGAGGTACATCTCTGCTAACTGAGCTGTCGACTGACCAACTCTAAATGGGAGAAAGTGAGCCACCTTCGTGAGCCGATCCACTATAACCCAAATAGCATCTCGACCAGCTGGGGATCTAGGCAATTCGGTCATAAAATCTATGGTCACATGTTCCCATTTCCATTCTGGGATCGGCAAGGGCTGAAGAAGTCCAGCCGGCCTCTGATGTTCAGCTTTAACCTGTTGGCAAACCAAACACCGAGAGACAAACCGAGCTATCTTCTGCTTCATACCATTCCACCAGAAGTGCTGACGGATATCGCGGTACAACTTAGTACTGCCAGGATGGATAGAATACTGAGAACTGTGAGCCTCTGCCATGATCTTCTGTCTGATATCTCCACTGGGTACACAAATATGCTTACCATGTCGAAGTGTACCATCCTCATGAATGCATAACTCGGGTCGCCGGCCTGCCTCACACTCTGCTCTGAGTTGCTGAAGCTTGGGATCTGCTGACTGTGCCATCCGGATCCTCTCGACTATAGTAGACTGAACTTGCATGCTGGCCATCAATGCTATACTGGTAGGAAGGACAACTTCTATGCCCATCTTCTGAAGATCTGCTAACAGCTCTGGCTGCGCTGTTAGGAAATAAACTTCGGCTCTCCTGCTCAATGCATCCTCAACGACGTTGGCCTTCCCGGGATGATACTGCAAGTTGACATCATAATCCACAAGCAGCTCCAGCCACCTCCTCTGAAGCATGTTAAGATCCTTCTGGGTAAAAACATACTTTAGGCTCTTGTGGTCGGAGAAAATCTCCACCCTATCTCCATACAAATAGTGCCTCCACAACTTAAGTGCAAACACTACTGCTGCCAGCTCCAAGTCATGGGTTGGGTAATTCCTCTCATGATCACGAAGTTGCCATGAAGCATAAGCTATAACCTTCCCATGCTGTAGTAGAACACATCCTAAACCTCTGCCTGAAGCATCACAATACACTGAGAATCCTCCGGTTCCATCAGGAAGCGCAAGAATGGGAGCCGTCATCAAGCCTCGCTTCAACTTCTCGAATGAATCCTGACATTCTGCTGTCCAAGCAAACTGCACATCCTTGCGGGTCAACTGGGTCAATGGCGCTGAAATCCGAGCAAAATCTGAAACGAACCGCCGATAGTAGCCGGCTAAACCAAGAAAACTACGAACCTCTACAACTGTGCTGGGCACCGGCCATGACTCAATGGCCACAATCTTCTGGGGATCCACTTCAACTCCTCCTCTGGTGATGATGTGACCCAACTACGAAATGCGATCGAGCCAGAACTCGTATTTACTGAACTTGGCATACAACTGGTGCTCCCTAAGAATTTGAAGAACCATACGGAGATGCTGCTCATGCTCCACTTCACTCTTGCTGTAAACCAGAATGTCATCCAAAAACACAATCACAAACTGATACAAATAGGGCATGAAGATACGATTCATGAGATCCATGAATACTGCCGGCGTATTGGTCGCTCCAAAGGGCATAACAAGGAACTCCCAATGCCCATACCTCGATCTAAAAGCTGTCTTCGGGATGTCCTGCTCTCTGGCTCTGATCTGGTGATATCCTCAGCGCAAGTCGATCTTCGAGAATACTAATGCCCCTTTGAGCTGATCAAATAAGTCATCTATCCTTGGGAGAGGATATCTGTTCTTGATTGTCACTGAGTTCAAGGTACGATAATCAACACATAACCTGGACGTACCATCCATCTTTTTTACAAGAAGCATTAGGGCTCCCCAAGGCGATCCACTAGTACGAATGAATTCCTTGGTTCGAAGTTCTTCAATCATCTTGTACGATATCTCCAATTATGACGGTGCCATCCTGTAGACTCTCTCTGACACTGAGGCTATTCCGGGAATCAAGTCTATGGTGAACTCGATCTCCCGCTCTGGCGGCATACCTGGAAGCTCTTCTAGAAAGACATTCGAAAACTCTTCAACTATCCGGGGCAACTGAACTGCGGCTACTGCCATCCGCAATATCGGAGGAGAAGACTCAACTTCACCTCGGGAAAAGAAAAACTCCGACTCGCCTGGAATGCTAAAAACAACCCTGCCAATGTGGCAGTCTATCCTAGCATACTGGTTCCTCAACCAATCCAATCCTAGGACCACATCATAATCGGCCATCGGGAACTCTATCAATATAGCGAGAAATTCTCTACCGCTAACTACGATCTGACACGAGGAAAACACTTTATCGACTCCCACAAGTCCGTTACCAGTAAGTATATTGAGCCTTACTGATAATGACTCGGGCTCCAATCCTACCCGTGTCGCGAATCGTACAGATATAAAAGAATGCGATGCACCATAATCAAATAAAGCTGAAGCTGGAAAGGAGTTGACGAGAATAGTACCTGCCACTACCTCTCCTGGTGCCAATCCTTCCTCTGCGGTCATCACCATAACATGACCATGCCCTCGGGGTGCTGGTCCCCTCTGCTGAAATCCTCGCTGCCTATTCTGACTCTCGGCCTGGGGTTGAACATGCTGCTGGGGGTTCTGTTGCTAGAATACTTGAGACTGAGGCGGCAAGGGCCTCGTCAATGGATACTGCTGCTGCTGGACTGGAACTGGTCCCCTCACCGAAGAGCTAGAAAGGTTGGACGATGATGAGCCACCCCTATTCGGGCAGGATCCAACCCTATGGTCTGCCGCTCCACAAGCTAGACACAATCCATGTGCCCTGCGACACTCTGCCACTACATATCCCGACTTTCCATAATGAGAACATCCCACTGCGGAAGACTGCTTCTGCTTCTGCTGTTGAGGGTACATCAGGGTTGAATGCTGAACCGACGTCACTGAGGCCGCCCGCCTCGGAGTTCCAATAGTCACAGCCCTGGCTGCTGGGGCTAGGGCTGAAGACTGATTCATCTTGTCGTGGGATCTCTTGCAACCTCCGGTCCTATCCACAATCCTCTGGGAGGTGTACTCATGCCTCCTAGCTGCCCTCAAGACCGCATCAAAACTCTGATGCTCAAACTGCTCAACTGCCAATAGAATCTCCAGGTGAAGCCCCTGCTGAAATTGCTGGGCTCTATCATACTCGGTTGCCACCAATGTGGGAGCAAACCGACTGAGTCTCGAAAACTCGGTCGCATATCCGTCGATCGACATGCCCATTTACTTCAGATTGGTTAACCTTGTCTGTAGATCATACCGAGCTACACCATCAAAATACTTGGTCTGGAATCTCTCTCTGAATACCGCCCAAGCAATGGGTGCTGCTAATCCAACGGCCTGCGCTGCCCACCAGCTGCGGGCAAGATCTAGCAACTGCAGGCGCACCACGGCTACCTTCTTGTTCTCTGGGGTCCTAGCTGCTTCTAGAATCACCTCTGTATCTTGAAGCCAGGCATCTGCAGCGATAGCATCTTCACTACCGTCGAAGAATGGAGGGTTCAAGCGCTTGAAGCTGTTGGCCGCGCTGTTATCCTGATAACCTCCTCTGGTCAAAGCATCCGTCACTGCCTGGTGCAAGGCATCTCCACGATGATCTTGGAAAGCTATCAAGGTCCTGAAGAGACCTACCAAAGTGCGATCATCAGGCTCGGCAGGCTGAACTGGCTGGACTGGTGGTTCTCCGTCATTAGGTATGACTTTGGAGGCTACTCCCGAATGCTGGGCTTGATCTCCGGGTTGCTGCTGATCCGCGGGAAGTGCTCCGCCTCGCTGACCGGCAGGTCCAGGAACGATGTCGCTGAAGAAGACGACATGGAGAACAATAAGGGAGGACCAAGACAGATCAATGATACAAGCATATGACCAGGACAAGAATCCAGGGATTCAGAAGACACGAGCAGAGATCAAAGGCGAATACTGATTGAGACATCTATTAGATAAATCCTCATATATCTTGATTTATAAGACCTGCATGGGCCACCACATAAACCATGTCACGCCCCAGAACCAGAATACTGGAGAGCGGGGCCAGACATAGCCAACTACGTATATGAAATGGGATCCATCTCGGTATACGGTCCCGGCTGTCTAGATACATGAGGGTTTACTACAAGCCAACAGTCTCCAAAGGTCATGAACAAGCCTAGTGTATCAATCACAAGCAAATAAGTAAATGTTACAAGGTGTATGATCATTAAATATACAATAATAAGGCATCCCAAATATTACATATTCAGATGATCATGAAGCTAGTCGTTACAAAATGTTAGGACTAGCAAGAGTTTAGTCATACATGATCAACCCTAGGATTTGTCAATCATATTTTAGCCCGTAGGCAGACAGTTAGTAAAGTTCAATCGAGCTAAACATGTGCTCGTCGGCTAAACACCTCAAAAGAATATTTTTACAATAGAGTGGGAGAGCCAAAAATAACCCACTCGTTGCCAGGGTTCCGTCTAGTGGCCACCATCTGGCTGGAAGGTCGGTAGATCCTCTGGAGCTGCTCCGAAATCTGGCCACACAAAACCAGCTGGGTCAGACCCCAGAAAGAGCAAGTGCCACAAAGGAAAGCTTCACTTAGGAACTAAAACCAGCAATCAGCACAAGAGTATAAATAAGGTAAAAACTGGAAATAAAGAAAATACATCAGGATGATATACGACGAGATAACCATGGGACTATTCAGATAACCAGGTTACAACCCGTAAACCAAATAAGGACCGGGGTTGTAACACTTCGTCTGAACAGAACTTCGATTCTCACCATTTATCGATAAAATAAATACAGACATTTCGGTCATGCAGTAACATGGAACAAGATCAGGACCAGACTAGACTGATTAGACTCCATCCAATTATTTCACGGCCAAGCAAGAATTACGGCTTGATACTTTAACTAACTAGGGTTGTCACAAGCCTAATTACTAACAAGATGCAGTGAGATTATTCCACAGCCACAAGCCCTGTAGACCATCCAGGTTACCCGGGTTAAAAGATTTAGAGTTGAATTCAGGTGGGTACATCGTCCAGAAAACGAATGTACCCTTAGCTAGCTTGAAGGGTGCAACACATGACAGTGTGCTGGAAATGTGCCCTACTCGATGGCAGGCTACAGATCACAAGGCGTGCCAGGTAACAAGATTGCCTGTAGCTGGAAAATCTCTTCATGACTAATGTATTAATCTAGTTATTAGCCTTAGTCCATTTCAGTAGGTACTCCTGACCGTGGTACTCAGGAGTCCCCTCCTAGACATGATGCAAGATAGAACTAGATTATTTGTACAAGCACAATCGCCCACGGTGTCCAGGACATTTATACAAGTCATGTCATGTCAGGTAGCCATCGTAACAGCTTATCAAGATATATCATGTCAGGTTTATCATGTCAAGTATACGGGTCAAGAGTGCGCTACGACGGGCCACTATCAGGTCATGTCAGGTTTACTTGCCACACCATGTCATGTACAATTGTTATTTCAATCATATCAATCAAATCGTGATTTGTCAAGTTCAGGACAAAAGGCGTCATGATATAAAATAAACGTAAAATATCTAATAGAATATGAATACACAGGGCTATAGGAGAGCCATGCGGCTAAGGCATATGCGGCCATGAATGATCTCATGTGGCTGGGAAGAGAACAGCCCATGCGGCTAATAGGGTCAGGCGCATGCGGTTTAGTAGAAGCCCATGCGGCTGGGTATAGAAGGAGGCGCATGCGGCTGACGGGGAAGGGTTTCTCATACGACTAAAAATGGGTCCGGGTTCATGCGGCTCAATAAGGTGGGCGCACATACGGCTGCATAAGCAAGAGGGCGCATGCGGCTAGGTTCACTCAAGGGCGCATGCGGTTGAAGGGGCAAGGAGCCTTATACGGCTCTCAGAAAGTGGGTCAATATGCGGCTAGAAGGACAAGAGCCTCATACGGCTAGGAAGAAGTGGGTCTATGCGGCCAGCGGAGGAAGGTTCTCATGCGGCTGGCTGAGTCAAGTTTTATGCGGCTAAAGGACATCCCCAGTCATGCGGCCAAGTTCAAATAGTTCATGCGGTTGGATCGTCATGCGGTTGAAGAACACTTGCCGCATGAAACATTCATGCGGTCAAGTCAGGCACTGTTCTTCTTCCCCAAATTTCAGAGAAGAAGAACACCATGAGAGCCAAATCCTCAAGCTCCATAACTCCATCATCCGGAGCCCAAATCCAAACTTCCATAGGTCAAAATGGGGCAGAATAAATGCTCTACAACATGGAACCATAAAAACTCGGAAATAACAAGATTAAGTAGATCAAAATCCAAAAAATCCAAAAATAATGCAAACTTAGATCTACAAGAATCTGGCCATGGAAAGTGAAAATGCCAAGTACTAAAGTAAGTTAAAAAGCTATAAGAAGAGAATGAGGCAATAAAATTGGAGTTCCTCCATGAAGCAAGTTGCACTTGCCTAGACCTCTCTCTCCCTCTCTCTGGTAGGTGAAGAATTAAATGGAAGAAGAAGAAGAGGTTAATAAAGAGAGAGAAAGAAGAATGGGTAATAAATACCAAAGGTGGTGGTAGGTAGGGGGTTCATCCATGGTTCATGATGAACCAAAAACAATCCCAACCGAACCAAGCCAACCCCGGGCCAAGAATAAACCGAGCCAAGAAGGAAAAACTAAGCCAGGAATTAAGTAATACAAGATAAAATACGTACACGTATTCCAAATACGTAATACGGACAACAGGCATTATAATACATGATCGCCGACCGAAAAATCTAGAGGGCGCCGATGAGAATCGGCCCAATGACGCTGGCGATCTTGGGTAACTCGAAGATGATCTCTGACTCTCCTGACCACCTCAACTGTCTGTGCAATCATTTCTGGACCAAGCATCTGCCTCTCTCCAACATCATCCCAGGCTAACGGAGATCTGCACTTCCTGTCTTAAAGTGCCTCGAACGGTGCCATCTGGATACTGGCCTGGAAACTATTGTTGTACGAGAACTCCACCAGGTGCAGGTGATCTTCCCACGAGCCTCCGAAATCGAGTGTGCAAGATCTCAACATATCTTTAAGGGTCTGGATTGTGCGCTCCGACTGGCCATCTGTCTGCGCATGATATGATGAGCTGAACTGGAGACGAGTCCCCAAACTCTCTTGCAAGCTACGCCAAAAGTGCGACGTAAATCTTGAATCTTGGTCTGAGGTGATACTGACTGGAACACCGTGCAACCTGACAATCTGCCTGAGGTACATCTCTGCTAACTGAGCTGTCGACTGACCAACTCTGAATGAGAGAAAGTGAGCCACCTTTGTGAGCCGATCAACTATAACCCAGATAACATCTCTACCAGCTGGGGATCTAGGTAATCCAGTCACAAAATCCATGGTCACATGCTCCCACTTCACTCTGGAATCGGCAAGGGCTGAAGAAGTCCAGCTGGTCTCTGATGCCATTCCACCAAAAGTTGTTGGCAAAACAAACATCGAGAGACAAACCGAGCTATCTCCCGCTTCATGCCATTCCACCAAAAGTGCTGACGAATATCACGGTACATCTTCGTACTACCAGGATGGATGGAATACTGAGAACTGTGCGCTCTTGGCATGATCTCCCGTCTGATATCTACACTGGATACACAAAGACGCTTACCATGTCAAAGTGTACCATCCTCATCAATGCATAACTCTGGTCTTTGGCCTGCCTCACACTCTGCTCTGAGCTGCTGAAGCTTGGAATCTGTTGACTGCGCCATCCGGATCCTCTCGACTATAGTGGACTGAACTTACATGCTGGCCATCAATGCCACACTGGAAGAGAGAATAACTTCTATACCCATCTTCTGAAGATCGGCTAGCAGCTCTGGTTGCGCTGTTAGGAAATAAACTCCGGCTCTCCTGCTTAAAGCATCTGCTACGATGTTGGCCTTCCCAGGATGATACTGCAAGTTGACATCATAATCCACAAGAAGCTCTAGCCATCTCCTATGACGCATGTTTAGATCTTTCTGAGTGAAAACATACTTCAGGCTCTTGTGGTCGGTGAAAATCTCTACCCTATCTCCATACAAATAGTGTATCCACAACTTAAGTACAAACACTACTGCTACCAGCTCCAAGTCATGGGTTGGGTAATTCCTCTTATGATCACGAAGTTATCGTGACGCGTAAGCTATTACCTTTCCATGCTACATCAGAACACACCCTAAGCCTCTGCCTGAAACATCACAATACACTGAGAATCCTCCGGTTCTATCTGGAAGTGCAAGAATGGGAGCTGTTATCAGGCCTCATTTCAACTGCTCAAAAGAAATCTGACACTCTGCTGTCCAAGCAAACTGCGCATCCTTGCGGGTCAACTGGGTCAATGGCGCTGAAATCCGAGCAAAATCTGAAACGAACCGCCGGTAGTAGCCGGCCAATCCAAGAAAACTGCAAACTTCTGCAACTGTGCTGGGCACCTGGCAACGACTCAATAGCCACAATCTTTTGGGGATCCACTTCTACTCCTCCTCTGGTGATGTTACGACCCGCACCCACTATGAGGGTACGACAACGTAACAACGCCCAGCCTACGCCGCAGTGTCGGCGGTAGAACGCTGTCCTAGGTCACAACATCTAACAATATATCTCTCAACAGTTTATACTCCCCGAATGGGGGTGACATAGCAATAGTAAACTCAATCACAACTAAGGAAGAGATAGCACGATGTGAAATAGAACTCAAGGAATAAAATAGATAAAAGAAGTCTAAGATAATTCCAGCAATATCCAACAGTACAAGGTCTCAGATAAAGAATATATACAACTCATAACTCCAAATAAAGTCTAACTAAGACATGTCTCAAGACTGCAAAAGTAAGATAAGCCTAACTAGTCTAGTCTAGGCAATCGGGTGATCTCCTCAGCTAGAGCTAGGGTCCTCCTGAGGGTCCAGCTCGCAGGTGTCATCTAAGGCTGCCCCGTAATAAGTGTCCAGGTAAGCCTCCTCCTCGTTCTCTGTAACATTTTCAATAGGTCCAGTCAGGACAGGAGCGAGTACAGTACATCTCAACAGATCATAGTAGGTTAGAAAATATAAACATGCAGTAAAGTAAGATACAAGTACTGAAAGAAGTGCAGTATGTAAACAGAGAGAGAACTGTAATAAAAATATCTACTATACATAGAGAACTAGCAGTGACTAGTGAGTCAGAGTACAATCATGAACATGTAAATAGCCTGGGATGATTCTGATACTACACTATGGAATGATTCTGATGCTACACTACTGGTGTATTATTCACATGTCCTACTTATACTCCCCCGTACCCCCAATCAATACATAAGGATCCAGCCAGGTTATGTTATATGATGCTATGTAACAGCCCCCGAAGGGTAGTAGACCCCAAAGGTGATAGACCCCGAAGGTGATACATAGTAGTCCCATAAATGGGATAAGGATTCTAGAAGACTCTACGATCATAAGAGTATATGTCGTAAGTGATCAAAGAACCAATGAAGCATATGATACGCCATATAAGTAAAATGCACAGAACATGTAGTACCTGATGCTCCCTAAGGATAACATCTCAAGAAAAGGATCCATATAGTACCAATCCGTGTGACCATCGTGACAGTAAAATAAAGTAGTCTACTACAGGAAATAATCCTAAACAGGATATAAATGATCAGAGAATGTACTCGCCTGTATCTGAGTGTCCAATATGAAAAAGTACCGTCCGAGGAGTGGTGTCTGGCTCCTAATCAGAACAGCACAAGTCACAACAAGTCCAGAATAGTAAAATGGAGTCCTACTATGCATTCTACATGATTCTAAGTCAATCTAGGCCAAAGTCAACTCTTGATCAACTCTGGTCAGCCCTAGAAGTCAAACTAGGTCAACCAAGTCTAATTAAGTCTAAACTAAGCTATTCTAATCTACACTAGCTAGCACAACCCCTAACAAGGCTAGGCAAGCCTATACTAGCTATATCACAATATAGCTTAGCTAATTCTAGAATACCTTAACAAGTCTACAACCTCATTATTACACCCATGATTAACACCACATAATATATTACACATATCTAGGCTAGATGTAAAACCTACATCATTAGCTATCATAGAAGTAATAGCTATAGACATATATGCATTCACACAAATTATACACATACACCATTGTATGTGCCTAAAACAACCACAGCCTACATGTGTAAAGACTAGAAATTTAGAGAAAGAGAGAGAGGTGCTTGTGTGTGTATTGAAACATGATTTGTGTGTGTGTGTGTACAGTATTTGCAGGCAGTGTGACAATTTTAGGAATGATAAACAGTGAAGAAAGTGAACCAATGTGCTCTTTGTGTGCAGGAAAAGTGTGACAGTAAATAAAGAGAAGTGTGTATAGGCAGGAATTACCCAAACAGTGAATACAAACTCCAGATTTAAACAGGAATACTGAATTTGAGTGTTGACAGTATAATGAAAACAATGAAGAGTTAACTAGTGTAACATTGGCATGGTATGACAGTGCACATATATCCCAACCAAAGCCCTGTTAACCTATGTTCAAAATTTTAGAATAACAATACAATCATCATATTTCATTTTAAACTTACCTAGATAGTCCCAAGTGTTTCCAATTTTCATACCCAACCCAAACTCAGATTTCCATTTCCAGATAACCTAGTTAGACTCAAAACCCAGTTCTTTGAAGAACAACCCAACAGTGAATTCAGTTCATAACTCATAAATTAACACCAACTTAAACCATGGCAAGATAATATATAGGAGAAACATAATTAGGATCTAAACTCAGTAATTAACATCATCACAGGGGTTAAAATCATTAAACAACATGAAATTAGAAAACTGGAATGACAGGAAATCAATTAACAGTATCAGGTCATGGTTTTAATACGGAATCGAATAACAATTTAATTAATCATGAACCTAATGCTTGGAAAATGAAAACACCCTTCGTACACAAGCCCCACAACCCATCTCGTGTCACCCATAGCCTGACACAGCAGTGTCCAGATAAAAAACATCAAGTGACACACACACAGTGCACTGACAGTGCACTGTCTCGTGCACACGTGCACTTGTGTCGTGTGCACGACACAAGACACGAGAGGATCTCGTGGTCACACACATGGGTAGCCCACCTATAGGGCTACCTACATGGGCCCACTGGCCTGTATCCATGAAGTGTCAGGGTCGGACACGAGACCCGTATCAGTGGGTGAAACCACAGTGCACACCCACAGGCTAAAACCCGTGTGGGATCAAAATCTCCCTCGACACGACACAGGGGACACATGGGACTTGACACACGGGGTGTCAGTTATGGCCCCATGACACGTGTCAAGTCTCGTGTCCAAACGATGCGTGTCGTGTCCGCTACAGGGCCCGATAGGCAGGGGATCCCTGTAGCACGCGCGCGAGCGTGTGCGGCACAGTGTCCACCACAACGAATCCGACACAAACGACACGAAAACAACAACACAAGGACAGGAACCCATAAACCAGATCAACAACCTATTTCTTATTCAAAAACAATGGGTAAGCTCGATCGACATACCCTTTATGGCATTCTGTCGAACACTATGTCCAGAGTACTGATACGTGTCCAGAATGGACACGAATCCTCCGACACTTGACACGAATCCTATCTAGACCTTAGGGGGACCCTTAGGGCTTCCTATTCATGAAGACTAATTGAAATTTCATTGAGATTTGAAGAAGTTACCTCTTGTTGAACCTTCAATAGAAACCCCCTATTCAATGCTCTCCACTTGATGACCCAATCAATCCAAAACAACTTCACACTGAAATAAGAGCTCAACAACAGCAATAAAAATCCTATTAGAACCTATTAGAACAATTTAGAAAGAAAAAAGAATAGGAAAGGAGCTCTAGAAATTAAATGACAATAGAACTCACCTCCTTGAAATTAGGGCTCTTCCTAAGAAAGAGGCAACCCTAGATTTGGGAGAAGTTTTATATGGTGGGAATCCCTAGGCTATAGTGGTGGCCGGACATACACTCTTAGGGTTAGGGCTTTGCCAAATCATTGGGCCTGGGGCCAAGTTACAAGGCTAAGATGGATTAAATTAATTAAAGTTCTAAAACCATAAACCATGACTTATGACTTCCTAATCCTTTTGCTAAAATGACTAAACCAAGTCCTAGGCTAGGTTAGACTAGAGTCACTAGACCTAACCATGACCCACTAACTATAGGTTGGTCTACAAAGTCAACACTAGTCAAAAGTCAACCTAGTTCAAATAATCTCAATTAATTCCTAAAAATTCCCATAATTTCTAATAAATTCTAATAAATTTAAAATACCCCAAAAATGACAAAAATACCCTCACACTAGAATTATGGTAGTGACAGGTGATGATATGACCCAAGTAGGAAATACGATCGAGCCAGAACTCGTATTTACTGAACTTGGCATATAATTGGTGCTCCCTAAGAATCTGAAGAACCACACGGAGATGCTGCTCATGCTCTGCCTCACTCTTGCTGTAGACCATGATGTTATCCAAGTACACGATCACTAAACTAATCCAAGTAAGGCATGAAGATGCGATTTATGACGGTCCATGAATACTGCCGGCGCATTGGTCACTCCAAAGGGCATAACAAGGAACTCCCAATGCCCATACCTCGATCTGAAAGCTGTCTTCGGGATGTCCTACTCTCTGACTCTGATCTGGTGATATCCTAAGCGCAAGTCGATCTCTAGAAAACTGATGCCCCTTTGAGTTGATCAAACAAGTCATCTATCCTTGGGAGAGGATATTTGTTCTTGATTGTCACTGAATTTAAGGTACGATAATCAACACATAACCTAGACGTACCATCCTTCTTTTTCACAAGAAGTATCGGGGCTTCCCAAAGGCGATCCACTAGCACGAATGAATCCCTTGGTCCTGAGTTCCTCAATCATTTTGTACAATATCTCCAATTCTGACTGGTGCCTATCCTGTAGACTTTCTCTGATACTGGGGCTGTTTCGGGAATCAAGTCTATGGTGAACTCGATCTCCCACTCCGGAGACATACCTGGAAGCTCTTCTGAGAAAATATTCGGAAACTCATCCACTATCATGGGCAACTGAACTGCTGTTACTGCCATCCGCAATATCGGAGGAGAAGACTCAACCTCGCCTCGAGAGAAGGAAAATTCTGGCTAACCTGGAATGCTAAAAACAACCCTGCCAATATGGCAGTCTGTTCTAGCATACTGGTTCCTCAACCAATCCATCCCTAAGACCACATCATAATTGGCCATCGGGAATTCTATCAATCTAGCAGGGAACTCTCTACCGCTAACTACGATCCGACACGTGGAAAACACTCTATCGACTCCCACAAGTCTGTTACCAGTAAGTATATTGAGCCTTACTGATAATGACTCGGGATCCAATCCTATCCGTGTCGCAAATCGTGCAAACATAAAGAATGCGATGCACCAGAATCAAATAAAGCTGAAGCTTGAAAGGAGTTGACGAGAATAGTACATGCCACTACCTCTTCTGGTGCCAATCCTTCCTCCATGGTCATCGCCATAGCCTGACCATGCCCTCGGGGTGCTGGTCCCCTCTGCTGAAATCCTCGCTGCCTATTCTGGCTCTGGACTTGGACTTGTGCATACTGTTGGAGGTTCTGCTGCTGGAATACCTGGGACTGAGGCGGCAAGGGCCTCGGCAATGGATATTACTGCGGCTGCTGGACTGGTGCTTGTCCTATCACCGAAGAGCTAGAAAGGTTGGACGATGATGAACCACCCCTATTCGGGCAGGACCCAACCCTATGGTCTGGTGCTCCACAAGCCAGGCACAATCCCTGCGCCCTGCGATACTCTGCCACCACATGGCCTGGCTTTCCCACAATGAGAACATCCCACTGCGGAAGACTGCTTCTGCTTCTACTGCAGCTGCTGAGGGTACGTCAGGGTAGAATGCTGGATCGACGTTACTGAGGCCGCTCGCCTCGGAGCTCCAATAGTCAAGGCCGTGGCTGCCGGGGTTGGTGCTGAAGACTGATTCATCTGGCCAGTGAGATCTTTTTCAACCCCCGGCCCTATCTACGATCCTTTGGGAGGTATACTCATGCCTCCGGGCTGCTCTCAAGACTGCATCAAAAGTCTGATGCTCAAACTGCTCAACCACTAATCAAATCTCCAGGTGAAGTCCCAGCTAGAACTGCTGGGCTCTATCATACTCGGTTGCCACCAAGGTGGGGACAAAATGACTGAGTCTGGAAAACTCGGCCGCATATCCGTCGACCGTCCTGCTTCCATGCTTTAGATTGGTAAACCTCGTCAGTAGATCATACCGAGCTACAATATCAAAATACTTGGTCTGGAATCTCTCTCTGAACACCGTCTAAGCAATAGGGGCCACTAATCCAATGGCCTGTGCTGTCCCACCAGCTGCGGACAAGATCCAATAACTGTAAGTGCACCACGGCTACCTTCTCATTCTCTGGAGTCCTGACTGCTTCAGGAATCACCTCAGTATCCTGAAGCTACGCATCCGCTGTGATAGCATCTTCACTACCGTCAAAGAATGGAGGGTTCAAGCGGTTGAAGCTGTTGGCCGCGCTGTTACCCTGATGACCTCCTCTGGTCAAAGTATCCGTCAATAGCCTGGTGAAGGCATCTCCACGACGATCTTGAGAAGCTATCAAGGTCCTGACGAGACCTACCAAAGTGCCATCATCAGGTTCTACAGGTTGAACTGGCTGAACTGGTGGCTCTCCGCTAGAAGGCACGACTCTGGAGGCTACTCCGAATGCTGGGCTTGATCTCCAGATTGTTGCTGATCCATGGGAATTGCTCTGCCTTGCTGACCGACAGGTCCAAGGAACGATGCTGCTGAAGAAGACGACACGGGGAACAATAAGAAAGGACCAGGACAGATCAACGATACAAGCATATGATCAGGACAAGAATCCAGGGATTCAGAAGATACGAGCAGAGATCAAGGGTGGATACTGATTGAGACATCTATTCGGTAAAACCCTCACATATCTTGATTTACAAGACCTGCATGGGCCACCACTTAAACCATGTCATGCCCCAGAACCAGAATACTAGAGAACGGGGGCAGACATAGCCAGCTACGTATATGAAATGGATTCCATCTCGCTATACTGTCACGACTGTCTAGATACATGAGGGTTTATCTACAAGCCAGCAGTCTTTTAAGGTCAAGAATAAGCCTATTGTCTCAATCACAAGCAAGTAAGTAAAATTTACAAGATGTATGATTATTAAATATACAATAATAAGGCGTCCCAAACATTACATATTCAGTTGATCATGAAGCTAGTCGTTACAAAATGTCAGGACTAGCAAGAGTTTAGTCATACATGATCGACCCTAGGATCTGTTAATCATGTTACAGCTCGTAGGCAGGCAGTAAGTAAAGTGTAATCGAGCTAAACAGGTGCTCATCGGCTAAACGCCTCAAAAGAATATTTTTACAATAGAGTGGGAGAGCCAAAAATAACCCACTCATTGCCAGGGTTCCGTCTAGTGGCCACCATCTGGCTGGAAAGTCGGTAGATCCTCTGGAGCTGCTCCGAAATCTGGTCGCACAAAACCAGCTGGGTCAGACCCCAGAAAGAGCAAGTGCCAGAAAGGAGGCTTCACTTAGGAACTAAAACCAGCAAGCAGCACAAAATATAAATAAAGGTAAGAACTGGAAATAAAGAAAATATATCAGGATGATATACGATGAGATAACCATGGAGCTATTCAGATAACCAGGTTACAACCCATAAACCAAACAAGGACCGGGGTTGTAACCCTTCGTCTGAACAGAACTTCGAATTCTCACCATTTATCGGTAAAATAAATGCAAGCATTCTGGTCATGCAGTAATCAGGATCAGGGCAAGACTAGACTGGTTAGACTCCATCCAATCATTTCACGGCCAAGCAAGAATTACGGCTTGATACTTTAACTAACTAGGGTTATCACAAGCATAGTTACTAGCAAGATGCAGTGAGAATCTTCCACAGCCACAAGCCCTACAGTCCATGCAGGTTACCCGGGTTAAAAGATTTAGAGTTAAATTCAGGTGGGTACATCATCCAGGAAACGTATGTACCCTTAGGTAGCTTGAAGGGTGCAATACATGACAGTGTGCTGGAAATGTGCCCTACTCGACGGCAGGCTATAGATCCCAAGGCGTGCCCAGGTAACGGGATTGCCTGTAGCTGGGAGATCTCTTTATGACTAGTGTATTAATCTAGTTATTAGCCTTAGTCCATTTCAATGGGTACTCCTGACCGTGGTACTCAGGAGTCCCCTCCTGGACATGATGTAAGACAGGACTGGATTATTTATACAAGCACAATCGCCCACGGTATCCAGGTTATTTATACAGGTCATGTCATGTCAGGTAGCCGTCGCAATAGCTTATCAAGAAAATTATGTCAGGTTAACATATCCAGTTTACTGGTCAGGAGTACGCCGCGACGGGCCACTATCAGGTCATGTCAGGTTAGTCATGCCAGGAGTGCACCACTACGGGTCACGGTCATGTCAGGCTCAATTATCATGCCCAAACATATCAAGTAAATTCGTGATTATCAAGCTCATGACAAAATACACAGGGCTATTGGAGGAGCCATGCGGCTAAGGCATATGCGGCCAGGAATGATCTCATGCGGCTAGAAGAGAACAGCCCATGCGACTGAATAGGGTACAGGCGCATGCGGCTAATAAGGGAAAGGCTTATGCGGTCAAAGGGGTATCAGTCATATGCGGCTCGGAGATCTACTCAGTCATACGGCTGAGAAAGGTAAGACATATACGGTCAGGAGGATGGGGAACTCATACGGCTGGCGGGGGATGGGTCCATACGGCTGGCTGACCAATCAAGTACATGCGGCCGGGGAGGAACAACCCATGTGGCTGCGGGGAGCAATGACTATGCGGTCAAGGGAAGCAAACCCATGCGGCTGGGAGACTGCGGTCTATACGGTTCGCGAGTGTTGGAGTTCATGCAGCTCGGGATGGGTGAAGTCCCATACGGCTGGACTGGGAAGCTCAGTCATGCGGTTAAGTAAGAAGGACTTCATGCGGCTAGAAGGAATACTTGCCGCATGAACTTGTCATGCGGTCAAGTCTAGGCAATAGTGCATGCGGTTGGAACTGACTTGCCGCATGAATGTTCATGCGGTCAAGTGCTACCATGCGGCTCGGGACTGTGCTTCTTCTCCAAATTTCTGAGAAGAAGTACACCATAAGCCATGGCTTCCAAGCTGCATAACTCTATCATCCGGAGCCCAAATCCGAACTTCCATAGGTCAAAATGGGGTAGAACGAAATTCTCTACATCATAGAACCATCAAAAATCGAAATAACAAGATTAAGTTGATCAAAACTCAAGAAATCTAAAAATAATATAAATGTAGATCTACAAGAATCTAGCCATGGAAAGTAAAAATGCCAAGTTCTAAAGTAAGTTCGAATACTGTAAGGAAGAGAATGAAGTAATAAAATTGGAGTTCCTCCATGAAGCAAGTTGCACTTGCCTAGACCTCTCTCTCCCTCTCTCTGGTAGATGAAGAATTAATGGAGGGAAGAAGGAGAGTAATGAAGAGAGAGAAGGAAGTGGGGTTAATAAATGGTAGTGGTGGTAGTAGGTAGGGGATTCACCCTTGTTCTTAATAAACCATTAGCAATCCCAAACCGAACCAAGCCAACCCGAACCAAGGATAACCAAGCCAAACCAAATCAAGGAGATATGCAAACACAAGATAAAATACATATACGTATTTTAAATACGTAATACGAACAACAGGCATTACAATATTGCCCCTCGTCAGATTGTAATAGAGGGTTGTCATGCATGGTAGGAGGCTGGCTACCCCCAATTTTTGATAAGGCACCCAATGCAGATTTGGAATGAGTGCCTTTGAACACACTTGCATCGGGTACCTTAGCTTTATTGTTCTCTGACTTCCTCTTCGGTTTAGCAACTGATACGGGAGGATTCTGGGAAGGTAGTTTGAAAGCTCTGGAACCGTACACCGTGTAGCATGTGGCGATGTGGGGATCATCTTCTTTATGTCTCACTGACCCCCCTATTAGGCCTCTGGCATGGAGTCGGTGTGGAGTAGAGTTTCTAAAAGATGGAGCGTCTGCTTGGCGATGGAACAGCCGTCTGCTGATAACGACAGTTTATGGTAATCTGGGTACAAGGGTGCCTTGATTTAGGAATGTCTAGCACCACATATTCTTTTTCTGCTTAGGAGAGGGTTACCTCTCTTGTCGTAGCACTCCTATTGTACATGCAGGGCAGCTGCATGTAAGTACGATCAAAGCAAGTCTGGCTACTGTCGCTCCTACGAAAACACCACTCGCATGGCTCCCTTTTCGTGGGACGTTACCCCTGGCTTGGCTTATGCGTAAGAGTACCCCAATAGAAGAATGACTCAACTGGTTGAGGCATTGGAGTGAGAGAGCCAGTCTTTTATAGCTTTCCGTCGGCTGCACGTGTTACTGTCAACACGGGCCTCTGGTCTGCCGCACGCTTACTGTACGAAGCGGGAGCCATCTGGGATCTTTTTCTACTACCCCCAACGGGTAAGTAGTATTCAGAGTCCAGTCGAATATTTACCTCAAGGGAAAGCAACTCTGTCGAAGATAGATCTCCTTGTTGGCAATAATTCTATCGTGATGGGTTAGACCGATGTGTGCTTCCTTTGGCATCATTTCTATGTCAAATCAACTATGTAACAACCATCGTTTTTGCCATCCTTTCTCGGGACGAGAGTCGAACGAGGGGATAAAGCTATAGCAGCCAGAATCTTCTCTGTGGACTTGACATTGAGGGGGACCTGAGATGCAATTCCCGCCATCATGCTGTTGGCTGCAATCGCCTTAGGCCTCCAGACACGTTGAGTCTTCTTCGGTTGTACGAACCACTACGAAGACTTCGACTTTTCATCAAAGACAAGATCTTCGAAAGCCTGCTGGTCGAAGTGTACGACCAATATGTCTTGAGGAACTCCCAGCAAGTTGTCATCAGCTTTCGTCACCACCTTCTCGTTGGAGGAGAAGGTAGTCCCTAGCAGAGTCGCCATTTTGTTCGACGTAACAAATGGTTGAACGAACTTTTTTCTTTATTTAATATATAAGGTATCTGTTACAAAGAAGGAAGTCCTAAATAGGATATTCTAAGTACATAGAGAAGAGGTTTCTAGGAAAGTGTGATGGTAGAGATCGAGCACTACAGCAACTTCTTTACTCCGTTGACGATCTGACGACGAATCAACCTTGCTATGGCTCTATGGAGCCTTTGATAGGACTCTAGGGTCACCGATCAATAGGTAGTCTGGATAAGAAGATCCCTTGAAGATAGTTGGTTGGTTGGTTCTTTGGTTGATAGGTGGATGGGGGTGGTTGACTCTTCGTAGATGGAGATCGCTGTTCCTTTGAAGATTGTTGACTATCGATGTTTTCTCTGTCGAGTTTTATCCTTTGGTTGAAGAAGAACTCCTTCTATTTATAGAGAACCGAGCACATATGCGATGTGCATTACGGTTCCTGAGATATGAAAGAATCTGTCGTCATTGTACGGTATAGGGCTTCTACGACGTTGACATGTGGCAGACATCGAGATTCCCCTCAAACGAGATCTCTGGTGGTTATAAACATAACCGAAGGAGGTGACACATGGTGAGTGCCGATTTGCTTGCTTGGATATGGCCGAATAAATCTTGGGATTTTATCTTAGATTTGGAGTCTAATTGATCCTCGTCTAAGATTTAAATCAATTTGTTATAATATTAATCATGATTTAATCCCAGTCTTCTCTGCAAGAGGTGGCTTAAATAAGCCAATTGGGGTAGACCCATGCTTCATGCACCTCTGGTGAGGACTAAGTGCTGTTGCACTTTTGTGGCGACGAGTAGATCGTGCTTCTAGAGATGACGAAATCTCTGTGCTTTCACGCGACGAGTGGACTTGTCTTCGAATGACAAAGAGACTTCTATGCGTATAGAGCAATATACGAAGCTATGTTTCGGGCTACCAGAGTAACTGTGCTGTAGGCGATAAGTAGGCTTGTGCTTCAGTTTGGCGAGGTTACTGTGCTTTTGGAGTGACAGATTGACTTGCATTGATTACGATAGGAGTTCCCAGGTCTCTTGTAGAGAAATGACTTAAACTTTTGATACGGAGTAGATGACTATGCCATAGGAATGGAGATGGTGTGAGCATATCACCATCCTGCGCTTTATACGGACGTAGGTAAGTAGCTGTGCCTATGAACAGTGGAGACATTGGCTTCGAAAGGAAGGGTATGATAGCCTTGCGCAACTGAGATTAGCGCAGGCTGATAGCTGTACGTTTAGACTGCAGACACTAGCTTCGGGAATAAAAAAAAGGGGAGGAGGGCCCTACCACCATCTTGTTTCGGAGGTTGGCGTAGGTAAGTGGTTGCGCCTCTGCTTGAAGACTCTGGCTTCTTCAAAGTATTGAGTTACTGATATATTTCTGATAGGCTGCGTCTACTAGAACATCAGAACATTCTTTGGTGGAGGTTAATCCTCCAGCATGTATATTGAGAAGATGGAAGGCTGCAATTCGATAAAGATTGCATCACTTGTAGATCCTTCTAGGCTTCTGTCAAATCTGTACTAGATCCTTTATAGAAGAACAGAATTAGTCCCTTATGCGTGGTCTTGATGTGTCTGTACTCGACTATGGTATACATGGCAATGAAGGGACTTATCTCTATATCTTCTATTTTATCTTTTTAGCACTGAGCCTTAGTCTTCTGCATCTTCTGCGCTTTGATGAAGGGATGTCTTCAGCTGTAATTTTCATGCTTCTACAGTGCTAAATTAGAAAGTATATTAGTTGAAATCTCCTACAGAAGTACACTTGTTTTTCGGCTATCCAAGAGGAACGAAAGTAGGTTTATTTTATAGTCCTAAGGATCAGAAGGTCATTGTTAGCACCAGTGCCCGATTCTTAGAGAAAGACTATGTGATGAACCATAAACCCACAAGTAGAGTTGTTCTAGAAGAATTGAGAGGTGATACAACAAGTACTTTAGTAGCAACAGTACAAGAGGATGAACCACAAATAACTGCACTACGTGTTACAAATGTTACACCAGAACCGATGGTGCCTCGTCATAGTGGGAGGGTTGTGATACAACTTGATAGATATATGTTCTTGGATGAGTCGTCAGACTTCGTCCCTAAGGAACAAGATTATGATCCCTGTACCTACAATTAAGCACTCTAAGATAAATATGCAGAGTCTTAGCAAAAAGCAATGATATCTGAAATAGAATATATAGATTCCAATCAGGTCTGGGTACTTGTAGAACCATCTGTTGGTGTAAAAGATATTAGATGCAAGTGGGTCTATAAGAGAAAAAGAGGATCAGACGGTAAGTTTGAAACCATTAAATCTTAGCTTGTTGCAAAAGGTTTTACTCAAGGAGAGGGCATCGATTATGAGAAAACCTTTTCGCCAATAACCATACTTAAGTCTATCATGATTCTTTTATCTATTGCAGCTCATCTCGATTATGAGATTTGGCAAATGGATGTCAAGACAGCTTTCCTTAATGGAAGTCTTGAGGAAGACATCTATATGAAGCTACCAGATGGGTGTTCGACATAACAAAAGGTTAAACGAAATTTTTGTTTTATTGAACGTATAAAGTATGACGGTAGAGAGAATTATGGAAAAGTGTGACGGTAGAGATCGAGCACTGCAGCTGCTCCTTTACTCTGTTGATGATCTTACGATGAATCAACCTTGCTCTGGCTCTCTGGTGCCTTTGATGGAACTCTGGGGTCACCGATCAAGAGGTTGTCTGGAGGAGAAGATCTCTTGGAGGTGGTTGTTCTTCTGTTGGTTGGTTGGTGGATTGTTCCTTCTTAGATGAAGGTTGTCGCCCTGTAAGTTGAAGGAGAACTCCTTCTATTTATAGTGAACCGCACACATACACGATGTGCATTAGGGTTCTTGAGATATGAAAGAATCTGTCGTCATTGTACGGTGCGAGCTTCTTCGATGCTGACACATGGCGGACATTCAAAATTCACCTTAATCGAGATCTCTGGTGGTTATTAACATAACCGAAGGAGATGACACGTGGCGCGTGTCGATTTGCTTGCTCGGATACAACTGAGTAAATCTTGGGATTTCATTCTAGATTTGGAGTCAAATTGATCCTCGTCTAAGATTTAAATCAATCTGATATGATATCAATCATGATTTAATCCTAATTATTTCTGAAGTAGGCAGTTTAAACAAACCAATTAGGGTGGACCTATGATTCTTTAGCCTCTGGTGAGGACTAAGTACTGATATGCTTCTGGAGCGACGAGTAGAACGTGCTTCTGGAGACGATAGAGCCTCTGTGCTTTCCGACGACGAGTGGACTTTGTTTCGAATGACGAAGAGGCTTCTGTACATTTAGAGCAATGATGAAGCTGTGTTTCAGAGTAATAGAGTCACCGTGCTATAGGCGACAATTAGACTTGTTCTTCAGGTTGGCGAGGTTATTGTGCTTTTGGAGCGACAAGCTGACTTGTATTGACTGCAGTAGGAGTTCCCAAGTCTCTTATAGAGAAGTGACATAAGCTTCTGGATCGTAGCAGATGAATACAACGTGGGAATGGAGATGGTGTGAGTATCACCATCTTGTGCCTCATGTGGACGCATGTAAGTAGCTTTGCCTCTGAATTTGAAGGCATTGGCTTTAGAGGAAATGATATAAAACCCTTGTGTGTCTGGAATTAGCGCAGGCTGGTAGTTGTACCTCTGGAGTGAAGACACTAGTTTTTTAAGTAAAGAAAAAGGTCGGGGCCTACCACCATCTTGCTTCTGAGGTTGGCACAGGCGAGTACTTGCGCCTCTGGCGCCTTGAAGGCTTTAGCTTCTGAAGTAAAGAGAGATAAATACCAACTCTTTACGGACTTCCCTCTTAATTGCCACCGTAAAATAGGGAATTCCAAATGTCTAAGACTGACATTCATCATGCTGAGTCTTAGGTTCTTCCCATTAATGCGGGAATTCTGACCGTCGGCCATGTGACGTGCTCTCTGGGCCATTTTTGTTCCTACAAAAGGAAAAGTTCTCCTATAAAGAGTTGCTGCCTTCTTCTTGGCATCCTTCACTACCATACGAGATCCAAACATAGCTTTGATCGGCGATCAACCTTGTATAAGTTGGCGGCTGGTTGAGGCTTTTCTCGTTCATAGGAGTCATGTTCTTATAGAAGAACTCTGTGTAAAAGAAGCCATTGCTGCCCTTAAGGAGTATGTAAGTGTCCTCCTTAGGAAGTTCAACTCTAGGCGACGTCAGGGGGATCTTCGAGGTCCTGACGATCTAGGTCATGGGTGGATAGCCAACCCGAAGAGACACATATTGTGCTATGTCCTTCCCATTCAGGGCTTCGCGACCTGCTGTACTTTTTGAAGGCTCGGGCCAATGACTGCTTCAGGAAACTGCTTACTTTGGCCGAGTACCTCATATGATTATAGGAGGCAGTGCCTATAAAAAGGTCAGAATATACCTCGTTGGATGTCAATCTTCTGTCATGCAGAAGAAGGGCTACCCTTTGACCAAGATCGAACCCCTTGTAGACCCTTCTAGGCTCTGTCGAATATGTACCAGATCCTTTGTAGACGAACAAAATTAGTCCTATTTGCTTAGTCTCGATGTGTCTGTACTAGACTTTTGTAGACGTGTCAAATAAGGGACTTCTTTCCATATCTTCTGTTTTGTCTTTTTAGCACTTGGGCTATGCCTTTGTATCATCTGCTCTGTGGCGAAGGGATATCATCAGCTGAGATTTTTCATGCTTCTACATGACCCCTTTCAAAGTTTTCCGAACTTGAGTCAAGCTCGAGATACTTTGAACAGAAGCATGAACACGTGGCAGGATTGTAGGAGCTGGGTGATGGCTGGTGTCACGCCTAGCTCTTTAGCATTAATTGTCCTGAGTCATCATTTCAGAGCAGGAGCTCCTGATGACTTTTTCATATTGGAGCCTCTTACATCTTTGCAGGGATTGCGAATCTCTTTAGCAGAGGAGGTTCAGAGTCACGTTCCTTCGGTCACTAGCAGTACTGTTATCTGACATGGAGTACAGCTTTGGCTTAGCTTATAAGCTTCCTTCTGATCGACATCTGGCTCGTGTTTGGACCATGCTAATAGTCAATATAAAGGACTGTCCCTTCTAAGAGAAGACTCAGCTACTTCCATAATTGCCTTGTATGTCGGACACTCGGCTGCTGACGACCCTGTAGTTTGCTTGAGGCGGCCGTTGGTGGAAAACCTTTTCATCCTGAAAAAGCTATAGTATAACTACTACTGGATCTCGAGACGTCCCCACGATCTAGATGTCATGGGCATTAATGGCCTCTCAGACCTTTGCCTTTCTAGATTTAGATTGCTTGCCATTTCGAGGAATAGCAAGGCCTGTAGCTGTGGTTGCTCCCATGGTGGCGAGATAGGGGAGTCCTATGCTGGTTTTCATCTTAGGCCAGTAGCTACTTCGGACGGTGGCTACCTTTTAACCTGGAAGTGATTGTCTCTGTCACCGCCTCGCCCTCGCTATTGAGAGTTTGTACTGCAATTTTAGCCTTTTTGCTTCTGTGTATATCACTATGAAGAGTCTGTAATAGGTCTTTGTAGCCACATATTTTTATATATAGAAGCTTTCCTATCCCCTTACTGTTGTCTTCAAAATAAATAGGAAATCTTCAACATGGATTTTCCTGATCAGAGGTAATAAGGACATGGTAGGCTTAATCTTTGTCGAGATATAACACAGTAATCCAGAGGTAATATGGACGAGAACTATTTTCTAGACCGTCGGAATAACAGTTTGCCATTAAATATCAAAGACAGGTATTACAAAAATACTGAAATTGATTGCAAACTCGCTTGTACAAAGAAAAGCCTAGAAAAAAATCCTAGGAAACAATCTAAGTACAATTGTTTAGTTTTTGATTCTGGGGTGACTGTGGAGGCTCGGGAAAGTGTATCAACTCTGCCTTACTCCTTGGACTATCCGACGCAGTCTTTAGCTCTTGAAGAAATTGCCTGTCGAAGGTTGCCACCTATTTGAAGGGGTGTGGCACCCTGCTATTTATAGTGATAGGTGTTTTGAGCAGCATAGATGGCCCGTGGCCATGTGGCTAATCAGTACGTGAAGACCCGCTCTTTGGCGGCCAGCTGGCAATTTGTTAGGATTTTGTTGCAGCAAATCTAGGTGGTTGAGACTTGGTCAGCCTGCCACGTGTCCTATCGTAGGATAGAAATCATTTTGAGTCGCATGAGCCTCTCAGTTTTCGGCCATGTTTGGCCGCATAAGACTCATGCATCTTAAGTCGTAGCCTTCCTTAGTCCGCATGTAGCTTAAGGACTTTTGAGCCGCATAGATTCTGTATTTTGGGCCGCATAAAGCTCATGCGGCTTAGGTTACAGTCACCCTTGGCCGAATGATGCTCAGAGATATTAGTGCCGCATATGTTTGAGCCGCATAAGGTTTATACGGCTTGGGTAGCAATCCTTCTGGCCGTATGACTATGTCTAAGCACATGAACCCTATTTTCAGTGACATGACATTTTGTCTGATCACGTCTTATATTTTTTTATCAGAGCTGTCATTTTTGTCAGTTTTGACAGAATTTGTCAGCTTCATCAGACGGACTGATCAACTTGGTCGCATATCTTTATTCTGTGGCTCGAATCAGTTTGGTTATCGACGGGCCGTATAGGGTGCTGAATCTGTCATACGGCTCTCCTTTATGCGGGACCAGTTTGGCCTAAAGTACTTATGCGGTAAATTGTGACCCGCATAAACCCCATATTTTTCATGCTTCTACAAAACCACCTTCAAAGTTTTCAAATTGCAAATTTGAAATACTTTAAATAAGAAGCATGGAGATATGTCAAGCCGAAGGGTGTCTTCAAGTCAGGAGAGACCTTTAGTCACAGGAAGATCTTGAGCCACAGAGAGACTTCGAGCCATAGAGGAATCTTGAGCTGTAGGGAAATTTTGAGCTGCAGAGAGAGCCCATCCAGCTGCCAGTTGTCACTACTGTATTTAATTCAGTTTTGGATTTGTGTTCTCTTTTCGAGATATAGCCGACGGTCACTAGGGATAAAATTCCTACGCGACGTCATTATCTTTAATGATCTCGAGGATCGAAGAGGCACTTTTCGAGATAAAGTCGACGGTTACTAGTGATAAAATCCCCAAACGTCGTCATTATCTTTAATGATCTCGAGAATCGTAGAGGCACACTTCGGAAACTCTATAAATAGGGATCATTCGGAGAGAGATTTTTCTCTTTCACTTTCTTCTCCTTCGTCTTCATCTTTCTTTCTCAATTTAGCCATGGCTCCAAAATCTTCTAAGTCGACTGGTGCTGCGGCCAAAGGGAAGGGACTTGCCTCACCATCGAGAGCTGCAGACTCTCCTTCTATTCATCCCGACGTGCAACCCCTATCAAGGGTAAGGATGGGAAGACGACGACTAAAATTTTGAATAGCTATATCGCATATTTTATGCGCGGGCTTGTCATATATTACCTCTGTGCTTTAAGCCTAGTCGATGCATGCCCTATCTCATTTGGACCGCATATGTTCTATATGGTTGGGCCGCATGGGCTGAGCCGCATAAGCGCTGTTCATTAGAACCTAAACCGCATAAGTGCCCCGGGACTAATCCGTATGAATACTTCATAATTGAGCCGTATAAGTACCTCCTGACTGAGCCTCATGAGTGTCTCATGATTAAGCCACAAGAGTAATTCATGACTGAGCCGCATGAATCGCCTAAGTGCCTCATGGCTGAGCCGCATGAGCACTTCATAACTGCGCTGCATAAGTGCCTTATGACTGAGCCGCATAAGTACCTCATGACTGAGCCGCATGAGCACTTCATGACTGAGCCGCATGAACCGCCTAAGTGCCTGATGACTGAGCCACATTAGTACTTCCTGACTGAGCCACCTAAGTGTCTCATGACTGAGCCGCATGATTTCTGTTTGGTTAGGTCGCAAAGCTGAAAAGGAGCCCATCTACTTTGTCTTTATATGGCTATCTTTATTTATTTATTTTGATTTTTTGCAGCATCCATGTCGAAGGCTGAGACCATTGTGAAGGAGGAGTTGCTGCCTCCTTTCATCAAATAAGAGTCACCATTTAAGGAGGAGGTGAAACCAAAAGTTGAGATAAAAGAAGAGCTGGCGTCCATCGGGGAGGGAATTACACCTAAGATTAAAGCTGCTGTAAAGGAGGAGCCCAAGTCTGAGGGCAGTAGTACTGGGAGTTCTGACTCTCCTGCCGCCGCCGAAGTCTCAGTCACATAGATCTTTCGTATGCGAAATGGCTCAGGGAATGGTATATGCCTCAACACAACTATGATCCTTGACTGTAAGGATCCGTGGGTTGCCATGTAATTGCTGTTTCCGAGAATATAAAAAACAAACGTTCGTATTTGTCTTTGTGTTTCGGTCTGTCGTTAGCTATAGTTTTTGTTTTGCTTCTTTTGGACTTCAGTGTAATCATTTACTGGAGGGGTAGTCCTATGAATGTAACTGATTTTGAATAAACAGAATACATTCACTCCATTCTTTATTTGTGAGATTTTGTGGTGCTTGTACTAGAGGGCCTAATACAACATTTTGTGTTTGATAAAGGACATCCCGCAGGGGGACTTTTTGTGGACCTATTGTCCTTTTATGCATCTGGAAATACGAGCAAATAGATTTGAATGATATTTTGGGGACCTACTGCTCTTTGGTACACCGGCGGTGCGAGTAATAGATTAGGATTAGTTTTATGGACCTATTACCCTTCTGCGCACTAGTGGTGCAGGTAATATATTAGAATAACTTTTGTAGACCTATTACCCTTCTGCGCACTGGCGGTGCAGTTAAAATAGATTTTGAAACAAAATCCAACAGAGGTAATATGGACGTGATAGGTTTTATGGTCTTAACACAATGTCTTTTATCTCAGGTTGGGCACAGGTGTTAAGTCGGGAAGACTATCGGTTTCAGAGGTAATATGGACGTACCACATGATAATCATGAATGATTTTTGGTGGACCTATTACCCTTTGCGCACTGGTGGTGCGAGTAATGGATTCAAGACAAAACCCAAGAGAGGTAATATGGACGTGATAGGTTTTGTGGTCTTAACACCATGTCTTTTATCCCGAGTTGGGTACAGGTGTTAAGTTAGGAGATTGTCTATATCAAAGGTAATATGGACAGTGATATATGACAATTAAAATATCAGAGTGGATGTTCAGAGGTATTAATATACGTGACTTGTCACTCGGAGAGATGCAATGTGAGTCCCCTTGGAGGGAAAAGAGTGTAAGTTCAGAGGTACCTGATATACATAACTCGACACTCTAGGTAGTATGGGACGTTTTTAAACATAGTATTTTTTAGGAACTTGCCGTTTATGGGCATCATGAGCAAGTCTCCATTCTGCTTTGCTAGCCGGTATGCGCCATTGGAGAATACAGTCTCGATGATGAACGAACCCTCCCATTTAGGCTGGAATTTGTCGGAGGTCTTGTGAGTCATGACCATTGGTCGGTTAACGGCCAAGACGAGATCGTCGACTTGGAATATTCTCTATTTGACTTTTTTGTTGAAAGCCCGAGAGATGCGCACTTGGTAGAGCTCTATGCTTTGTTGAGCTTGTAAACACTTCTCTTCTAAGGCCTCCAGTTCTTGTAACCGTCGACGGTGATTGTCATCGGACGTCAATCGGTAAGTAAGGGCCACACGAAGCGAGGAGATCTGAGTCTCCAATGGGAGAACTGCTGTCACTACCATATTTTAGCTTGAGGGTATTTTGGTCATTTTGTGACTTTTGAATTATTTATGATTTTGATTAATTGGTGAATTTTAGATTATTTTAATCATATTTAAATTGATGTATTATGATTTTGGTCATTTTCTATATTTTAATATTTTAGAATTTTTTTATATTTTTAATATTGTTTTTATTGGATTTGTTTAGTCGGGTTTGAGTTTCGTCTCGTTCCGACTTGTATTATGACCCGGGTAGCTTAAACTCTAGATGGGACCCAATATTAAGTTAAGCATGGCCCACAAAACCTAACATTTAAGTTAGTTAGTTAGACTAATTTTTATCATATTAGAATGGTTAAGTTAGAGACTCAGAACTAGATCATTTGACCCCAAACTTGAGCCTAGTCTAGACTTAACCATACGAGACTAAAGAGGGGAAATTAGGACATTCCCCATTAGCCCTAATAGACTCTTTATGGCAGCCACCTTTAGGGGAGAATGATTCATTCCATTCATTACAATCTTGTCTCTTTTATTTTTCTTTTGTTCTTCCCTAATTTTAGAGAGCCTTCCCTTTGATTTGATCTCCAAATCAAATTATTCCTTCACCAAATCTTTTCTCAATCATTCCCATTCTCAAAGGGAAGGGTGCTACCAAGGATTGGAAGAGAAGTGCAAGGAGGAGTGTCCACTTTGAGGGATGTTCGTATCGGAGCCGTATCCTAAAGGATTTTATTGGGATTCCACTCCCAATAAGTAAAACCCATCCTCTAAATCGATTTCCTTTGCATATTAATTAGTTTTGATTCCGTAGGATCCATCTTCATGCATGTGTCCCCTTTAGATTCAAATTTGAGGCCAATTGGAGCTCTCTTGAGGATTTTAGATATGTATCTTGTGTCCTACTTGATAGATCCCAAATTAGGACACCCCATGTGTATGTATGTATGGTAATAGTTTAAATAAATATTTAAATTCAGTTTTAGAATGGTTAGAGAGTGGATTGATATTAGTTAGGATGGTTAGAACAAGTTTCATTTGGATACCTATGTTGGTATCCAAATATCTTGGCATACATGTGTTTCTTTTGTCCAAAATAACTTAAATTCATCATAATATTCATCCACGTTTTTATTAACCAAAACAACTTAGAAATGGGATAACTTTTAGCTTAGAACTCCATTTAATCTTTTATTTTTTTAAAGAAGCGTATCGAAGTTAGCTTTCCAGATATATATTTTAATAAGCCAAAATTGTTCTAGAACTTTTTGTAAAATTATTTGAGTGTCAACTGTCTGAAAGACAAACGCGTTTCGGTGTTTTCGCGATTTCGGGAGCTTCCGGACACGAAAATGCAATCCGTTTGAAGTTTCAGAAAGCTAACACGAAGGGCTACGACATACTTTAATTCTAGAATTTAGTGAAGGCCCAATTGGTATAGTATTGGTTTTAAGTAGAAGAGTGACTATACGACATAGACATTTTGTGTAACCTATGAGCCTATGTAGTATGGATATTAAATGAATGTAGAGTATATAATGCATGATATGTTAGATGAATGAAATGATTTATATGTGATATTTATCCTCTTTACATTAATATATATATATGGTTGAATGCAAGCATGTAGGAATGCAATCAATGTAATATATGTATTCACATATATTTTGAGTTAAATATATGAGTTTCTATGCATATATTATATGTATGCATGAATGAATGTAATATAATATAGAATATGCATATATGAATATAATGTATGCAAGTATATAATGTATTCAAATATGTATGTATGCATCTATATATGTATGTATAGGTGAATGAATGAATGCAAGTATGCATATATGATATGTATGTAGGCATGTATGCAATGTATGTATGTATACATGATATATATGTATGTATGTATGCAATATAAGCATGTATGAATGTATACATGTATGTTGTGTATCCATGTATAAATGTGTGGTTACATGAATCAAGTATTTATATAGTGATAACATGAATGAATGAATGTATAAATGCATGAATGAATGTCATATATGAATGAATGAATCAAAGGTATAAGTAAAATATAATGAATTATAATGAATGTTAACATATATAATGTATAAAAGTATGTATATAAATGTGCATGAATGTATATATCTATGTAACTATGTAAATATGCATGATGTAACATATGCCTATATATATAAATATGTATGTAATATGGATATGCATGTATGTATGAAGGTATGTATTTATATATAGTATCTATTTTATATTATGTATTGTTGTGGTTCACGTTGTCTTGTGATTGTGTGTGTGCTAGCCTAGGCTTGGTTAGGCCTAGTGAGACTTGTTAGGGCTAGGACTTGACCTAGTTGACCTAGTTTGACTAGTGTGGTTGACTAGAGTTGACCAAGTGTTGACTTTAGTCTAGTTTGACCTAGACAGCATGTAGATGCATTGTAGCAGTCTATTTTACTATTTTGGACATGTAGTGACTTGTACTGTTCTATAGGAGCCAGACACCACTCCTCGGATAGTATAGTCTCTTCAGATATTTAGGATACCAGGCGAGTACATTCTCTGATCATTTCATATCTTGTTTAGGATTATATTTCCTACTTTAGATTACATTACTTGATGCTGACACGTTGGTATCACGGATTGGTACTATATGGATCCCTACATGAGATGTTATCCCCCTCGGGAGCATCAGATACTTCATGTCATATGTTTCAAGTACATCATATATTCCTCGCTGTCATGTTATTCATGTTTCTCATGTGCTTCACCCTCGTTCATGCACGCTCAGTGTACTCTCATATGATCTCATGTTCGGTCATGTTTCTCGTGTACTTCAAGTATAACCTGTACTTCATGTGTACCCATTTATGGGCCTTCATATGAAATTCATGTGCACTCATTTATGAGCCCTCATGTATACTTCATGTGCACCCATTTATGGGCTTTTATGTGAAAATTATGTGCGTAACATTACGTGTCTGGGTCCTTGTGTATTGATTGGGGTATGGGGGATTATACGTAGTCATGTGAACAATTCCAAAGTAGTATAACCATGTGCGCCTTTTTAGTATATTCATGTGCAAATCCAGCCATTCACATGTCGACTTTGTACTCTAAATCACTAGTCACTGATAGTTCTCTACTTATAGTAGATATTTCCATTACAGTTCTTTCTATTTACATCATGTACATTCTTTCAGTTTTATGTATCGTACTCTCTTGCATGTTTATATTTTCTAACCTGTTATGATCTGCGTGAGATGTATTGTGCTCGCTCCTGTCCTGACTGGACCTGTTGAAAATTTTACAGAGGATGATGAGGCTCTGGTGTCTACCTGTTATGGTGCAGCTATAGACAACACTTGTGACTTGGACCCACTTGCAGTAGAGGATCTGCCACCAGTGGTTTAGACTACTAGCTTAGACTCTTACCTTGTTTTCTCATTGATACCTTATTGTATATATTGGAAGTTTGTTTTATCTGGATGTTTGTGGAGATGTTATTATAGACACATAGAATTATTTCTATTGTATCTCTTGTGTGGATTCGTTTATATTTATCTATCTATCTTATCGTTTTTTTGCCTTAGATGTGATTGAGACTATATTCTATTATGTCACCTCCATTCGGTGTGTATATACTGTACAGGTACCTTATATATTGTTAAATGATTGACCTAGGACATCATTATAACCGCCGACACTATGGCGTAGGCTGGATGTACCCACTTCTCGTGCCCTAACTCTAGGGTGCGGGTCGTGACATATTTTTAGTGGTGGCCCATGCATGATCGAGATTATGTAGTGGTATTCGAACTAGAGTATCACTACAGCCTGCAGTAGGATTAGGATAAATTTTTGAGGGTACTCAATCACAGTTAGTATTCCTTGAGAGATTCCTGGGACAACCCTTAAGAATCATATTTAAACTTCAATTTGAAATCCTTTTCCTTGTTTTGTTTCGCTCTCACTCCTTGATTATTGACTTTGATTTTTGATGGATTGTTGTTGATTTTAATTTTCCTATCGAGATGAATTTTATGTCCTGAGTTACGATATTTTCTGATAACATATGTTGACGGGAATAACAGGAATGGTAAAATGTCTACTTGATTATGGAATATGTAGTTTATCGCAGCCATATTAGCTGGCGTGTCAAAAACATAGAGACCTGACTTTGGATGTACGTATCTTGGTTATGAGATTTAGAATTTCTCGCAGCTATACTAGTCGACATAGCGAGAATTCCAGACGACATAATTATAGAGGTGCATACCCCAGTTATGGAATCTATCGTTTATCGCAGCCTTGCTTACTGGCATGACGAGGACTCTGAGTAACTTGATTTTTGACCGATGCATATAATTATCAGATTGTATCTTGAGAAGATTTTTTAAACATATCAACTCTATCACACCCTTCCGTTGTTATAAAATTGTATTCCATCATCAAATAACTTAAGAGTAAGGATATTTTAGTTTTGTAGAGCTTAATCATATGTAGTTCTTTCATAGTGTAATGATATGATGACATGTAGAGTGTCGGTGCCGTAAAGATGATAGTTAGCATTGGTATTAGAATAATAACCCATTATAGATGATTCCCTGTTATTTACAATACCTACCAGTTTTCATATAGGATGTTAGTCTGCCTTCAACCTTGATGATTTATTATTTTCTCTTACCCTTTCTAGTAAGGCACCCATGACCTGAGCATGTCCTTGAGTATAGTTGTAGCTTCACCTGAGACTGAGAGGTCTATATATATAGATAGGATACAGATGATATTAGGCATATGGGATATGGGTTTGGTTGGTATCTATAGGTCATTGTTGTATAGGGTATTGACACGTTGTTTAGCCTGTAATTGGTCTAGTTTTCTATTTTTAGTTGAGTTCTCTTTGTGTTGAGTTCAGTCATGTTTAATCAACCTTTATAGACAGTGTGCAGACCCTTCACTAGATACCCTGTCCCCTTGGTTCAGACTTGTACAAGTTGTTTACTGTACTCAGTATTTATTACCTACCATATTGCCACTACACCAAAATAGCCATTTTGGAACGGAGGAATTTTGTTCCAAATAATTTTCGGAACGCCTATATGGCGTGCCTAATTGTGGGCTGCCAAATATCTTGGAACGGAATGCAAGCGTTCCAAAAGACATATATTGGAACGGTTTAAAGGCGTTCCAGATTTGGAACACCAATGTAGTGTGCCTAAAAAGCATTTCAAATTAAATTTTTTACACTTACTGGAACAGCTAGAAGGTGTTCCAGTTTTGGAACACCTTAAATGCATTCCTAAGAAAGTGTTTCAGTTTTTTTTTGCATTTAAAATTAAAAAGTGTTCCAGTTTTGGAACACCTGCCAAGTGTTCCTAAAAAAAAATTTCATATTAATTTTACACCTTACAGGAACCGATAAAAAGTATTCCAGTTTTTTAATAACTGGAACGCATATTAATATATACACAATATATTGGAACGCATATTAATATATAAACAATATATTACACAATTGACAATATCTTCCATAGCAGAAGTACATGCAATTACATTGTTATGAACTCTCTTTTTCCATCAAACTGATTAACCAAATGGCAATTGACAATATCTTCTATAGTACAAGTACATGCATTACATTGTTATGAACTCGGTTCTTTTCTCAAACTGACTAACAAAATGACAATTGACAATATCCATTGTGGACATTGAGGGTAAAAATGATGCCATAACAAAAGTTTGCACACAATTCAAAGGCTTCTCCTCCACTACGGGATATAGAAATATTGATCTCCTTATGAGCTTCATCAATAGAGTACAACTGTTATAGAAATGTTGAATCTCCTCATGAGCTTCAAGCAATTGACATGAAACTGCATGATAAATGAGGAAGAGGTTGAGGAAAACTAGATAAATTAGTGAAGACTCAGTTTAACATGAAACAATACCATTAATCTCAAGACAAAATAAAACAAACGCAACATTGAAAATAATTTTACTAGAGTACAACTTAATCATGTTCCATAAAATCTACTACATGGTTAAATAATTTCAACAGTTGCATCTTAGAGGCAGTTTTCATCTAAATATATAAACACACATATAAAATAGATGGATCAGTATTCAATAAAATAAGAACCAACATGTTGAGAGAGCATAAAGTGCAAAAGTAACAGGCACAGAAAATTATGTTAGATGGTATGAACATGATGAGTAATATAAGGGATAAGAAGATCAGTTAAAAAAAATTGTTCTTAAGAATAAAATCATATAAGGGAAGAACCTAGGGTGATGCATATGTAAGACATTATATGGAATTGGATGAGCTGAAATGCATATAAAGTGTTATTACTATGTACAAATCTATTCATTCTGCAGATTCCAAACACCATCCTTTTTATTGCTGAATGCTTCTTGAGTCATTCTTATTTTAGGTAATATACGACCTCAAAACCACACCTGCAAAGCATCAATGCAAATTATTTAAAATGGCAAATGCAAGATGATCAAACAAATGCATATAACACGCTGGCATGTTTGATCTAATCGGACAAAGCGAAAGCAAGCACAGGTGGTTTAGATCATAGTGAAGGAAAATGCAAATGTAATAGAATAGATACTGAATGCAAACATAATGAAACAAATATTGGTTACTGTCCAAAAGAACAAAAAAAAAGAGGGCACTCAGCTTGATTAAGTCAAGATCTAAACGACTAAAAAAGAATTTAATTGGACAAGAACATTGCAAAAAGACTCGAGTCCCCAATTAACCAACAATCAAAACAAAGAGCATGAAAATACAATAAGCATATAAATGAAACAAAACAAAAGAAAGTATGCATAGCTTATCAGTTATGGATATTTGAAACAGAATGATACCTTGTAAATTGTACATGCTGAAAAGCAAGTTTGGATTGTCCATCACCCGTATCCCAAACACCTTGTAAATTGTTGATACCTTGACACCATTTATAGACGAGAAGTGGAGGTGGTTCTGAATCAGCAGGTTTAATCCAATTAGGGAAAAGATGTCGCTTGTCGCCCTCATATCATAGATATTGATCAAGATATGCATCTGTGATTTTCTCCAGAGGTTCAATTTTATAGACTGGAATCAGATAACTATACAAGTCCATAAACTCAATGCCCACCTGAAAGAACAAAGCAATTCAATAACAAGAATCATAATTCAAATCCAATGGTTAAAACAAAACCAAAGTTGAGCTTACTTCTTTAAAGGCACGTTGGGTAAGAAGGTGACGCTTTATCCTGGATAGCGCTTCATGTGGATTGTCATAAGCCTGTTCAATCAGACCCTATTCCTCCCTTTCTAATTGGTTTAATCTTACCCCCACACTATAAGATTCCTTCAGCCTCTCCAATGCAAGGATGAGAAGTTTGGTGTCATGTTTGCATGATAATGGGGGAAATGGTATCGGTGAAAATTTTCTTGACTCTAACCAATGGACTGTTGTAGTGTAAATAGCCACTGCTTCTTCAGGTGTAACATATGGACCATCCTTCAAATAATTGTGTTGTCTTTCCTACAGGAGAACATGAGGATAACAGGACAAGAAATTAAATGAAGGAAAGAAAATTATGAACAAGGTGTCCAATCAAAACTTGGAAAATCTTGTAAGAGTAGAAAATGCATGTTGGTTGTATAAATAAGATGGCAAATGTATATACAGATAGTAAAAACGAGCAAATTGACCACCACTTCCATGAGAGCTATTGGAGAAAATTGCTCTAAGTTGTGTACATTTGAAACTTGGTACAGTTGAATGACCTTGCAATAAGGCCCCTTGCTAGTGGATGTAGATCAATGCAAAAATTCAAGCTCTGCCACAATAAGTTCAGGTTTTTTACATAATCCATTTATTCTTGAGTTAGATATTCAGCTTTATTATATCCCCATTCAAATCTTAAAATTGTTGGAGAAGCAATTTTGTTGTCTACATGTCTGATATGATTTGTATACATTTTATATTGACATACGTCATTTTTCACTCTTCAATACATAAACAAATAATTATAAGAAGTGAATTTGTTATATGTTGCAAGGATACAAATAAGATGACATGATATGGTGAGATAAACACACCATAAATTTTGGGTTTGTCCTAGTGTTTTGGTGATATTACTTTGTAATCTAGAGGAAACTTACACCACATCAAATTGGTATGAATAAACTTAAGTATATAGCCCTCAGATGCGTGCTTCTTCAACTATTATGCAAACTCCATATTTACTCTAACTATCATCCTCATAGTATCAAAGTTTCAATAGTTGATTTGGTGATATTACTTTTTTATATGGTTCTGTTACTTTTTTATGGTTCTATTACATTTTTTATTTTGCTAACTCAAAGATGTTTTTTAAGAACTAAATTGTATCGACGTGAAACAACTAAAGTTTAAGAAGTGAGGGATGATATATTCTTCACACTATATTAAGGCTCTTTGAATAGGCATATGAATTTAAGCATCAAGACTCCTACCCGAAACTAATGTGAAAAGTTGTGGCATGATATGTTCTTAAGAACAAAACATGATCCTGTATACCCAACATTTTGGCTAAATAGAAGAACATGGTGCATTTTTTCATAAATGTTGAAATATTGGCTGAATCCACAAAGAATATGGTGCATATTTTTCAGAAATGTTGAAATGTACGAATCTGATGTTTTGGGTTCATAAGTAGTGTTCTCCAACCTGGTACTTTTTAGTTTCTTACTGCTGCTCTCGGACACAATTTCACCGTATCCTTATTTTTCATCATGTAAGCACCTGATGAATAGGTAAGATAACTTGCACAAACTACTTGGTCCTTGATGTTTTTAAAGTATTTCCTATGTTCTTGTATCCCATATGTATTTATATATGTATACTAGAAAGATGCAACTGCAAGCAACAAGGCGAAAGTATAATTAATATGTAAAGTTGGAAAGTTGGAAAGTATAATTAATATGTAAATATTGATAGTATACCGAGTGGAGGAAGTCTGAACATGTAAATACTTGAGTTGGACTATTTTCTGGATTAGTTCATATCAATCCATAATAGACAAGCATCCAGTTTATGGAATAGCTGTCAATGGGATACTGATTAGCATAAGTAGAGTATGTGCAATTTAGCACAAGTAGTCAGGGACAAAAATAAGGAATACTAGGAGCCTAGCCTGGCGTATAATGGCCACTGCCCAGTCAATACAGCTTCAAAATAGTCAACATAGAACTAAAAAATGAACAAGCCTTAAACAATTACATTAATATAGGGGAAAGAAAAAGAAAAGACAACACTTGAAGAAGCCCCAAAATGCCTATGCATTCGAACCCATGGAGGAGCGGTATAGCTTCTTTTTTGGTAGCTTGAAAGAGAGATTGATGGACCTTAATCGATTTATTTTAGAATGAAGCATTGCATTTATTAGTTCCAGTAAAAGGAAAAGGAAAGATACCTGTGATAAGGGGTCTACAATACTAAATATGGACGGACGGATTACCAGTTGAGCAATTGTGTGTCTTTTTCTTCTATAATTATAGACTATGAAGTATGAAAAAATATTACTACAATTGTGCACTTTTTAAAGTACTAATAAGAGAATTTGGATTTGTAGGCTCTACTGGGGCTTATTGTGGAAATCTTGGCATCAATTTTTTAAATTCTACATTATCTGCAGCTTCTTCACCCAATATACATGCTGACAAAAACTCATCTACTGCAGGTAATATGGAAAACTATATATTAGCATACAAGTACAGCATGATCTCCATAAATTATAGAAGTTCCAGTAAAAGCTTCACCTTCACAATCTACAGCACGCTAATAACTATGGAAGGCTTCACAAGGATTAACATACAATTTTTTTTCACAATCTACATGCTAATGGTACATTATGATAGGCAACCTTGTTATTTGTCCCTTCACTACTGAACCAAGGTTCGCATCACCCTTACTAATTGGTTTACCTGCAATAATTTTTTCTTTTCATTTATATGCTTTTACAACCTTACTATGCTTTTACACGTTTGCTATTGGTCTTTTTTTCTATCTCATCTTGCAGGCTTTCGGGATATTTAATCTCCCAACTTCAATCTTAGCCAAGAGAAAGGAGATAAAGAATAACATTATTATATAGTATTATTGCTAGAAATAATGATATTAATATTATATTTTTTATCATTATAATCTAAGAGGAGAAAAAGATGAGAACCTGCTCAATGACATCTTGTGAAAGGCGTCCTTGACATTATACCTCATCAACACGTACCGAGACCAAGCTGGTTACATGAACAAATCTACTTTGCTCATCCATCAATGTATCCATAAGGTTCCATAATTCAATAAGGGTGCTTCCTAGATCTTGAAGCTACAAAATAAAAGCACCTTCAGCTAATACAAACATGCTGATAAGGGACTCTATCATAAAAGATAATATTTGGGCAGTCTTGTCTGAGATAAACAAAAAAAAATATAAGCCAGTATTGTCTCAGCTTCAAATTAATGCTTCTATATATCAAGCAAAGAAGGATTACAGTTCTTTCCCATATCAAAGATGGTTTCCATTCAGTTGATAAAGAGCAACAAAAAGAGCCTATATAGCAAGGACAATAACCTTAAGGGAAAAAAAATACGCCTAAGAAACAGTTAACCTTGTATAGGAACAAACATACCAGTATCTCTAAGCTTGAACACGAATAAGCATTGCATATGTCATCAAACAACTGCATGGACTTTTCTGTTGCAGGTATACAGTTACATTAAGAAGAGCAGTAAACTCAAAAAATTAGTACAAAGATTTGATTAAAAGAGTATTAAGTTTGATAATGTCACTAGGCAACTTCTGATTTTTTAAGTTTAAGCAGGACTTCAGTCCTAAACAAAGTCTACTTCAAAGTTCAAACATGGTTGGCAAATTGCAGGGCCGGCCACCCATCCCAGTGAGGCTTCCCTTGATACCTACATTGGCTGCACAAATTAAAAATAAGACTAAAGTTATAGATATTGAGATAATAACTTTGAACAAAGGTGGTGCACTGTCTTACCGAAAACTCCATGTCGATATTTCATCCTGTAGCACTATAATTGTCTCCAACAATATCATATATCAGAACTTTGCTCTTGAAGACCTCCCTGTTCCCTTTCACATATCATGTTTTTGTTCTTGTATTAAATCAATAATAGTTTTCCTTCATTTTGATTTGTGGGTAAACTTCAGTAAGTACATATGTTTTAGAGTAATTTTTAGAAACATTGAGTCCGGATCTGGTTGTTGGCACGATAGTAGCATGTTTCAATGTATAAAAATAATGACATAGAATATTTTAATAGCTCAATAATAGGAGAACTAATCATTCACCAGGTTTATAAATTCTTCTTCACTATTCATCTAGAAACATGTTAGTATCTGCATCGGTTCAGTAAAGCAATCAAGTGTCAACTTGATGATAACCCTTCAACCTTTAACATCATGTATGTACAATTGTTAAGAAAGACGACAAACTCAGGTTGGATACATGGACAAATTTCAAAGCTGGATTGTCTGACTACTGAACACAAGTAAATGCAAGAGCTGACTTGATCACTAATGCAAGGTTCAAGCATAGTTCTAGTTTAAATATGACCATTGGAAGGTTCAAGCAAAATTTAACTAATAAAGAAGACAATGATAAAATAAGCAATACCTTAACAAACAGGAAGTTCTTGGTGCCTCATGACTTACTCTTTCAAAAATCCAATATAAATAGAAATACATAAACAAATATTTGTGCACATCATAAAGTATTTACCTGCATCTTGACGTGTTAGCGGTAGTGGAGGCGAATGAGATGACAGGAGGGCTACCATATCTGGGGTTCACTAAGATAGTCTAATTTTACGAAGATTCTAATCTTGTGAGTGTCAAGATAATTGGGAGTTGGGAAAACTTAAAAAAATCTGTTGGTGTGTTTTTTAAGGAGAACAAATCTCAGCAACATTGTTGTACCAGGTTGATGATCGAAAAAATTGGTACATGTTTGCTCAGGCGTAAACTCAGTAAAGTAACTGTAGGCTCAAAGCACCAAGGGTAAGAGTTTATAACCTAGCCATCTCCAAATTTACTAGATGAAATATTAATAGAATAGTGTAGATATCTAGATGCTCCTCCACAACCTGGACTGACTGAAGGAGAATGACAAGTCCAGTCCAACCTAGAAAAATTACAAGGATCATACTTGAAGTCCTTCTCAAAAAATTTAGTCGAATAAGAGTTCACTACAAAACACCAATGTAATGATTCCAAAGTTAGCAAACATTCGTAGGGCTTTATCCAACAAGTTCTTGGCATTGGCCACTACCATGCTACAGTGCACCAATGAACTAGCTTGTGACCGAATGCACCTCATAACCGTTGGGAGAAGAAAGTGAGGAGGAGAAAGGGAGAAGAAAGTGAGGAGGAGAAGGGGAGAGATGAGTAAGGGGGAAATATTTTTGTGAGCGATTCAAATATCCAAATATGATTAGCTCCATGGTCAAGCCATTCAAATATCCAAATGTGATTAGCTCAAGGAAGGGGGACAATAGGTTGTGATTGATTATCAAGAAGTAAAAGAGTACAAAGCCTTTTGCAGATCAAGACTCAACCAAAGGCATCATCTTAAGACCAAGTTGGTTCAAGCATATTGTTATTTCAGTTTTAAATGACTCTCCGATTAGTGTCTATTGTTATTTCAGTTTTAATTTTTTTATTGAATTTGATGCTGGATATGTAATATATTCCAAACCACAAGATAGATTTTCGATGCCATGAAACATCAACAAAATCTATAGTTGTACGAAAGAAATTGTAGCTTATGTAAAACCATGTTAATAAAATACATGCATGCCAGATCAACCAACAACAAATAATTTGCCTCTAAGCATTAGTAATAATTCATCAACACAAAGAGCAAAATAAAATGACTACTAAGATTATTGTCTCAGAGCAATTACGTAAGATTATTCATGCATCATAGAAGTCAAAATACAACCTAGAAAGAACCGGCACTCAAAAATTAGTGTTGTATCTATGCTATGTTGTGTTGGACACATATCAGACATGGCTGAAATATCAAAATACACACTAGGGTATGCCAAAATAAGGGTCATGTCTGTCCATGTCCACATCACGTGTCATAACCGTGTACACGCATACATATATAACAATATAACATCAACAACAAGGCCTTAACCCAATTATTCATGATATTGAAAATTAATTCTTAAGTTTGATCTATGGAAGTTTTCGATGATAATAATTACCTCTGTCTCTGTTTCGCACTTGACAATTTGACATCAAGCTGTTGTAGCCAGAGAGTGAGATGGCTAGCAATTCTCTCGCCAAGGAACCAAGAAATGAAGTGGCATCCTGGGTCGAGTTCATCAAACTTCGCAAACTACCCTTTGATACCATATCCACCTAATCCACACGCACATTACACGACGAGAACCTAAACAAAATTTCACATCATCATTTCATCAAACACAAAACAGCCTAAGAAGATATATTGCAAGTAAATAACAAAGAAAAACTCTAACTTACTCTCCTTTCCTTTTAGTAAAATCAAAGATGCTGTCGATAAATGTACCATACTTACTGCAATCTAAACTATCACGTCCCCTCGTAGAAGTCCCCGTTGGCATACGACTTGAACTCGTTCTCGTTCTTATGGTCAGGGGACCAGGCTCCTCAATAACTGACTCCATTGGACCCCTTTGTCCGCCCGTCGCAGAACTCCCCCTCGAACGTGGCCCCCGACAGTCACGAGAACTTGCCCTTCCCTGAGGACTTGTCGTGGCGCCAGTCGCCCTCGTACATGCACCCGTCGTGCCACATGTACTTGTCCAAGTTGTAGGGGCGAATGCAGGAGGAGGATGTGGAGGACAAAGGGTTTCTGCCGTAGGAGATATATAGTTGAGACATGGGGGATCCGTCGGACTTTTTTGGGATGGAAAAAAAAATTGGAATGAAAAAGGTATAGGTGTTTTTAATTTTGGGGACAACGTTTGGGCGGCAAACATAAGTAGTTCCCACTGTATTTTTGCATCATTCACGACATGCAACTTGTGTCGTCTTTGATGATATACTCTTACGGCTCGCATAACGAACGTCTTTAATATTACGACGTGCATATGTACGTCGTATTAAGGTAAAAATAGCACACAAAAATGGCCATCTGACTTATTTATGGCGTACTCTAAAATGTGCGCCGTTAAATCATTATTTACGACGTTCATTTCTATGCATGCCTTAATTCTAATGCCGTAAAAAGTCATTTTTCTTGTAGTGAACAAGAAGGTTATGAAGTAACTTTGTACCTTTCCATTTGTAAATTCATGCCATCCGAGCATTTTATTTATTGCATACTTCTCTGCGGCAACCAACTTAATGTAGTTATGACTTAAACTTACCAATTGAAACAAAAGTAACAAGTCCCCAGAATTTTGGTACAACAAAATATGCTAGCATTGAAGACCTTATCAAAGTAACTGAATATGTCCGACTTTTTTAATGTACATGGCGAAACTTATGAAGCATCATACTTTCAATTGAGAATTTTCTGATGATCATAGTGAATGATAATATACATGCAAACTTGGTGTCGGAAACATATTCAAAACTTCACAAATACAAGCATACATTCCATCATGGGTTTTTCGAAAATATAGAACAAACAAAAGAGTATCGGAAAGATTCTTAAGTAACCTGAACACGTCCCATGAAGTGCTTATGCCGGGATCTGTTGGTGGAAAGTCATCCTTTACCAATGCGTTTTGATACACAGGACCAACTGAAGTTTCCCTATCCTTCGCAGCTCTTCCGCTCTCCACTTGTGTGGTGTACTTGGCCATATAATTTCCCTTGGCTTGTTATCCACTTGCCATGTATTTCGGTGTAAAAACATAGACTATAGTAAACTTAGCTTCTAATAGTTCTGAGACAAAAAAATGCATTCTAATTCTGTCAGTACTTCTTGAGAGTGAAGCTCTAGTAGATATAATAGCTGCCATCAGTTATTGCTCATGACACACAAACTTCTATTCAAATACAACCAATAGGAAAGATGGTGACTAGTGATCCATATAAACACCTTCCAATATAATTCCAAGAAAACAAAAGAAGCCAAAAGTGGTAGGTGAGTCTATCTTGGGTGCCAAATAAAACACAATAGATCCTGGCAACTATGTCTAGTGACAAACTTTTGTGATGCACAACCATCAAACCGAGAATAGGTGAGTAGGATTTTGGTGGATTCCAATAAATTTGTGTTACTTTTTTTCTTTATTTATATTTCAGTTTAGATATGATTGGGACTATACTGAGATGCAATTTAGCTTCATCATGTATTTGGTCACATGTGAAAACTGTAATTACTCAAGATTGAGTTTGAGGAATAAAATAGGTGTTGAAAAAAACCCTAGTTTTTTCTCAAAACCTCCTTCCTAACTATGTATATTTTTGATAAATTATTCTGCTGCTGCAATTGCTGGATTCGACAATGGATCAGACCAAATGTGCTAGCAAGGACGACATTTTACATATCATATATTTCAATCATACATATAAATTAACCCTTCAATTCTTTTTAGGGTTTCAAAATAGTAAGGACATACAAATACCTTAGGATTTGTCGTCCTTATATCATCGGAGGATGGCAAGACGAGGATGGCGAGACGAGGATGGCAAGATGAGGACGGAGAGACGAGACCCGTTGTGATCCAGACGTTGACCACAACGACGATGATGGAGAGGTAGTGATCCCGTCGCCGTAATCCCGACGTCGTGAACTCAGACGAGATCAGTCATGATCCCTCGTGGTGAGAAGAGGGGTTTTAGTTCCCGCGCGGTGAGGAAGAGGGTTTTCAGTTCCCGCGCTTGGTTTGGGAATTATTGTGGCTCCAGGTTGCAAAAAGAAGGATATATTCATTCAAAACCTAGGCACGGTTTGTTGGGTACACGTGATCAGAATCATGTGATTTCAATTCTTCATTAAACTTTCATTTGGAACGGTTTGTGTATGTTCCAGAATAAATATTTTTTATTGAAAATAAAAAATTAAATATTTGGAATGTTTTTTTAATTTTGGCACAGTTTTTTTTCCGTTCCAAAAGCTAGGTACGGTAAATAGGCGTTCCAGATTAAAAAATGCTTAGTGTTCCTAATTAGCTATTTTGGTGTAGTGTGCATCATAGATTTCACTGGACCATTATTCAGTCCCTAATTATTGACTCACCAATATGACCATCAACCCCTTATCATATTGTGCATATCTAGAGAGTGAGTATTATGCATATTAGAGGACTGCACTCATCCTTACCTTCTGGACATGGTGACATATTGCATCTCTTAACATTTTACCTTACTTGATAGCCTTGCAATACCCTCAAGCTGCCCTACAATGGAGTTTAAACCCTTGTATGATGGTTCAGTCCATTTAGGACAGTAGTATACATTGGGGATATAATGTGGGTTGTTAATAAGAGTTCTCCCTTGATCATTTGTTCTGTCCCTTCATTATATTAGATACGGATGATACTTGTTTAGCCTATCTGTCCAGATACATGTCCAAATATTTCCCTTTCAGTGATGGTTCAGTTTTCCAAAAGCCTCTACCTGAGCATTAGTTCACTTTCCATATGTATCTATCCTGCATATCATTGTCCTACATATGATTGTTCTGCATCTTCATGTGCAGCCATTCTACACCACTGTTTTGTCCCAACATACCCTACAGTATCTGACCCATTCATTGGAGTGATAGGCATGTGGTAGGGAGTGGGTGTTATCAGACTTGAGTAGAGTTGGGGTGATGAGAGTTAAATATAAATAGCTTGTATATATGTAATGTATTTTGATTTGGTATGTAGCCTGCACTCATTTGCAGTATACTGCCTATTGTATTTCCTGCACACCAGTTTGGTTCACTTCTTTCAGACCACTGTCCTGCATGTAGTTTAGTAGGTGTTCAGTCCAGATATAGAGGAGAGGCCAAGTTTGATCTAAAGGCATGTTTCAGTTACCAAGTAGGTTTCTTTTACTTTAGCTTTACAAGTGGACCCTAATGACATGTCCTTTTTGCCTTATAAATTCAGTCTCCTTAGCATCATTCCCTTTTGCCTACATTGATGTTTCAGATAATTCATCCTTAGCCTAATTTTTAAGCAATTGTTCAGTCCCTTATAAGTTTAGTCTACTTTAACCCTTTGATGATCACTTATATATATATATATATAGATGATATACTTAGGATATATGTGATGGGTTGTTGTTCTTGAGCTTATGTATATGTGGTATTGGAATTTATGTGCTTAGCTTATATGTATTTAGTTATGGGTGACTTGATAGGATTGGGAAGTTAAGAGTTAGTCTATTATAGGGTTTTCCCTTTTGCTAATTCTAGTCGCCAACACCTAGATAGCTAGCATAGGTGAAACCATAAGTTGTTGACCAGTAGTTGACCATTTGCCATGTTTGACTTAGTTTGACTGAAGATAATATTAGAAGCATGTTGTTGTTGTGTTTTTTGATCATGTTTGATTGTTTAGTAATTAGAGACCTTGTTTGTGTTTAGGTCAGAAACATGGTTTTTCTAAGCATATCTCCGACTCGTGGTACCATACGTCTTGGTGGAGGTGGAAAGCTTAGCCTATGCTTCATCAGACCTTCCGTGATCAGCGGAAGAGTCGATGACGTGGCATACAGGCTAGACTTGCCACCTGCACTAGTTGGTGTCCACAACGTATTCCACGTATCACAGTTAAGACGGTATGTAGCTGACCCTGGCCATGTACTTGACCATTCGGAGATTGAGGTGGGACCTACTCTCAGTTATCCAGAGCATCCCGTAGAGATTCTGGATCACCAAGAAAAGGTACTAAAAAACTAGGTGATACCCTTGGTTCGCATCGCATGGAGGCATCATTCTCCAGGAGGGTCTACCTGGGAGCGGGAGGATGAGATGCACGAGCGATACCCATATCTTTTTGGACCTTGAAGTATGATTGTCTATCCTTCTCATCAGTTTAGTTTCGTCTTTTAATTTCGAGGACGAAATTATTTTAATGTGGGTAGATTTATCACTACCACATTTCAGCTTGAGGGTATTTTGGTCATTTTGTGACTTTTGAATTATTTAGAATTTTGATTAATTAGAGAATTTTAGATTATTTTAATAATATTTAAATTAATGTATTTTGATTTTGCCCATTTTTCATATTTTAATATTTTGGAAAAGTTTTATATTTTTAATATTGTTTTTATTGGATTTGTTTAGTCGAATTTGAGTTTCGTCTCGTTCCGACTTGTATTGTGACCCGGGTAGCTTAAACTCTAGATGGGACCCAATATTAAGTTAAGCATGGCCCACAAAACCCAACATTTAAGTTAGTTAGTTAGACTAATTTTTATCATGTTAGAATGGTTAAGTTAGAGACTCAGAACTAGATCCTTTGACCCCAAACTTGAACCTAGTCTAGACTTAACCATATGAGACTAGAGAGGGGTAATTAGGACATTTCCCATTAGCCCTAATGGACTCTTTATGGCAGCCACCTTTAGGGGACAATGATTCATTTCATTCATTACAATCTTTCATCTTTTATTTTCCTTTTGTTCTTTCCTAATTTTAGAGAGCCTTCCATTTGATTTGATCTCCAAACCAAATTATTCCTTTACCAAATCTTTCCTCAATCATTCCCATTCTCCAAGGGAAGGGTGCTACCAAGGATTGGAAGAGAAGGGCAAGGAGGAGTGTCCATTTTGAAGGTTCTTCGTATCGAAGCCGTGTCCTAAAGGATTTCATTGGGATTCCACTCCCAATAGGTAAAACCCATCCTCTAAATCGATTTCCTTTGCATATAAATTAGTTTTGAATTCGTAGGATCCATCCTCATGCATGTGTCCCATTTAGATTCAAATTTGAGGCCATTTGGAGCTCTCTTGAGGATTTTAGATATGTGTCTTGTGTCCTACTTGATAGATCCCAAATTATGACACCCCATGTGTATGTATGTATGATAATAGTTTAAATAGATATTTAAATTCAGTTTTAGAATGGTTAGAGAGTGGATTGATCTTAGTTAGGATGTATAGAATGAGTTTCATTTGGATACCTATGTTGGTATCCAAGTATCTTGGCTTACATGTATTTCTTTTGTCCAAAACAACTCAAATTCGTCATAATATTCATCCACGTTTTTATTAACCAAAACAACTTAGAAATGGCATAACTTTTAGCTTAGAACTCCATTTATTCTCCAGTTTTTTAAAAGAAGCGTATCGAAGTTAGCTTTCCAAATATATATTTTAATAAGCCAAAATCGTTCTGGAACTTTTTGTAAAATTATTTGAGTGTCAGCTGTTCGAAAGACAAACGCGTTTCAGTGTTTTTGCGATTCTGGGAGCTTGCGGACACGGAAATGAGATCCGTTTGAAGTTTCAAAAAGCTAACATGAAAAACTACGACATACTTTAATCCTAGAATTTAGTGAAGGCCCAATTGGTACAGTATTGGTTTTAAGTAGAAGAGTGACTATACGACATAGACATTTTGTATAACCTATGAGCCTATGTAGTATGGATATTAAATGAATTTAGAGTATATAATGCATGATATGTTAGATGAATGAAATGATATATATGATATGTAACCTCTTTACATTAATGTATATATATGGTTGAATGCAAGCATGTAGGAATGCAATCAATGTAATATATGTATTCACATATATTTTAAGTTAAATATATGAGTTTGTATGCATATATTATATGTATGCTTGTATGCAGGAATGAATGTAATATAATATAGTGTATGCATATATGAATATAATATATGCAAGTATATAATTTATTCAAATATGTATGTACGCATCTATGTATGTATGTATATATGAATGAATGAATGCAAGTATGCATATATGATATGTATGTAGGCATGTATGCAATGTATGTATGTATACATGATATGTATGTATGCATGTATGCAATATAAGCATGTATGAATGTATACATGTATGTTGTGTATCCATGTATATATGTTTGGATACATGAATCAAGTATGTATATAGTGATAACATGAATGAATGAATGTATAAATGCATGAATGAATGTCATATATAAATGAATGAATCAAAGGTATGAGTAAAATATAATATATTATAATGAATGTTAACATATATAATGTATAAAAGTATGTATATAAATGTACATGAATGTATATATCTATGTAACTATGTAAATATGCATGATGTAACATATGCCTATATATATAAATATGTATGTAATATGGATATGCATGTATGTATGATGGTATGTATTTATATATAATATCTATTTTATATTATGTATTGTTGTGGTTCACATTGTCTTGTGATTGTGTGAGTGCTAGCCTAGGCTTGGTTAGGCTTAGTGAGACTTGTTAGATTTGTTTGGGCTAGGACTTGACCTAGTTGACCTAGTTTGACTAGTGTGGTTGACTAGAGTTGACCAAGTGTTGACTTTAGTCTAGTTTGACCTAGACAGCATGTAGATGCATTGTAGCATTCTATTTTACTATTTTGGACATGTAGTGACTTGTACTGTTCTATAGGAGCCACACACCACTCCTCGGACAGTATATTCTCTTCAGATATTCAGGATACCAGGCGAGTACATTCTCTGATCATTTCATATCTTGTTTAGGATTATATTTCCTGCTTTAGATTACTTTACTTGATGCTGACACAATGGTATCACGGATTGGTACTATATGGATCCCTACATGAGATGTTATCCCCCACGGGAGCATCGGATACTTTATGTCATATATTTTATGTACATCATGTATTCCTCGCTCTCATGTTATTCATGTTTCTCATGTGCTTCATGCTCGTTCATGCACGCTCGTGTACTCTCGTGTGATCTCATGTTCGATCATGTTTCTTGTGTACTTCATGTATAACCTATACTTCATGTGCACCCATTTATGGAACTTCATGTCAAATTCATGTGCACTCATTTATGAGCCCTCATGTATACTTCATGTGCACCTATTTATGGACTTTCATGTGAAAATCATGTGCGGAACATAACATGTCTGGATCCTTGTGTATTGATTGGGGTATGGGGGAGTATAAATAGTCATGTGAACAATTCCAAAGTAGTATAACCATGTGCGCCTTTTAAGTATATTCATATGCAAATCCAGCCGTTCACAAGTTGACTTTGTACTCTAAATCACTAGTCTCTAATATTTCTTTACTTATAGTAGATATTTCCATTACAGTTCTTTCTATTTACATCAAGTACATTCTTTCAGTTTCATGTATCGTACTCTCTTGCATGTTTATATTTTCTAACCTGTTATGATCTGCGTGAGATGTATTATGCTCGCTCCTGTCCTGAGTGGACCTGTTAAAAATTTTGCAGAGGATGATAAGGCTCTGGTGTCTACCTATTATGGTACAGCTATAGACAACACTTGTGACTTGGACCAACTTGCAGTAGGGGATCTGCCACCAGTGGTTTAGACTGCTAGCTTAGACTCTTACCTTGTCTTCTCATCAATATATTGTTGTATATATTGGAAGTTTGTTTTATCTGGATGTTTGTGGAGATGTCATCATAGACACTTAGACTTCTTTCTATTGTATCTCTTGTGTGGATTCGTTTATATCTATCTATCTATCTATCTTATCGTTTTTTGCCTTAGATGTGATTGAGATTGTATTCTATTTTGTCACCTCCATTCAGAGTATATATACTGTACAGGTACCTTATATATTGTTAGATGATTGACCTAGGACAGCGTTCTACCGCCGACACTATGGCGTAGGCTGGACGTACCCACTTCTCGTGCCCTTACTCTAGGGTGCAGGTCGTGACAACTGCCTCGCTCCCGTAAACTAAGGAGAACGGTGTATTTCTTATAGTGGTCCGAATCGTAGTGCGAAACGCCCGCAAGCACTCGCCAAGCTTTTCATTCCAGTCATGTTTGTTTGACGACACAAACTTTTTGAGGAGTTTGATTATGGTTTTGTTGAAAGCTTCAGCCAGACCATTAGCCGATGGGTTATATGCCGTCGAGGCCATGTTCTGAATCCGATTCTTGTCACAAAATCGATAGAAAGCGTGGCTTGCGAACTACAGACCTTTGTCGTGAATAATCCTCCGGGGCAGTTCAAAACGGTAGATGACGTGATGTTTTATGAAGCTAATGATGTCTTCACCTATACAAACGGAATAGCTTCTGTCCATTTGGAGAAGTAATCGATGATTGCAAGTATGAACCAATGTCCCCTAGACGACGGTGGAGTGATTGGCCCGATGATGTCCATTCTTCATGCTTCAAATGGCCAAGAGGCTACTGTTGGGTGCAAGAATTCGGATGGCAGATGTATAAAATCTGCATGGATCTGGCAAGCCTTACACTTCTTTTCATATTCAACTGCATCTGCTACCATTGTGGGCCAATAATAACCCATCCGGCAGAAACGATCTTACAATTTCGGGCCAGATTGGTAAGCCCCTCAAGCGCCATCGTGAGCCTCGTGTAAGGCTTCTTTAGCTTCTACATTTGACAGGCATCTTAACAGTGGCCCGTAGTTGGATCGTCGATATAACATTTTTGTCTTGGTAACATAGAAGAATCTGAGAGAGCGCCTTCTGATTGAAGTTGCTTCTTTCACATTCTCTGGCAGAATTTCGTATACAGGAAAGTCGATGAGCAGGCATCTCCAGTCTTGTATGTCGTTGGTTATCTGGGCAGAGTAACTCGTACCCATTCGAACATTATTCTTAGGATAGACCAGCTCATAGCCTATCACGTCGACTAGATGATGAGTATCATTTGGAAGTGCCAAAGAAGCGGCGAGGCCTGCTAGGGCATCGGCTTCGATATTTTGGGGCCTGGGAACATGCTCTATAAAGAACCCTTCTAAGGTTACAATGATGGCAATTGTTGTCTGATAGTAGGTAATCAAGTCCTCGTTGCGAACCTCGTATGAGCCTTGGATCTGGTTAACAACCAACTGCGAGTTGCCATACGCTTCCTGTTACTTGATCCCCACTTCTTTCGCGAGTTGGAGTTCGATGACTATAACGTTATATTCGGCTATGTTGTTTGAGCAGGGTTCTGTACGAGAATATGCTCGATCGACCACCAGTCCAGAGAAAGAAATTAATACTACCCTGACTCCAGCGACGATATCACCTTGTGGTCCCGTTCTTGAAGCACCGTCAAAGAACATTCACCAAATAGCATCATGTGAAGTCATGTTTGAGTCGACGACTTCATCAGGGATTTCTTCATAAATCCTGGCTATTTTGAGCCTGGATGGGCTGCTAAGAAGTCGGCCTGGACTTGACCTTTGACAGCCTTTTGCGGGACAAAAACTATGTCGTAGGGGGATAACTGTATTGCCCAGGTGGCTAGACGAGAACTGGGTACGGTTGGTTCGGTCATGAGACCCTGAGAGGATTGACTCGTGAGACAACATGGATGTTATGCCCTATCACATAGTGTCATGTTTTCTGAATAGCGAATACTAGGGCAAGGCACTCCTTCTCTACGGTGGTGTACCTATGTTCCGATCCTACCATCATCCGACTGAGATAGTAAATGGCTTGTTCTTGTCCCGCGTCATTATTCTGTGCTAGCAAAGCACCGAGGGGGTGTTTATTGCCCGTACATAGAGCAGGAAGGGCTTTCCGGCAACCGGTGCTACCAAAACTGGAGGATTTGTCAGGTACTCCTTAATGTCATCAAAGGCACGCTGACATTCTTCGTTCCATACGAAAGAGACACCTTTCCTCATGAGTTGAGTGAAGGGTTGACATCGCCCTAAGAGGTTAGATATGAACCTCCTGATGTAGGCTAGTCTTCCCTAAAGGCCGCAGAGTTCACGAAGGTTCCTCGGTGGACTCATCTCCAGGGTTACTTTTGTTTTATCGGGGTCTATGTGAATGCCCCAGGAAGTAATGACGAAGCCTAAGAACTTTTTTCTGGACACGCCTAGGAAGGACTTGGTGGGATTCATCTTCAAATTGTGCGCTCGTATAAGATCGAATACCATCCTCAAATCATGTAAATGATCATTTTTGGAGCAGCTTTTGACGACGATTCGTCAACTTAACACTTCGCCGTCTTGTACAAATGATTTCTGAAGATGACACTAATAGCACGTTGATATGTAGCACCGACGTTCTTCAGGCAGAAGGGCATGACCGTATAACAATACACACCGAACGGTGTTTGGAATGACGTATGCTTTTCATCATGAGGAGACATTTTGATTTGATTGTATCCTAAAAGCCATCCATAAAGGACATGCGCTCGAAGCCACAAGTATTATCGATCATTATGTCGGTGAACGGAAGAGGGAATTCATCCTTAGGGCATGCCGCATTTAGATTACAGAAGTCGATATAAATTTGGATCTTTTCGTTCTTCTTGATGACTGGTACTATCTTGGCTACCGAGTCTGGGTGCTGCTCTTCACGGATGAAACTGCTTGCTATAAGCTTGTTTACTTCTGCTTCAATGGAGTTCATAATGTTTGGACGAAACTGCCGCTGCTGTTATTTGACTGGTTTTGTGTCCGGATAAATGTTAAGCTTATGAAGTACGATCTCGGGTTTTAACCCTGGCATGTCTTCATAGCTCCAGGAAAAGGCTTCGATGTATTCTCTGATGAGTTGCAACAATAAATCTCGCTCGTCATCTGTCAGGCTTTTACTGATGAAGATTGGCTTTGGAGAGGATTCATCAACGAGGTTAACTTCATGACCTCATCTTCAGTGGGAGGGTCTTGCAGTTCGAAGCGCTTCTCCCATTTAGCATCCAGTTGTTGGACCCATGTCTCTAACTTAAGCGGTTCGAGTAGGTCTTCGTCTTCCTCTTCAATGTCAGCGGATGTCATATTGACAGATAATATCTGTCTGAATATATCTCTAATGCTGCTATCGGAGTCGTAAGTGGGTGACTTGGACGAATGAGAGTGCCACTCGCATTCTTTATCGAATCTTTCGGGCGTTATTGCTGGTGTAACATACCCGAGGCCGTGTCTGAATTTGTGATAATAGTCCTGAGGTTTTCGATCTGGTGCTGACAACTGTAGAGGAAATCACCAACCGTTGCCGTTATACAGACCCGGGGTAGCCTCCATGTCATACCCCTACTTTTGCATAAGTACTTAGCTTGAGGACTATACTGGTAGAGTAGTAATCTTCCAGCACCCGGTTCGAGATAGAACTCTGTGGCGTAAAAGATTGAGGACCTTCTTTTCGGCCAAAGATGATCATGTGATCCCATCCTCTTTTGTCTGTGACTAGGAAGTAAGCATGTTTAATTGCGTTATAGACGATTGTCACCTGTGTGTACAGGTTAATGTCTAGACAGTCCTGTGCAGCATACATTAGATTAAGCTTATCATACTTAGAATTCTATTGACATCTTATTGATGAAATAAGGAATTTTGTCATCGGGATTACTCATCAGGAGAGGGGCTATCCACCTGTGCAACCAGGTACTTGGCGAGTTCTACGTCCTCTTCGGCTACCCCCTGCGAGCTCAGAGGTCGGGATGCTGTCTTGGGCACCTTGACCATCAAGGGTTCAGCTTGTGGTATTGGCTTGCCTGAGGGTGTCGAATCGACACTTGGTTGCCGGCTCGTCTTAGGAAGACGGTTGACAATTGGCTCAGTAAGAGATTTTGTGTCTTCCGTTTGCCTTTGAGTGGATTTTGGCAATCGGATCACCATCGACGTCACAGAGGGCCTCGCATCTTCCTGTTGCCATTGATTGGGTTTTGGCAATCGGATCACCATCGGCCCTATGATGGGTTTTGGCTCTTGGCTGGATCTTTGGAGCCGGATGACCATTGGTTCCAACTGTGCAGGTGAGGCAGGGAACCGGGCACCTCTTTATGCAAGGCTGCGACGAGGGGTACGGCTTTGCCCGGTTTATGGGCCTGGAGATGAATTCTCAAAGGTTCCTCTGGCCCTATGATGGCCTATAGTTCGTCAGTTATGTACTTCTTAGATTCGTCATAGAGACAAGCCTCCGAAGAGTAATAAGATTCAACCCCTTTGAAGGGATCAATGTCGGCGAATTCAGTTTTCACGAAGCCGTGCTTACTGACATACTTGAAGCACTGGTGAAGAGTGGATGGCACGATCATATAATGTATCCATGGACATCCTAAAAGGATGTTGTAAGACGTGTCTGCATCTATGACGTAGCAGGTAACCTCTGTCTTCAGGTCACCAATATGACATTTCAATCGACCTTCACTAAGGGATAGCTCCTTCCTGAGTTGAACCACTAATGGCAGTGTTGGTTGCCGCTAGCCGGTGCATAGAGATGCACAGAAGTTGGAGCAAGCTTTTCGGGATGATGTTATTGACGAACCGGGGTCGATATGCATTCGATCCACCTTGATGTTGCCTATGTATCCAGTGTAGTACAAGGGCGATCATGCAAGTAGGACTTGATCAACATGTCCTGTGGAGTAAATATGATTGGGCATTGTATCTGTGCCATTGCTGACCTGTAGATTTACTGACGGGTCTTCCCCTGGAGGCTTGACCTGGGCTAAGTAGGCGTCTGCGTTTTGGAGTGCTTCGCTTAATACGACACGAAGATCCTTAGAGAGCCTTAGGTGCTCGTATAATGACAACTTTGCTGGCGTATTAGCCAATTGTGCTAATATGTTAAAGTTGTAAGGTCTCTCCAAACCCTGAGGTGCATCTTTACGGAGTGGCCTGTCGAAGCGGGTTTCTTTCGGCTTGGACCTGTCCACCAGTGGAGGCTGAGATGGCCCCAAAATTTCAGTGGCCGGCAGCATTACCGGCTGAGGTTCTTCAACTGAACTGCCCAATATGGGCTAGACTTGTGCCCAGACCGGGTAACAACGGTACCACTTCCTCAGCTTCGGCTGAAATTGTATGGTAGGATCTAGACTTCCTGCCCTTCTTCTTGTTGGTAGGAGATGATACCGCCTGGATAACTTCGGACACTAAGTTCGGGTGTACCCACATGATCTCTCATCGCGAAGTTGTGAGAGGTACCAGTCCAGATGTCTGTTCCGGACGGATAGAAGATTGGTAACCTCTATCGTTACCCGAGGGAA